>JAZKJV010005825.1:0-67696 GCA_037367405.1 Ottelia alismoides
TTCTATTTTTTAACGGAAATCGCCAAACATAATTTCCATTCCTAAACGGAACATGACACAGGGGTTATGATATGTAAGAGTTAAGCACTACTCAGGGTTTCCCATGTAATTCACGATTATGCAGGGTTATGAATGTTATTGCAAAATTACTCAAGGTTATGGGTGTAAAATCCCAAAATAAAATGTTCAATACTAGGGACATGTAAGAAATTATTAAAAAAATGTGGAACAATTAATAAAAAATAATATAGGGTTATTTGTAAAAATGTTCAGAGAACACGTGCGCATGCACGTGGATTAGTTGTCACTTGTACCTGTTGGCGAATATCTGATTCATCACTCTGAAAGTTGAAAATAGGGCTTTGTTCTTGAATAATTAGTTGCATTTCTCCATTTCTTCTGTGTTATTCTCATTCATGCATTTTTAGCATGCGTATTTGCATATAAGAAGCCATTCCCCTTTTAATATCACATGCATATTATCACATTTCCCTTATTTTTATCTATTTTTACTAACTCAGAATTGAGTAAAATCAACCCTATAGTGTACATATTATTAACACTAATAAATAAAAAATACCAAAAAATACTAACTTATAAAATTGACCAATAAAATCCTAGGCCTAAATTGAGACAAAAAGCCTTAAAACGTGAATATCTTTCTCATATAGTCTCCTATAGACCCGTACCCACTTTTGAATTAATGTACATTCAATGATCTTCAAAATAACACCAAATTCAAAGGAATCGGAGTTCGTATGTGAAACTTGGGTTTTGGGCCCCTCACTATATATTGTACATATGTCCCCTTTATTTTATTTATTTTATCTTTTTATTTTCTTAAATATAAAAATAAAAAATAGATTAAGTTGTAAATATTTATTTCATATTTTATCTAATTTTATTTTGATTTTTATCTTATATAAAAATGATAAAATAATTTGCATAACATAAAATGCAGTATTTTATATCTGTAGGATACCACCAAAAATACATTTTAACATATGATTTATTTTGGTTTTGGGTCCTTCAGAAAAGTTGTAGATCTCATCGAGACGAGCAACTTTCATGTCACTTTTTAATTTGACCCCTTTTTATTATTTCTTTTTTTATTTTTCTTTACATTTAATTTTTATTTTTTTGGGAGTGACATGTGGCCGCTCTTGAGCCGCCACGTGTCACCCCCTTTTTTCTTTTCTTTTCTTTTCTTTTATTTCAATTTCCTTTCTTTTTATTTCCTTTTATTTTTTATTTATTTTTATTCATTTATTTATTATTTTTTATTTTTATTTTTACTTTATTTATTTATTTATTTTAATTTTATATTTATTTATTGTTATTTTTCCCCTACCACATGGTCGCCCATGTGTGCGCCACACGGTGCTCTCTCTCTCTCCTTCTCCTCTCGCCCCTTCTTCCCTTTCCTTGCACCCGTGCAACCGTCGGCCATATCCTCCCACTTCTGCGAATCTCTCTCACCACCCCCATTGCAACTGCCCGATCCCTCCACCCGCAGGACTCACGCCTCCGCCTCCTTCCCTCTCCTCTCCCTCCTCCGCCTGTCCTCGCGCAAGACCCGTTCCTGCTCCCAACCTCCTATGCCCATCTCCCCAGCATGACTCCCTCTCTATCCATCTGTGCGCTAGTTGTGCATGAACTGCTACCGGGATTTTTTTAAATAATTATTAAAAAAATCATAATTAATTAAATAAACATGAAGAAAAAAATAAAAAATAGGCATCGATCGGCACCTGAGGTGCCGATTTGGGGCGCCCCCTCCAAATCGGCACCTCAGGTGCCGATTTGGGCGATACCCATTGGCCTCCACTCCAAATCGGCACCTCAGGTGCCGATTTGGGAGGGGCGCCAACGGCTATGGCCCAAATCGGCACCTGAGGTGCCGATTTGGGAGAGGGTCGTTGGAAATTTACCAACGGTCCCTCCTCCCCATTTGTTATATATACCCCCCCCCCATTCCATCCTTCTTACAATTTCCCCCTCTCCTTCTTCATCATCTCCCCTTATTCATCCTCTCTTATTCACTCATTCCTGTTTTCTGAAGTGCGATTGCTGCTCTCGATCGACTAATCTTATTCAAGTAAGAATAAGATATTTTTGTTTGTAGATTTTGTTGTGCGTTTTTGCAGGGTTTTATCAGTGAGGACGCTATATACATCGGATACTGGATTATATTATTATCTTTTGGATAACATTTCTTGCAGAAGACACGCATCTTTCAGGTAATTTTACTCAAGATTTTTTTTTAAATTTAACAAGTAATTAGATGTACAAAATTGATACTTAGTTAAAAACATATTTCAAAATAATTCTTGTTTATTTTTAATGGTAAATAATTTGTCTATGAAAGTAATCTAAAGATGTGGAAAAATAGTAATTGTAAATGTAATATGGTTTTTTAATGTCACTCACATTAGACATTTTATGAAGAGATTTTTGTAATAGTTATTAAAAAATCGAAATTAATTAAGTAGGGGACAGTAGACATTTTATTAGGAGATTTTTGTAATAATTATTAAAAAAATTGAAATTAATTAAGGACCGTAGATATTTTATTAGGAGATTTTTGTAATAATTATTAAAAAAATCGAAATTAATTAAATAGGGAACATTAGACATTACATTAGCATTTCATTCATTTAGATTTAAAAGTGCACATATTCATGTTAAAATTACTGTCATTTAGATTTGGAATCGAGCGCCGAGAGGGTCTCTATACAACGCTGGCAGGACTCACAGTGGTGAGCACCGATGAGCCCCCAAGACCGGACTTTTGGATTCCATTTCTGAGTGATTAGTATATCTATTAAATTATCGATTATTAAAGATAACATCCGACTGAAATGTTAATTAAAGTAAATGTTACATCCGATTATTAAGTAATTGTTTTGTGTAATTAAACTAATTAAATCATTATTTTATTCATATGGATGGCCTCCAACACCGCTCATGTCTTAATATATTGGGGAGGATCAATTGATGTCTCTGATGACCACGTAGAATATATTGGGGGCAAGAAATGGATGGTACATTACCATGCCAATTAACAACATTGGCTTACTGTCTCGATCTCTGAAGTCACTAATCTCCCGCTCGACCAGTATATACTTACGTTAACTTGTAAGTGGTTGTATGAGGGATCAACTTTCTTTGCAGTACCGATTGACGATGATGAATCAACATTAGCAATGTTGAGTTCAATCGTCGATGTGAGATTTATCCATCTTTTTGTACAAGCTACTCCCTTTAATATGGAAAATATGCCGTCATCTTCGAGGTAAAATTAATCACAATCAAAATATAGAATAATTTCACCATTTTATTTAAACTAAGAAAGATTTAAATTAATCAGGCCAACAAATGAGTCCATGTTTGATGATATCGAAGAGTCATCACAAGTAAATGTAGAAGATGATTTAGAGACAGAAATATCCGAAGAAAATGAGGAGTCCGAAAATGACGAGCCAGAAAATGATACTCAAACATTAGAAGAAAATATTGGTGGTAATACTTGTCATGATTTTGGATATGGTTCGCTAGTTCTAGCCGTAGGTAATGAGGAAAGGGGGAACTCATATTCTGCTAATAACGATGATGCTGAAGAAGAGCCGATGGAGGAGTTACCTCACGTTTTTTATCATGAAATTGCAGAAGCAGAAGATGTAGTATTAGTAGAGAGTCAATCAGAATCCACCGATGATTCCGGACTAAGTTATTGGTTAGGTAGGAGTTATAAGTCGAAAAGGGATCTACAATACGATTTACAGAAATGGAGCATGGAAAATCACGTGCAATATAAACCCAAAGCATCAAACAAGCAGATTTTCAGTGCTGTTTGTATTTATGAAATTGTGGATGGCGTTTGCATGCATCAGAGAGAAAATCTCGAGAGATTGGTATGTTTCAGGATATAGGGGAAAGCATACATGCAGAAATCCAGTCCTTTTAGTGAAACATCGCCAATGCACTTCTGTTTTTGTAACGCAATATATTTTATCTTCCTTTAAAGCAAAAGTTAGTATGACCCCAGGGGCGATAATGTACAAGATAAAGGAGGAGTTGAAAACTGAAATCAACTACATGACAGCATGGAATGCTAGACTTCGTGCAATGGATATGGTTTATGGAAATGAGGTTGACTCATATCGTGATCTCCGGAGATTCATTCGTGCTTTAGAACGACATAACCCTGGCACATATACGTGGTTCAAGACAGTAGAAGGCCAAAACGACAGCACTATACATTTTCAGAGAGTGTTGTAGCGTTTGCAGCGTGTCGTAGAGCGTTCAGATTTTGTCGACCTGTTTTGTCTATTGACGGAACACATCTATACGGGAGATACGCCGGTCACATGTACGTAGCCACAGCAATTGACGCCAATAATGGCCTTTTCCCGTTGGCATTTGTCATTGCTGAAAAGAACGAGAATATTTCGGCATGGGGCTGGTTTTTGAATTTATTAAAACAAATTATCGATCGTCGTGACATTTGTTTTATAAGTGATCGATTTCCGGGTCTAAAGAATGTTGTACGTGGTTTATTTCCACCGGAAGAGGGATTCACGCATCGTCATTGTCTCAGACACATGCGTGCAAACATGCAGAGAGCCGGTCATAGAAATCGTACAGTTCTAAGTCGATTCTACGTTGCTGGACAAGAACCATGTCAGAACAAGTTCAACAGTATGATGTGTGAAATTTTCATTCTAGATAGAAGTGCTTTCGAGTGGATCAGATCTCAGGACAATGGCGATAAGAGATATTGGGCATTAAGTTTAGATGATGGATATCGTTATGTACATATGACAACCAATTTATCTGAAAGTTTTAACGGTGCCTTTAGAGGAGCACGTGGTTTGCCAATTATTTCCCTCATCCTAACAGTATTCCTTAGAATAAATGGCTATTTCAATGATCGTCGTGAGGAGTCAGAAGGAATGACTACATATTTGACTAAGAAATATGAAGAGTTGTTGGAGAAACAAACCAGGGAGGCAAGAGCATGTCACGTTGAAAGATTTTCGTTAACTCAGTTTCAAGTCCGTGATCGTGATGGATTTGCACATGAAGTCAATCTAAATGGCCGAGAAAGTGAGTGCATGTGCGGGTTTATGCAGATGAAACACTTCGTATGTCCACATGTTATTGCCGCAGCTTCAAATACTCGTACTCACGTAGATAACTACGATCTATGTTCGCAGTACTTCTCCAGCGAGTATTACCGTCAGGCATACAACTTCTACTTTCATCCCATACCTGATAGACGTTATTGGGGAGAAGAAGATGCTACTGTTATGTTACCTCCAAAAATGGCAAAGAGAAATGTCGGAAGACCTATGCAGGAAGAATTAGAAATGAAATGGACGAAATGTGCGTCCGACCGAAATTATGTAAAATCTGCAAGCAACCAGGACATAATAGATTAAGTTGTCCACGCAGAACATAGGCACACTTGCATTTAGAAGGGTAATTTAATTTCATTGTTAATATATCATTTTCTTTACAAATTTATAGTTATTTTTTCACGACATTTGTAATTATTAATGTAGATGGCACAGATGGATAGGCTTCCTGGACCAGTAGATACCTCAGTATTGTATATGCAGAATGACCATCGATCAGCACAACCTACTAGTTCGGTAAGTACTTTTTATAATTTTTAAATTTTACTAGTTCGGTAATAATGTATCTTATTTTTTATTCAATATATTTTACAGATTCGCTTTGTAGAGCATAATGAGTTACTGAACTCCATTTCTGACAAGAAGAGTGACGTAGTAGAACGATTAATAGAAGCGTCAGGTTTTTCATGTGTGGTGAACATGAGAAGAGTTCAAATGGATCCATCATTATTGACCAGCTTACTAGAGAGATGGAGACCTGAGACACACACATTTCACCTACGCTTAGGAGAGTCTACTATTACTCTTCAGGATATGGGATTAATTAGTGGTTTAAGAGTTGATGGCCTACCTGTAACTGGTCCGGATTCTCCGTCTGGTGGATGGGATGCAGAGTGCATGATTTTGTTAGGAGTAGTACCCACTCGGATAAAGAGTGGAAAGGTGAAGCTGTCTTGGATACGCGACGTCTTCTTTAAGACAGAACATCCGTTGCAAGGTATTGATGACGAACAACAAGCGACCCGGGTGGTTAGAGCACTCATTTTTTATCATATAGGATGTAGTGTACTTGCAGACAGCAGCGGGGATATGGTGCCTCTAAGGTATGCGTTAATGATTGACTGTATTACATTATTAATTATTGTTGTATTCTTAGGTTTGATTAATTTTTTAGGTACCTATTACACTTACGTGAACTGCAAGAATGTGCTCAACTGGCTTGGGGTGTTGCTGCTTTGGCGCATATGTATTCAGAACTTGATAGGGGTGCAAAGATCGGCACGTCTAGGATATATGGTTTCTTCTCAATTTTACAGGTATGTAGAGTACCCCTACATGTCTCAATTTGGTTTATTTGCATTTTCTAATATTTTCAGTTACAGGTTTGGGCATGGGAGCATGTACATATTGGGCGGCCGATAGTACGTGTTGGTGCTTAGATAACTGGAGGTTCATTAGCGTTGAAGTGGATAGGAGTGCGCAGTTTTAAAGAGAACGTGCACACTGCAACATTAGCATTCTATCGTAACGAGCTCGATACACAAGAACCTCATCAGGTAAAAAAACTTTAATGCTCATATTAATTTTAAATTATTGTAAACTATAATATCTAATTTTTTTACTAAATTACAGATGATTTGGACACCATAGGCTGAATTTGAGATATCACAATTGCATCCTATCTACAGAAGTGGGCACCCTGTATGGATGAGTTGAGTTCCACTTATTTGTTATGATCTTGTTGTGATGCACCTACTTGATCGTGTGATGCGACAATTTGGGATGCGTCAGCACCTTCCTGTTTCTGTGGAGAGGATAAACGCTATATCTAGACGTAACAAAACCCGAAGTGGGGACATCCTAAACTGGGCTACTATACATCGACAGTACGTGGATCGTTGGGCTGACAGGGAAGTCGCAGTTGTTCATGAGCACCCGGATTCCGATACCAATATTTATATGCAATGATATTGGAATATAACAAGAAGATGGATCCAAACACAGATTCCTCCTCCTGTAGTAGCCTACCGACCACACGGACCAATGGAAAGATGTCTGGTATGTTTAAAAAGTCTACTTATTCTACTGAGATTCTATTAAATTATTCTTATTATATTTGTAAATGGATTAGGTGGATACGATTGTACAAGGAAGAAACAGTATGGAACAACTTAGATGATCAACGGACTTACCTACCAACATGAGGACAACAGTCGAAAATGCAATTAACATGTTTGATGAAACACTGAACATGTTCTCCTTGATGTATCCCTTCCATCAATATGAGCATCAACAATTCATGCCATCACAGGAGCATCATACTTCAGGAGCATCAAGTTTTGTGATTTCTTTCTTATAAATGTAAACTAATTTTTTATCTTCAAATCGCGAATTTATAAAATTATATGTTGTAAATTGTACAGGAAGGGAATACACGGAATATGGTGGGGAGGGGACGCAACCACCACCGATGTTTGCTACTTCAGGTTTTAGTTATTTGTTTATGTATAGTCAACTGTTATTCATATATCGATTTTTAGACATATAAATACAGCTCCTCATAAAATATAACAGGACTCGGTGAGCAGGCATTTTCCCAGGGTCAGACAATGGAGGAGTCAATATTTGGCACCTCAGGAATGAAGTCTACGGGATATGCGGGCAAGGGTACTCATCAAGTCATCAAGGACTCGCATCTCAATATGACCAAACCAGATTTGGAGCTGCAGGTAATAAAATGAGTAAATAAAATAACTAATTTTTATCTTATGTATTATTTTCTAAAAGATAAATATCTCATTCTTGCAGGATATGGAGAAGCTTTCAGTCAATCGTAATTTGCAGGATCATCATTTGCTGGTCCTTCGAGTCAGGGATACAGCGGGCAGGAAGTTCCACCAATTCAACCAGGATTCGTATCTACTGGTAAAATTGTACTTAATTTATTACATTGCATTCTCCTCTTACTTATTAAGTAATTTATGTGATATATAATGTAATTAACATCTTTCAGGTATGAGCTATATCGAGTATGGCTTTAGAGGGTCTCAAATCGGTGAAGCCAGATTTAGAGGTTCAGGTATAAATATATTATAGAATATACGAACTCATTTCAATACGTTATGTTTAAATTTTATTATACTTATAACAATGAAAATGTCTTAATCTTATAGGACCATCGCTTGTTGGACCTTCGAGTCAATTTGACTCTGGACCCTCTCAGCTCATACCGTCTACTCAATATAGTTCAGGAGATTTGCAGTCGTAGATATTTGATAGTGTTCGGCAAATGGAGGTAACTGATTTTGATAGACAGTTGTTTGGTATATCCACGATACCACAACAATGTCCGGAGCTGCCTCGAAGACCTTCTCTCGGAGTAAGGATCACTGAGTGTCCTCCATCAGAGCCGTCTCGCCATTCAACAAGTGTACCAAGATCACGTAATCAACAATCACAAACAATTGAACCGCCACGGAAGTCGTCAGCTAGACCGCATCCTCCAGGGCACGTTCCAACGCATTCAGAACAAATGTCCAAGCAGAAGAAGAAGAAGAAGACAACACATGAGGAGACTCACAAAAAAATTGGGAGATGGAGGGAAAGGAAACGACAAGGGAGGTGGTGCAGGAGGTGGAGGAGGAGGTCTGAAGGGATTTCTGAAGATATGGAAAGTTTAAGTTATTGTAGATTTTTTTCTTATTATTTGTAACCTCATATTTCTTCTCTTATGAATTTAATAAAATACTTGTAATTTTTTTAAATTAATTCATGTGAAGTTGTACCTTGTTGAGTTCACATATATCAATGGTAAATGATGTTGTTCACACTCTCAATTTCTTGATATTTACTATAATATTGTTGATATGTCAATTATAAATATTCTAAGTATGTATCAATAATGAAGAATATAATAAAAAAAGAGATATACTTAACATTTTACAATAACGTTATCGGGAAGAAGATGAGACCACGAAGCTCTATTGATAGATCAAAAATATTGTGATGAAGGAAAATATTGATAGCCTATTAAATTTATTTTATTTCTAAAACATATTTACATAATTCCTCAAATATCCTCAAATGAACATAAATATAATTGTAGAATATTATTTTGTAAAATTATTTACATAATTCCTCAAAATATTTTTAAATTATTCACATGTAATGAACATAATAATAATTTGTAGTATCCGGTAGTACTGAAATTGAATTACAGTATTAAGGGGTTGTGTTTTGTAAAATACACATCCTAAATCGGCACCTGAGGTGCCGATTTGGCGCCTCTGCCCAAATCGGCACCTGAGTGCCGATCGATGCCTATTTTTTAATTTTTTTTCTTCATGTTTATTTAATTAATTATGATTTTTTAATAATTATTTAAAAAAAAATCCCACTGCTACCCACTTCTCCCTCTCTCTCTCTCCTCAACCCTCTCCCACAGGTCCCGTCTCTCAACCACCTGTCCACACTCCCCTCTCTCCGCACAACTGTGACCTCCGCCCTTCTCGCTTGATGCCAACCGCCCATAAAGGGGTCCGGCCACCTTCGATCGTAACCCATCTGCCAATACAGGACCGTGAGAGAGCTATGGAGCGAGCGTCTTTAGTGACAACGAGCACCACCCATCTGAGCGACGACCTCCTTGCGTCCCGGTGAGATCCAAGGCCTTCCAGGTCTTGTCGCAGCTGCCTCTCGTGAGCTGCTCGAGCTCCTTCGTCGCCGCGAAGTCGACCGAAGACTCTATTCTTCAAGAACACACCCGCATGTAACCCTTTTTTCTCCCTCTCCTTCTTTTGTCTCCTTCTTCTCTCCTCCTCTTCCTTCTTTTTTCATTCTTCTTCTTCTTTTTGTTCTTTTGCTACGACCTTTTTCCTCTTCCACTTCACACTCACATCGATCACCTGCCAATCCCCTTGCTCGCACTACTAGCGTTGCCTTGTGTGGCTGCTCCGATTGCCTTCACCACCTCGAGCCCCATGCGAGGGCAGCTCCACAGTCCAGGCCATCCACCGCTCTAAGTTGTTGCACCCGAGTGTCTGCCCACACCACCCTCGACTGTTGTCCTCCTCCTTCGACAGCCGCTTGCCACCCCGACCCCCCTGCACGGTCGTATGTCAACCAAGAGGAAGGAGCACGACCACCACCCGCCATCCTCCAGTCATCGACTTCGGCCCTCGACTCGCTCCCTTTGCCAACGACACTTGGAGCCGCTCCAGCTCCTGAAGCATCTCGGCCTGGCGCCACCATTCGCCCTCCTCGAAGCACATGCCTCACTGCCGGCCGCATGCAGCCTTGCACCACCTCATCGTCGCCCCACTCTTCATCTTCATCGCAACATCCCCAAGACTCGCCGCCTGCCTACCTCCGCTCGTACGCATATTCATCGAAGGTCTCCCCCACCACCCTCCACTCATCCGCACCTGCTCCAGCAAGTCGCTCCGCCTCATCGACTCCGCGCCATCGACTACACGCCACCGCCCAGTCACTACCGATCGCCCAGACCCCCCTCGGCCTACGTGCATGCATGCCCCCTGGTCTTTATCACCACCTCATGTGAGGAGCACGTGAGAGCATGGGTCATTTGCAGGCGACCCCTGCATTTCTGTCATTCACACCAAAGCCTCCTCATCGCCCTTTGGGTCAATTGTGTCGATGCCCTCGTTCTCTCATCAAATTACAAATACGCCCCCGCTTTGGTGATGTCAGCAGCACACACAATGCCCTCTTGGAAAAATTACAGAAAACCCCTCAGGGTTTTGGTAATTCCAATTTAGTCCATGTTTGCATTTTCTTTCATTTTGTTTTATTATGTGTATTGCATTTAGACCCCTGCATTAGAGTCTCATTTTATGTGTCATTTCATCATATTTTTTCATTTTAAAAATTTCTCATTGTAGAACCTTATGCTCTATCTTGCGGATGTTTGATTTTATTTTTGTGAATTATGGATTATTTAATATAATTATTATTGTGGAAAATTAAATATTTTGCCTACTGTGTGCCTTTTAATTAATATTAGATTGATCATTATTCTGAAAAATATCAAAAAAAAACAAAATAATTAGATTTTAGTGTCTACGTTGTGCCCAAAAATCATCATGGTTGCACGTATATCGAGGTCACAATAAATTAAACAATGATTTGAGCAAGTAATTTTTAATAAATTGTGGATCCATCACTTTTAGGATTATTAAATTTCCTAAATTCCTCTAACATAGAATTACTTAGGATAATTTTATTTTCAAGAAATAAATTAGTTTGTTATTTATCAAAACTAATTTGTAAAGACCACCTTGGATGAATATTTAATTCATCATTAATTCATATTGCATCAAAAGATTCTAAAAAATACAGAGCACTAGTTTCATACTATTTCACCTTCTAGCCTAATTTGAGTATTTTTGCACTTGATTTCATTATAAATTGCATTTTAACCCTTAAACTTACCCGAATTCACATGGCATTTCACATGCATAAAAAAATTAAAATATGCTTCTCTAAAACCTAAGTTCTAAATAGTCTATTAATCAACCTAAGGAGACAACTGCCTCCCTGAGTTTTACCTTGGGTTTGCCCAAGTAAAATATAAATTGATCGCTCACTTTAATTGACTAATTAATTGAGTGGTCGTTTTGCTTAATCTGAATTGCACGCATGCAACAAAATTAAATGTTAATTCCATCTAATTAACAAAAGGTAATGCTGGCTTTTTCAAATGGCGTTGTTGCCGGGGAGGCACAGCTTAGGTTGATTTTTTAGAAAATCTAGTTTTTAGGTTATCCACCCCCGAGTAGTCTAACCCCCGATTTTTCTTGTGATTATTTCTCTATTTATTTTCTTGCATTATTTATTTATTTATTTTGTTTTCTTTATTTTCTTTTATTTTGTGTCTACCTCTCTGATTATCAGCTTATTTTTTGTACGAGAGACCTGATGCGATGGAGCAGCCGCTTAGGTGGCCGAGCATTTCCGGAGCATTGGAGGTCGACTTTTTCTGGTGGTAAGTCGACTGAAGGATTCACATTAAATTTAAGATCGAGTCGAGTCATGATAGCGTGTAGAGTCCTTAGGATTTATTTTCTATATCTATCTTATTTTTGTAAATAATTTGTAATAATTTATGTAATTGATTATTTTCAGCGGCTCTTGTTTGAGAGCTCGCGTGTGTAAAAGAGACTGGACATTATTTTCTTTGTGTGTGGTTGTATCGAGAGCGATTCTCGACTTGAATGGTGAAATTAGGATAGGCACACGGTAGTATAAGTTCAAATTTGTATGTGCCCTTCATAACGAGACGCACATAAACACGTACTACTTAGCCAAATTGAAATCTATTTCTTCCCCACTAATAGTATAGTGTTTAGGTACGGTTTTCTCGATTTGCATGCATTTAGTGTAAATTTAAAATACAGTTCTGCATAATGCATGAGAGTGCTAATAGTCGTTGTAAGTATACCTTCTTTTGAACATGCATCATTGTTTTTTCATTTGCATTCCGATTTCTGATTCCTCCCCTATTTTACAGCTTATGATTAAAAAGGAAATTGGTACTGAATGGTAGACGTGCATTGTGATGCTCACATTAAATTTCAAGTGACAACCAAACTCTAAAATTAAGACTTAATTTAGTATATTGATTACATAAAAATTGGAATAAAAAGAACCTTGTTTTACGGGTGCATAAAGGCCTCATTTGGATCGCAGGTACTTACCTCCAAACAAGAAAGGTTAAGGACATAGCCCCTAAGGATTAGAGCCAAAATCCTTGGACTTGTGCCCTAAGTGTTTGGACTCACTCTTAGGGTTCCGTTATTGCTGCAAGCACTTGCCTCTGACCCTTAGAAGAAGTAGTCATGCTCTAAGTTGGTGTGTTCTGTCGGCTTGAACATGAACTACCTTAGAAACTACATCTGTGAGTAATGGATTAAAAGATTGTTTTACCACTAACTAAAACTAACAAAGATAATTCGACCGGACCTTTAGGCCCTCACGTATGAAGTTGGTGAGCTTTCCAAAGGGTTTAGATTGTGTTTGTATTATGTGGGTATTCTCTGCACATTCAAGTGCACTGTAGAACTAGCGCCTCATTGAACTTTATGCTCTAAACGGTTCTTTTTGACATCGAAGATGACTAATTAGGGGATATTTATTCAGACTTTGTGAATGTCTCATTGAACAATCCAAGGAGTACATCTTCAAAGGTCTATTCACGACCTGGACCAACCTGGACTCATGACCCTCTTGAGTTCAAGATCACTCACTCTCGGTATGGTCACTCACCAACCATTCCCTTTCTCTCCTCCAACCTCACCGAGGAAGACCTTCACCTCGGTGAGACTGACTTGATTTCAGAATCCTCTTCTAATCAAGGATCACATTGTTGACTCAGGTATTAAAGAAGATTAAAGTAAAATGCCTCCAAAAAAGAAAGATGAAGATGAACAACACCCTGAGGATCCCATGACGATAGTACTAGCCAGATTAGCTGCATCTGAGTAGTAACATGCCTTACTCCAAGCTCAGTTAGGACAGCTCAATGTTGGGGTTGAACCATTAATGGATGCGATGTACAACCCCGGACAATACAGAATTCGTAATTATTTGAGTCCGACCGAACCTGAGGTGGATTTTGAGTTGAAGCTGCAGTTCCTATACTTGTTGTTGTATTTTGATGGGAATGCTTCTGAGGAGTCATACATTCATAAAGGACTTCGAGCTCGTATGACCTAACCTTAGACATCCTAGGGTTAGACAGGATTATATCAGGATCACAACCCTTCCATTTGCCTTGGGTGGCAAAGCAAACTAATAGGTAAAGAACCTTGGAGTTACAATCACTACATATGCCCAGTTCAAGTATCATTTTCTGAAGAATTTCTACCCCCTGAGTAGGACTAACATGATGAAGATGTGCATTACTAGCTTTTCCCAACTACCCACGAAGCCTTCTATGATGCTTTAGGAAAAGTATAAGTACATCCTACAGAAATGTCCTTGTCATGGTCTAGATGACAACATCTTCGTCCAGTCGTTCTTCACCGATCTCAACCCTAGGATGTAGGGTTTAGTGAGCGCTGCTTGTGGAGGCAGATATACATCATGTGGAGCAGATACCATCTGGAATGTATTCGTGCAGATGGCTGACTCTAGTCGCTCACAGACCGACAACAGGGCATATGCACAGTCCCCCAGTTCACTTTCATCTGGCGGGGGAAAGTCAACTATAGTCGATCTCTCTCAGGACATGGTCCTAAGCATGGGACTCATTACCTCAAGCTTACAGTAGTTAAGAGGATCGACCGAAGGGTTGATGAGTTAGACATGAGCGTCTCCAAGATACCCAAACATATGGAGGGGTTGACTGAGAAGGTATCTAAGATAAAGATACCTGCCATGATTGCACCCGTTGCTCCCGTATACCGAGTTCACCATGTTTGGGAGCAGCTGGAGTCAGGGCAATCCCAACCGTGGGAGCAGATTGATGAATCCACGTTTCATCATCTTTATTCTATCATTTTGGCCTTAAAAACCCTAGTAAATGCGTGTAAATAGGCGTAATATAGGCATTTTAGCATTCATGTATATGTATGTAAATATTGTATAAAATGTGGTTTTTAAAGCCAAAATTATAGAATAAAGAAAAGAAAAGAAAAAGAATAAAATATTGTAAATATTTTATGACCCGAAACCCCGAGACCTAGGCATCTTGATGAATAGGTCGACAAGGAATAAAGTAGGGGGAGATAAGGGCCAAAACACAGATAAAATACCTATACATTTTATTCATTCTTTATTCATTTTGGGACCTATTTTTGGTTCCACTTTTTATACATCAAATAAAGAAACTGTGAACATGAAAGTTGTAGATAAATTAATAAAGAAAAATACAAAATTAATTTCACAGAAAAATAATGTACAGATAAAAAGTTATGGTCTGAATAAGAATCCAAAATCCCAACTTCCCAGACCCGTATCTCACAAACGACAACTCCAAATGCAGCATACTCACCTTTAATTGTATATAGAAGAAAATAAGCTATTTAATGGCAGTGGTTTCGCATTTAGCGGAGCTACGGTTTGAAAGTTGAGTTTTGGACCCTCATTGTATACTTGTACATATTAAAATATTCAATTTATTATTTATTTATTATTTTTATAATTTTATATTTTTATAATGTTGTAAATAATACTTATAATAATTATGTACATTAAAATAAGAATAAAAACCTAAATAAAAACAAAAATAAAATACTTAAAAATAAAATACATAGATACATTACCTATATATATACCTATACAAAACATATTTGTATTTTATTAAATATACAAAACATATCAGAAAAATAAAATAAAAATATATTTATGTATATAAAAGTATTTTATAATTTTATAAAATAATAAACAAAAATAATAAAATTAAAATATACAAAATAAAAATAAAAGAATACAATATGTAAATATTATACCTATAAAGGGTATAAAAGTCAACTTGTAAAGATACACTTCCTAAAAATGAATAAAAATCACTATAAAATACTTTATAAAAAAATAAACATTTTTTATTTTATAATAAAAAATCAATAAAATCGTTTTCTATTTTAATTTGATTTTACAAATCTTTTTCCCCAGGTTTTTCCTGGTTGGTCCACGTGGACCAACCAGGGGGTTAGGAGAGTTGACCTCGGTCAACTCTCTGCCCAACACCTGGGCTACCTGTCAGAATGACTTTTCTTGATTTTCGCGGATTTTTGGGGAGCGCTCCTTTCACCGAATGAGGTTGAGGTCTTCACAAGATTCGTAGACCTACATGTGATCATACTCGCCCTATGCTTAGATGGATCTTTTGACCATCGATGCGCGAGCCACGCCTCGATCAAAGTGCCTCCTTGCCCAGCTTTCAAAACCAACCCATAACCTCCCTTTTCACTTTTGAACCCGTTTTGCCCAAGCCAAGCCCCTTCTTCTTGCAGGTTCTGGATTGAGGTCGTGACAGGAGATCTCCTCCTCCTTGCGGAGGCGGTTGGCGAAGGCGAGCGACGCTCCAGCCCATCTCCGGCCACGCGGTCGTGAGGTACCCTTCCTCTTGGCTTTTGAAGCCCATTGAGGTAGTTTTCTTTGTTTTTTTTCTTGTTCTCAATCCATCTGTAGGCTGTAAGTTTTATTTCTCTCTTTTTATTCGCCTTTATCACGCCTCGATTATTCACATCACCCATCGCCGGAGTTCACTCCGGCAAGCCACCCACCTTCCATTTCCGCCGCCCGCACCTTCACGCCACCGCGCTGCGGGGTCGGGGCAGTTTGCCCCCGACTCTTTCACTTTTGTTGCAGGATCTGGAGCATCGCGCACACCTGGGGCGGTTTTGACTCTCGTCGGGTCACCTGGAGCTCGTCCTCGACCTCGGCGTCGCGGGCCACCTCCAGTGGACGTCGACCGCTTTTGAAGCCCCAGGCGGATAGTGGACACCTGCAGAAGAGGATCTGGACATTTTAACGCCGCAACGAACGCCGGAGGAGGGTTTCATCGTCGGAGGAAGTCCGCTACGGCGGATCTTCTTCGTAGTTCTTCCAGCGCCGCCCTCCGCCGTCAGATCTAGCCCTGTTCGTCCTTCAAAGCAGCAGCCGTTGGATGCGGGGCGTCCTCCAGCCGTAGATCGAGCCCCCTGGATCTAATCGTGGCCTTACGAAACGAAGGGGTATCGGTTGATCAGCGCACGCCACGTGGCATAAGGGAACTCGCCCCCGCCGTTGGATGCGCCCTCTACTGGGTATTTTGTGAGATTAACCCAGCGCTTTTTGTATTTTATATTAGATCTAAAATCATTTATCTGCAGCAGTAAACTTTTGTAATATTTACAAGACAGCCCTGCACTTTTCAAGTTTTGCGTTTCCGTCCCCGCCAGGTCGCGTGCTTCGCACGTGGCCCCGGCGTTTTTGCAGGGGACCCCCTTGTGTTTTTGAGCATTTGCCGTTAGTATTAAAACAATAGACTGCAGTGTAACAACTTTTGGAAATTTTGCAATCGTCCCCTCAAGGTTTTTGATAATCGCAAGTCGCCCCTTCCCAGGCGCGCGTGCCTGTGCACGTGGGGCTGGGAGTTTTGCGGGGACACCCTCGTGTCTTTGGTATTTCTTTTTGGTCCCAAAAGTTCCTATATCAGTTATATATTGTTGGTATTTTTACACGCAGGCCCTCAAACTTTCATTCTATTACATAAATGCCCCTGCGAATGTGTAGTTTCTTGTTGTTTCTTGTATTTTATGCATACATCATATCAATTCCAAAAATTCCACAAAAATAGCATTAAGCTCCTGTTGCATCATATTTCATCACCATATTTTTATTTTTCGTAATTATTTTGTTTTTATATTTATTAAAAATCAAAAACTTCCATTTTCAGCACTGTCTAGCTTATAAAATCCATAAAAAATATAAAAACTTCTTATAAAAATCCCAAAAAAATATATTTTGTGTCTTTTAGCTTGTTTTAACTCCCAGCCAAAAATCATTAAAAAATATAAAACCAAACTCCTAAAAATTGCAAAACTCTAAAAACCTTCATAAAAATTTATAAAATTCATAAAAAATCCAAAAATAGTGTTTTCTTTTCCTGAATTTTCTTTGTTTTATTATCTTTAAGTGAAAATTAATTTGGAGAATTTTTGTTACTGTTTGCTATTTTATTTCTCCATTGTAGTCTCAGCCTTGTATTTTCTTCACTGTTTTCTTTATTTTGATAATTAAAAATACCAAAAACATTCTTAAAAATTCCTAAAAATCACAAAAACAGTAAAAAAGTATAAAAAGACCAAAAAGACTTTATTTGATAATTTTTGAACATTTTTTATCTATTTTATAAATATCTCATTCTCCCTTTTATTACATTGCTTATATATTCTATTATTGGAAAAAGAAAATATAAAAATATAAAATATAAAAAGAAAATACAAAATCAGTAAATTAAAAATCAAAATACAAAAATATAAAATTAAAAATTAAATAAAAAAATTTAAAAATTAAAAACCCACAAAATTTATTTGCTTGCTTGCTTAGTGTAGACACATCACACACTCACACACACACTTGAGCACATTTGCTTGAACTACCCTGCTTGCTCCCTGTGTTCGAACTCTCTGCATACTTGACACTATACACCATTTGTGCAGAGTTAAAAATAAATTTTAACTCCACATTAGTTCTAATTTATTGATCTTTATTGTGGGTTAATTGTTGACTTTAGTCCGGATTTAGTGTGGTCACCACACCGACTGAGTTCACGCTTTGTGCTGAACTTAAGACCACCAATTTCGGCTAAATCAAATGGCGCCGTTGCCGGGGAGCAACAGCGCGTAGTTCGAGTTTTTGTTTTGTGTTGTGACCATTTGTCTACCTTTGCGGCTTTTATTTCTGCTTGTTTTATTTTGCATTATTTTTGATATATCTTTGGAATTGTCTAACCACTCTCCTTGTTTGGATTTCGTGCGAGGTACGCTGATCAAGGGAGGAGTCCCTCTTGGAGCACCTTGGCACCCACGTGAAGCGGCTTTAGCTTTGCACGAAGAAGGACTTGGAGGATTTTGCAAGACAATATCTCAGCATTTATATTCTTGCATTGTATTTATTTTGTAATTCGTAGTGAGAGAGAGACTCTTTTTTTTTGTAATAATACAGGTACATCGGACTTGGACTCTCTTGAGCCTAATTTCCAAGTGATTGTTCACTTGGGGGCTCACCGCAGTTTTGACGGTTTTCATCGCATTTTTTTTACTTTGTTTTTCGATTTTCGACTTTCTTTATTTTGTGTGATTGAGCCCTTAGCCTTTAGGATTGCTTGCGATAGATTAGGTCCAAACACATTAATCACCCTTGCATGTGCCTATAGTTTCGTTTTGGACTTAGTCAAATTTCAAACAGTTGATCATCACCTTCAACCCGTCGCGCCGCGAGCTCTCCCCGCAAAGCGCTTTCTCCTACCCTCAATTTGTTGAGCAGAGGAGGGGTGAGCCTAGACCGGACTCTAGGGTTGAGGATTGGTGGTCAACTTGTGGTTCTTCCCGCTAATAGCAATTTCTGAAACTTAGGGCGATTTCATCGGTTCTGCATTTGCATATAGAATAGGTTTCAATTCTGCTGAGCATCCTTGCATGTAGAGTGCTGGAGGCAAGGTGAGCATTTACGCTTTAGCATCCATCATCGTTTTGATCGCTTGCATTACTTTTCCGCCTCTCTACCTCTGATTTTGCCAACTTAGGATCTTAAAGGAATTGACCCCTCGTTAGGATCGTGCATTCTCACTAAAAATCCAAAAAAGTGATAATCCATAAAATTGGGACTGTTAATTTTACTTGACCCTAAAACCGATCAAAAAGAAACATCTTGTATTGGGGCGAGTAATCCCCTCATTGTCTTCGCTTTTATTTGCTCGCGCACACACTAAGATTAGAGCCCAAAATCCCATTCAGCCCCCTAAGTGTTTGCGCAAATTCTTGACTTCTCACCTAACTCTAAAACAGACAAGATTAAAAGACCGCATTTTACGGTCTCTACCGAGTTGAGTAGGTGAATTGAGGGTTTGTCTTGTTTCATTTTTGCTTGTGATTGTTTTGAGTGTGTCCTAGATCATCCCTGCGCATTTGCGCCTTTTTCTTCACTCTTTTGACTTGACCTTCGTGCTCCCCCGAATCACTTCCTTTTGTTTTCGAGATGGACCCCTGGAGTGCATTTTATCCGGACTTTGCGGACCCCTCGCTCACTCCAGCCGGTCCACCTCCCTTTTATCAGGAGGATCCTCCTCCTACTTTTTCTGATTTTTGTACATACCCGCCTCAGCCACAGTATCACGACTCGGACTTTCACCCACCTCCATCCCCACCTGTATATTATCCGCCTCCACCTTCACATCCACCCGAGCATGACCTGATGGAGTCACCTCCCTCGATCTCTATGAGTGATATCTTGAATCGGATGACAAAGCGCATTGATTTGTTGAATGATAATCTTGCTATCTTGAGGAATAATCAGATTAATGCTCCTTTCGTCGGGAATACGGCTTCACTTGTAGGTGATCATGGGAGCTTGCAATCGCCAAAAATACAAAAAAATGAGAAAATTTTAAAAATCCAAAAAGATTTCGGGAGACACTTGGTTGATCAAGATTTTGAGGAGAGAGTCCACTTGCCAGAACCCTGGACCACACACCCATTCACATCCAGTCCCACCTTTGACCCCGAGGATGCTGCTGTACAGACTGCTCTTGGCATGCCTCGTGTATATGTTGATTCCGACTTCCTCCCTTGTATGGCGGAAGTCCAAAAATTCAAAAAAATGTTATCTGAACCTGAAGTGGTGGCTGCCATTCATGAGATTATCCTTGCCCCACTTCAGCAGGCCATGACCCAATTATCTGTTCCTCTTCCCAAGAAGAGAAAGCGGAGGAGCAGATCTGAGCGTCACATTCTGACCATGGCCATTGCCCTCGCCATCACACACCGTCCCATTCCCAAGAGGAAGAACACAGCTACACCTTTCATCACTTGCACCATCTCTGACTATACTTGTGATCGCACTCTCCTAGACGGCGGTGCTTCGATTAGCATACTACCCTTCTCGCTGGTACAGTCTCTTCACTTAGGGCCTCTAAAGAAGACCAGGATGATCGTTCAGTTTGTTGATGGATCTATCAAGAGGCCGAAGGGTATCCTTGAAAACGCCGTCATTTCTATTCAGGGCACAAGCCACCATGTTGATTTTGTCGTGTTGCCCATGGAGAACTCCACAGGGGAGCCATCTCCAATCATCCTGGGACGACCATTCCTCGCCTCTGCGAGGGTCGTTATTGATTATGGATCAGGAGAGGTTCGTTTCCGTCCTGTTGACGGGAACGAAGTGTCGATCACCGCACCCACAGTTGACCAGAGACCTGCACCTGATGCACCTTCACCGATCATAGCTGACTCTGAGGCCTGTGACAAACCTGATGATACTAGAGATACTTCCTTAGCGACCATTGATGAGACCCGACGGATTCCCCGAAAGGGGAGGAAGTCGGAAAGCATGGACCTCACTAAGCCTCCTCCTGGTGTGTGGCGATGTGTTGATGAAATCCAGAGTATTTATGTGATTGAACCATTTGAGCGGGGGGCAGATGATAAGATAATTGAGAATGTTTATGATGTTGCCCATTACTTTGAGAGACCTCATAAGGCAACAAATGACCCAGGTAAGACTAGACAGGACGGACCTAGTTTGACTACTTCCACTGATAAATCCGTTCCTGGCCCTTCACAGGTCAAGATGATTGAGGTCGGTTATGATGCTGCTACTTATTTTGATAAATTCAGACCTCTTATTGAAGACAAGGATTCAGGTGAGAGTCTTGAGGACGATATGAGTTCGTATACTTCCACAGATGATTTCGTTCCTTTTGATTTTGACCTGGACGAGGACTCGCAGGACGACTCCGATTACACTTCTTCTGAGGATGATGAGTTTGTCCCATTCCACTTCGATATCAGCGAGACTTCCAAGGCCGGACCTAGTCGTACTTCTTCCACTCACCAGTCTGCGCCTTCACACCATAAGACCACCAAGGGAGAACCTAGCCACACTGCTTCCATCGATCAGTTCGTCCCTTTCCGTTTTGATTCCACTGAGGGCCTTCACCGTGTCGACCCTGATCGGCCTCCATCCACTGCGGACCCCGATGTCGACATACACCATATCCGATCTATCCCTCAGCGGTCTCGCAAGAAGGTCTGCTTTCCACCTTCTTGACCTTATGTACATCCACCTCTGTTGTACATTCTCTGTTGTTCATCTCTGTCTCTCCCGTTTTTACTCGTCCACCCATTCTCGTGTCTGCCTTGCTTAGGACGTACTTTGTCCTAAGTATAGGGGGGTGGACGAGTCGAGTGTTCATTCTTCGTTTCGTGTGATCAATCCTGTTGTTGCCTATACTTAGGGCTTCTTTTACCCTAAGTATAGGGGGAGTGATGTATACATCCTCACGATCTCTTCTTCCATCTTCATCTCTTTTCTTATTTTCTTCTTTTCTTCTTTTCCTCTTCTATCTTCTTCATCTATCAAAAAGGTGTCGCCCTTGTAGACAGTTTTCCATACTTAGGACGTACTTTGTCCTAAGTATAGGGGGTTGGCACCCCGAGTTGTTCTATCCTTTTTTATCCTCTCCATTGTCTCCTCTTCTTGTCTATACTTAGGGATATCTTACCCTAAGTATAGGGGGAGACAATCTGAGTATGATCTGTTCATTCCCACCCTTGACCCTCCCTGCTTTGTGTACAGTCTGCTATACTTAGGATTATTTGATCCTAAGTATAGGGGGGACGGTCAACTTCTCATTCGTTCATTCATCTCTGTATTCCTTTATTCTTTAGATTTTCCTATACTCAGTACGAGTTATGTCTTCTCTTTTCTCTCTGATCTATGAGGACATAGCTCAAGCTAAGTATAGGGGGGTCGTATATACTACGTATATACTTTAGCCATAACTCGTACTTGCGTATTTTCTTAATAATAGGGCTAAT
The DNA here is from genome assembly GCA_037367405.1 of Ottelia alismoides. Classification (NCBI taxonomy): domain Eukaryota; kingdom Viridiplantae; phylum Streptophyta; class Magnoliopsida; order Alismatales; family Hydrocharitaceae; genus Ottelia; species Ottelia alismoides. Next base: position 22,685 of record JAZKJV010005825.1, read on the forward strand.
AATTCTTTAAAAATCATTAAAATCCTTAATAAAAAGATGTGGTTATTCCTCAAATTCTTTTTGTATTTACTGATTAATAAATCAGGTGAAAATGTTTTTTGCAAAATGTTTGAAAAATAGTTTGAAAATCCTTGTGAACATTTATTGAAAACTATTTTGAAAATATTTTGTTATATGTTTTCAACCTTTGTAAAAATGTGTGGTTTGTAAAATTTCTTTTCCTTGTGTGAAATAAAATGTTTGAAAAATGATTTGCAAATGGTTTGAAAAATGGTTGCAAAAATGATTTGAAAAACCTATATATACTGTTTTGAAAGCCTTTGCAAAATGATTTTCAAATGTGTGTAAAATGTTTGTAAAAACTATTTTGGACTATAGTTTTCAAAAATTGTGTGCAAATTGTTTTCAAATCAGTTTGAGGAATATACACATCACACCAAAATCCACTATGTATATATGTATAAAATTGACCACTTACCCTGTAAATTCTTAAAATCCATTTCTTGTTCATATGAAGAAGCACTCCCGTGTACATATTTTAACCTAGTTTTCAGCCAAAACCTTTTTGTTTTCAAAAAGCCCAAAAACATTTGCAAAATTAAAATCCAAAAACATTTGAAAAATCTTTTTGAAAATACAAAAAAAAATGCATGCATCATCTTTTCAAAATCCATAAAAAGTTCAAAATCTTGAAAATTACATCACAAAAATATTTTCTGCATTGCATTGCATAGCATTCGCATTTCTCGGATTGAGTTTGATAGTTGAACAAGTCTAAGTAAAATCCGGAGATTGGAGCTTGATTGGACCTTATAATCTACCTAATAACAGGAACCTTATAGGAACTGGGTTTGAGGTACTTCAGGTCTAGTTGACTTAATTCTTTGAGGATCATGGGACTTGGTTCAATGGATTCTTGACTGCCTAAGTAGAGTATTTCGGAACACACGCACGACTCTTGTTGATAATGACCTAACTTGGACACCTGCACCTTTCACATGGCTCAACTCAGTTGGAGTGGTGAGGGGATTGGATTTGCCGGTATGAGACGCACACAAGTGGAAACATTTGTCCTCCTCTAGGGAGGGAAGTGCACCCCAACCCGTTCGGTGATTAGGAAGTCTAAAGACAGGAGGCTGTGGGTTGCGATAAAGCTTCAAAAGAGGGATAGTCTACTGGCTCGAGAGGAAAAACTCCTTATGTAAATGCTGTTGTATATAGTATTTCAAAAAAGAGAGAGAGAGAGAGAGAGAAAAGAAAAGAAAAAAAAAGTATGTACATATGTTGTAAAGTCAATAAGCAAGCATGAGTTCCAAAGTCATATCATGTGAGCCTGCAGCAGGATGACTTGACTACACTGGTCTTGCATCCCGGGATAGGTAGCTACACTGGCTACCGTCCATTCTTCTCTTCACCCCCTCCTCTTGAGCTGGTTGCCACTTGAACTTAGAAGGGAATACCCCGCTCCTCGAGGATGGAGTTGCTGGATTGGGGAATCATTGGGTTGTCGTACTGGAGAAGTCAGTCTCTTTGTCATTCTAGTTGGGGAGAGCCACCATCACTTACACTGTACGAGTCAGATTCATAGTCGTAAGGGTTTGCGTATGAGTTGAGATATTTCTGACCTGGCTATTGAGGAGACTTGGACAGAGTTTTGGGATTCTCAAGGACTGTTGAATTTCAGACACGGTTCTCACTAAGGTTCCGCCCGCACTAAAATTCCAAAGGTCCGACTTAAGCTCCAAACTTTGATTTTGTGAAGACAAGTTTGACAATTAAATTTAGTCCATCTTTCTTCTTTTTCTTTTCTTTATTTTTCTTTTTCTGCACTTATTGCATAAGTGTTTGCTAGGGACTAGCAAAGGCAAGTATAGGGGGATGATGAATCCACGTTTCATCATCTTTATTCTATCATTTTGGCCTTAAAAACCCTAGTAAATGCGTGTAAATAGGCGTAATATAGGCATTTTAGCATTCATGTATATGTATGTAAATATTGTATAAAATGCGGCTTTTAAAGCCAAAATTATAGAATAAAGAAAAGAAAAGAAAAAGAATAAAATATTGTAAATATTTTATGACCCGAAACCCCGAGACCTAGGCATCTTGATGAATAGGTCGACAAGGAATAAAGTAGGGGGAGATAAGGGCCAAAACACAGATAAAATACCTATACATTTTATTCATTCTTTATTCATTTTGGGACCTATTTTTGGTTCCACTTTTTATACATCAAATAAAGAAACTGTGAACATGAAAGTTGTAGATAAATTAATAAAGAAAAATACAAAATTAATTTCACAGAAAAATAATGTACAGATAAAAAGTTATGGTCTGAATAAGAATCCAAAATCCCAACTTCCCAGACCCGTATCTCACAAACGACAACTCCAAATGCAGCATACTCACCTTTAATTGTATATAGAAGAAAATAAGCTATTTAATGGCGGTGGTTTCGCATTTGGCGGAGCTACGGTTTGAAAGTTGAGTTTTGGACCCTCATTGTATACTTGTACATATTAAAATATTCAATTTATTATTTATTTATTATTTTTATAATTTTATATTTTTATAATGTTGTAAATAATACTTATAATAATTATGTACATTAAAATAAGAATAAAAACCTAAATAAAAACAAAAATAAAATACTTAAAAATAAAATACATAGATACATTACCTATATATATACCTATACAAAACATATTTGTATTTTATTAAATATACAAAACATATCAGAAAAATAAAATAAAAATATATTTATGTATATAAAAGTATTTTATAATTTTATAAAATAATAAACAAAAATAATAAAATTAAAATATACAAAATAAAAATAAAAGAATACAATATGTAAATATTATACCTATAAAGGGTATAAAAGTCAACTTGTAAAAATACACTTCCTAAAAATGAATAAAAATCACTATAAAATACTTTATAAAAAAATAAACATTTTTTATTTTATAATAAAAAATCAATAAAATCGTTTTCTATTTTAATTTGATTTTACAAATCTTTTTCCCCAGGTTTTTCCTGGTTGGTCCACGTGGACCAACCAGGGGGCTAGGAGAGTTGACCTCGGTCAACTCTCTGCCCAACACCTGGGCTACCTGTCAGAATGACTTTTCTTGATTTTCGCGGATTTTTGGGGAGCGCTCCTTTCACCGAATGAGGTTGAGGTCTTCACAAGATTCGTAGACCTACATGTGATCATACTCGCCCTATGCTTAGATGGATCTTTTGACCATCGATGCGCGAGCCACGCCTCGATCAAAGTGCCTCCTCGCCCAGCTTTCAAAACCAACCCATAACCTCCCTTTTCACTTTTGAACCCGTTTTTCCCAAGCCAAGCCCCTTCTTCTTGCAGGTTCTGGATTGAGGTCGTGACAGGACCTCTCCTCCTCCTTGCGAAGGCGGTTGGCGAAGGCGAGCGACGCTCCAGCCCATCTCCGGCCACGCGGCCGTGAGGTACCCTTCCTCTTGGCTTTTGAAGCCCATTGAGGTAGTTTTCTTTGTTTTTTTTCTTGTTCTCAATCCATCTGTAGGCTGTAAGTTTTATTTCTCTCTTTTTATTCGCCTTTATCACGCCTCGATTATTCACATCACCCATCGCCGGAGTTCACTCCGGCAAGCCACCCACCTTCCATTTCCGCCGCCCGCACCTTCACGCCACCGCGCTGCGGGGTCGGGGCAGTTTGCCCCCGACTCTTTCACTTTTGTTGCACGATCTGGAGCATCGCGCACACCTGGGGCGGTTTTGACTCTCGTCGGGTCACCTGGAGCTCGTCCTCGACCTCGGCGTCGCGGGCCACCTCCAGTGGACGCCGGCCGCTTTTGAAGCCCCAGGCGGATAGTGGACACCTGCAGGAGAGGATCTGGACATTTTGACGCCGCAACGAACGCCGGAGGAGGGTTTCATCGTCGGAGGAAGTCCGCTACGGCGGACCTTCTTCGTAGTTCTTCCAGCGCCGCCCTCCGCCGTCAGATCTAGCCCTGTTCGTCCTTCAAAGCAGCAGCCGTTGGATGCGGGGCGTCCTCCAGCCGTAGATCGAGCCCCCTGGATCTAATCGTGGCCTTACGAAACGAAGGGGTATCGGTTGATCAGCGCACGCCACGTGGCTTAAGGGAACTCGCCCCCGCCGTTGGATGCGCCCTCTACTGGGTATTTTGTGAGATTAACCCAGCGCTTTTTGTATTTTATATTAGATCTAAAATCATTTATCTGCAGCAGTAAACTTTTTGTAATATTTACAAGACAGCCCTGCACTTTTCAAGTTTTGCGTTTCCGTCCCCGCCAGGTCGCGTGCTTCGCACGTGGCCCCGGCGTTTTTGCAGGGGACCCCCTTGTGTTTTTGAGCATTTGCCGTTAGTATTAAAACAATAGACTGCAGTGTAACAACTTTTGGAAATTTTGCAATCGTCCCCTCAAGGTTTTTGATAATCGCAAGTCGCCCCTTCCCAGGCGCGCGTGCCTGTGCACGTGGGGCTGGGAGTTTTGCGGGGACACCCTCATGTCTTTGGTATTTCTTTTTGGTCCCAAAAGTTCCTATATCGGTTATATATTGTTGGTATTTTTACACGCAGGCCCTCAAACTTTCATTCTATTACATAAATGCCCCTACGAATGTGTAGTTTCTTGTTGTTTCTTGTATTTTATGCATACATCATATCAATTCCAAAAATTACACAAAATAGCATTAAGCTCCTGTTGCATCATATTTCATCACCATATTTTTATTTTTCGTAATTATTTTGTTTTTATATTTATTAAAAATCAAAAACTTCCATTTTCAGCACTGTCTAGCTTATAAAATCCATAAAAATATAAAAACTTCTCAGAAAAATCCCAAAAAAATATATTTTGTGTCTTTTAGCTTGTTTTAACTCCCAGCCAAAAATCATTAAAAAATATAAAACCAAACTCCTAAAACTTGCAAAACTCTAAAAACCTTCATAAAAATTTATAAAATTCATAAAAAATCCAAAAATAGTGTTTTCTTTTCCTGAATTTTCTTTGTTTTATTATCTTTAAGTGAAAATTAATTTGGAGAATTTTTGTTACTGTCTCCAAGATACCCAAACATATGGAGGGGTTGACTGAGAAGGTATCTAAGATAAAGATACCTGCCATGATTGCACCCGTTGCTCCCGTATACCGAGTTCACTATGTTTGGGAGCAGCTGGAGTCAGGGCAATCCCAACCGTGGGAGCAGATCCAGTCCTACACCCATTCTTTCCAGCTGCAACCTCCATTCGTAGAGACAGTTCAGGAGGAGCCTCCACTAGTTTGGGAGGTGACTGGAGTATGGTATACTAAGGGCCCTCCTAGGCAAGGACGGAGCCAGAACATTTTTGAGGAGGGGGCACAAGGTTTAGAAAATATGTCTATCAGTTATTATGTGATCATATTCATTTGTAAAAAGGAAGTATGTTATTGAGTTGTATGTCACTTATGTGTTCATCACCTTCTTAGCCATTTATCTATTTTGGGATGAGTGGATGCAACTAGATCTGCCATTGGAACACGTGCAGGTTAAAGTTTCAAGGCAAGTGAGTGACTGGGAAGTGATGAACATATAAGTTATATGCAGATGAGTTGGATAATCCCCCTCCTCTATTCATTATATAACAATAGTTGTGAAGGATAAATTATATCATCTATAGTTTCATGTAAATAGCAGTTTATTTTGAAGTTATTTTTTAATCAATTGTATGTTTTTTATTCAATTTTACATAAATTAATATCATATATGTTCCGTACTGGCAAGATTTTTTGTGAATGATATTTACATCATTTAAAAAAAAGACATATCTAATATTTTCATTGTTTTCAATTCACTCTTTGGGTTTTGATTAATTACAATACAAATTACATCTGTTTTAAATTTGTATCAAATTGAAAATATAAATATATATAATTTTATATTTTTTATTACCAATAACTAGAAATATTAATATGTTAATGAAGAAAAATACACTGATAAAGAATATATGTGTGTTTGACCACTTAGTTGAAAATAAAATAGGACCAATGATTAATATATGAGACTTGACAATAAATGATTTTCTAGAAAATTTATTTTTTTTTGAGATCGAGACTTAAACCTTGTATCTGTATAAGTGATAATGAGATTGGATGAAAAACTGATCTCTTTTATAGGTTGATCTTAAAAAATGGATATTCAAAATGATAGTTTGGATAGAGATCCATTATAAGTTGATTATCTGAACAGATTGATCCAAAGTAAAATCTACTATTGATAGGTAGAAATTATATGTTAAAAGATATATTACCTACTGGTAAAGATTATTAATGTTCCCCTTGAAGAAATGAAGGGGATGCATGTATAAGTTTTACCATCAAAAATTAACCCAAAAGTGGATTTATACTTAGGAAATATTATGGTTATTTTTCATTCACAAATCCATAAAGAATAATTAAATATATATTATATAATCTTAAAATTTTAGGGGAGGGCATGTGCCCCTCCTTGCCCCCTCTAAATCTGTCCTTTTTGTCCAGCAGGGAAATACGGGGGACCTACAGGCTTACGAACGTCCCCTGACCTTTCATAACACCGCATTCAGTTCCACATCACCTCCTTCACAGCAGAGCCATGGATTTTAGCCACCCCAATAATAGCGACAATAGTACCAGCAGTATAGTCGATAGGGTCATTACTTGGCAGGTCAGCAAGGCCCACAGTGTCAGGAGTTACCCCAGCACCAGCAACAGTAGAGGCAGTCCCCTATTCAACAGAACCAATCTTCACATTCTTTTTCCCAGTCTTTTCCACATCCTTCTTTGTCGGGTCCCGTGGATATCCAACAACAGATACTCAACACACTGCGTTCCTACCAGAATGAAATTCACGACTTACGAGCAGATGTCAACCACCTGTTTAAATGGCGAGACGAACAGTATGCACCCTCTACCTCAATCCCAACCCAAGTTCAGGCTAACCCCAATAGCCTGAATCGATCTAGTTCTCAGAAGCACCTTGGTCAGGTATACTATTCAACATCTCTTAGATCTGAACATGAGATTCTTCCATGCGACGAGGCTAACCATATGTCACTCAGGATCAAAAAGACTGTGATCGTACCTAACTGGGCAATGGAATGAGGAGGAGACTCTCTAGAGCTCTACCAGAGGAGTCTTCAGAGGACGAGGAGGAGAGGCGTCATATTCAAGAGACCCATCAGCACCATTTGAGGATCTTCCCTCAGGGAACCGAGAAGAGAAGGAGAGCATGATTGTAGCATCAGCAGCAAGGAGACACCTCAACTTCTATGGAGGACCTTGCACCTCTGATTGTGGCAGATACCACTGTAGTTTCTTTTCCACAGCATGTAGTAGATAGTTTTGATTTTGATCCCATGTTGCATCAAAAAGATTCATGTATAAAGAACTCTATTTCCGTTAATGCCAAGAATGATATTTCAGTTCATGATTCAGATTCTTCATCTTCTGTTTCCCTTGCTTCAATCCCTTTCCTCGTGCTCTTATGGTAGGAAAGCATATCAAAAATATTCAAAAAGATGACCCTGATTTGGCATGGTTTTGTAAAGACAATATCACAGTTAAGGTGCCATTTTATGAGTATGTGGCTAATCATCAGCATTCCAAAAATACCTTAATGTGAGATGCACATCTACTAGGGTTAGCAGGAAGAAACCGAACCAATATGTGAATACCAATGTCTTGTCAGTAGCCACAACCTATTATCTCAAGAATCATCAACTACCAAGGAAAAAGAGAGTCATGGGTGCTCACTATGTAGAGAGTCATATCGACGACATTGGTTTACATGCACTCTCTTAGATAACGGTTCTTCAATCAACTTACTTCCCTTTGCATCATATCAGAAGTTGGAGTTGGGACCACTAAGCAGATCTAGAGCTTTACTCTGATTCACATATCGTTCAATGAAGAGACATAAGGGAGAAGTGAAGAATGTTATTATCTCGATTGAGGTGCAGGACTATCAGGTTGACTTCACAGTATTAGACATAGAGACCCCCAATCATTGGAGAGAATCTCATATCATTCTCAGGCAGCCCTTTCTTAGGACCGTAGGCATAGATTTCGACTATGGTATGGGAATGATGAAGTTTCTTTCTCCAGGCGGAGAGGTGAACCTTGCCATGAAGCAAACAAAATGACAACGACCCGATTCAGATATTAGCATAGAGTACTCATCTTCAAAGGCATATTACCGAATGATTAGTATTCTTGGGATTTCGATACGGGTTCCTTCAAGATAGAGCGAGACCCTTTCATTTGGAAAGGACATATTGCATGATGCAGTTAGGCAGATGTTTCCTGATCTTGTGAGAGATGCATTTACCTATTCCATTGATGACTTAGAGATCCGTCTGGATATGTAAGTTCCATCCCTTTCGGAACAATCATGGGGCATAGATGGTGAGCGAGGTGCGACTTTGGCCGAATTACCGTGTCTCTTTGGCGATCTGACTCTTGAAACAGCTGAGTTGGTGGTGAGTACTGCAGACTTGGACCCACCTTCGTGCAACACGCAACCTGATTCAAATTTAGTTCATCCAGATTTTCTTGATGACATCGCATAGCTAGAACTGAAATCATTGCCTCCTACATTGAAATACGCCTTTCTTCATGACCCAAAGAGAGATATCATGTTATCATTAGTTCGGACTTGACTTTAGAATAGGATCAAGGTTGTTAGAGGTCTTGGAGAGGAACCACAAAGCAACAAGTTGGACAGTGTCGGATCTCGTGGGGATCAACCCCGCTCTCTGCCTGCACCGCATTTTTACTGAGGATAATGTGAGACCTTCCTGTGAGTTCCAGAGGATACTTAACCCCAATCTACAGGAAGTAGTGAAAAACAAGATTGAGAAATGGTGCAAAGCAAAGTTTATATACCCTATTATTGACTCCAAGTGGGTGGACCGCTTCATGTTGTCCTGAAGAAGTCAGGAATTTAGATGGTCACCAATGACATGAGTACCATGTCATGGCACATCAGTGTCGACTACAGACACCCGAATGACACGACCAAGAAAAACCACTTTCCCTTTCCATTCATTGATCAAATCTTGGAGAGACTCATAGGGAAAGTGTTCTTCTATTTTCTTGGCAGGCACTCAGGCTACAACCAGGTAGCTATAGCCCCTGAAGACCAGATGAAGACCACATTCGCATGTCCATTCGACACTTACGTGTTCAGGTGCATGCCATTCGGGCTCTGCAATGCCCCGGGCACTTTTCAGTTGTGCATGATCGCCGTATTTACTAAGATGGTGGGAGATTGCCTAGAAGTGTTCATGTATGACTTCTCGGTGCATGTTGAATCATTTGATACATGTTTAGTGCACTTGGACAAAGTCCTCAAACTATATACTGAGGTGAATCTGGTAGACAGAGGGTATCGTGTTAGGGCATGTCATCTCCAAAAGGGGAATGGAGGTTGACCCTGCCAAGGTCAAGATGATCAAGAAGCTCGATCCACCTACCAACGTGAAGTCAGTGAGGTCATTTCTAGGGCATGTTAGATTCTATAGGAGGTTCATTCAGGACTTTTCAAAGATTGTCCATCCACTGACTAAGCTCTTTGGGAAAGATACGGAGTTCATTGTAGATCACAGGTGTCTAGAGGCCTTTGAGCTCTTAAAGATGAAGATTTGTACCTCGCCCATCCTACAAGCTCCTGACTGTCTCTCCTCTTTGAGATCATGACTGACGCTTCAGAATTCGCTATAAGAGTTGGGTTAGGAAAACGATGAGAGGGGATCCTGTTTGCTATCCACTACGGGAGCAAAGTATTAGAGCCTACACAGAAGAACTACACTATGACTGAAAAGCAAATGCTTGTCGTAGTATGGGCCCTTGAGAAGTTCAGGTCATATATTTTCAGCTCTAAGATGACAATCTACACTGATCACACAGCTATTTGGTACGTAATGGAAAAGAAGGACACGAAGGTGCATCTTCTTAGGTGAATTTCGCTCCTCCGGGAGTTTGATTAGGAGATAAAGGATAAACCTGGAATGAAGAATTTTGTGGATGATCACCTTTCCAGAATCGAGATTAAGGACTCTCCTGATTATGATTATATTAGAGAGACCTTCCCAGACGAGTCAATTTGTGTTGTTGATTCACTCCCATGATATGCTAACATGGTGAACTTTCTTGTCTCCAATAAAGTTCCCCAATGTTGGATTAGGAGCAGCATTGACCGACTGAAGTCGAATTCAAGGAGATACCACTAGGACAATATGTTCTTTTTCTTTTAATGGTCGGGTTGTGTTTAGAGAAGGTGTATTCCTCAGGAGGAATGCTAGAGTGTCCTCATGTATTATCATTCTCTTGAGGTTGTAGGACACCATTCAGGGAAGAGAACTGCTCACAAGGTACTCCAATGTGGATTGTACTGGTTGACCATGTTCAGAGATGCTATTGATTTTAATGGGCGTGCCCAATTTGTCAGAGGATGGGAGGGGCAGTTACATAGAGAGATGAGATGGCCATGCATCCCTGATCATCTGGGATGTTTTTGATGCATAGTACATAGATTTCATGGGTCTATTTCCCAACAGCCAAGGATATGAGTACATCTTGTTGGCGGTTGATTATTTGTCTAGGTGGGTGGAGGCTATCCCAACCCGCACCGCAAAAAGCAAGATTGTCTGTAAGTTTGTGAGAGTCCATATTATTGCTAGATTCAAGGTATCAAAAGTTCTGATTTCTGATAGGGGTAGCCACTTTGTGAACCGAGATGTGATATCTTTAGATAAGGACCGCGGATTTGTGCACATAGTTACTAGTCCTTACCACCCACAGTCCAATGGTATGGCATAGGTTTTCGTACAGAGAGGTGGAGTGTTTTGTCGAAGTTGGTTCATCCCGATATGAAGAACTGGTTCCAGCTCTTGGACCAAGTTCTGTGGGCCTATAGGGCAGCCTACAAGACACCTTTGAGCACTTCGCCATTTAGAATGATCTATGGCAACCCATGCCATTTTCCCACAGAGCTGATTCACAAATATGAATGGGCAATTAAATAGATTAATTGTAGTTGTCACCTAAGGAAGCTTTGTCGTGACTTTCTTGAATGATCTCGTGGAAATCTGAAACATGGCATATGACAACAGTTTGATTTATAAGGATAAGGTGAAGAGATGGCATGATCAGAGCATTAGGTGCAAAGACTTTGTCCCTGGGCAAAAGGTATGGTTGTTTAATGCCAGGTTAAAGATGTTCCACAGGAAGCTAAAATCTAAGTGGATATGCCCCTTTGTTGTTAAGGAAGTGTACGGCAATGGAAGTGTAGAGATAGCCGATCTCACAGTTGGTGCACAATCCCATATGATGAATGGACAACTATTGAAGCACTTTGTAGATTCTAAGGAGCGGTTAGTCCAAGTCGAGGTCATCAACTTCATGCAGAGTGAGCATATAGCAGATACAACATATTGCTCTTCATGAAGATGCAGCATTTAGATTTAGCAGCTTAGAAGATTCACTCGCTCTTGTACATCTGATTTATTCATTCTTTTATAGCTTAGGTTCCTTCTTCTGTAGATAATAACTCCATACTTAGGCTATTTAAATCCTAAGTATAGGGGAAACCCTGATCTTGCTTGTATATTCTTGTCTGTATCTCAAGTCGCTCCTTCTATTCTTTTTCATTTTCTCTCTGTATAATCCCCAATCCCACCAGTTCTCACACTTACTCTTGTCCTATACTTCGGCTGACTAGAGCCTAAGTATAGGATAGAACGATTCCTGTCATGTGTATATGTTCATCCATTTCTCCTCTTGATATCAACCGCCCATCTTTACTCTTCTTCTACACTTAGGCTGCCTAGAGCCTAAGTATAGGGGGCGGGTCTTGTTGTTCTTTTCACTCTCCTACGCTTAGCACGAGCTATGTCTTTTCCTCGCTTCTTGTGCTCTGGGCACATAATACATGCTAAGAATGGGGGTGTTTACATGTATCCTTTACCCATAGCTTGTACTTTCACGTATTTTTGCATACATTATGCAATATTTACAGGGTGGGTAAAATTGGTAAAAAAATTTGGTAAAAAGTCTCTTTGTAAAATGCATGTATACTTGTATAATACATATATTGTATATAAGTTGTAAAATTTTGTATAATAGAACTTGTATAAATTTGCAAAATTGTTGTAAATAATACTTTTGTAAAATTTGTTGTAAAATAGGAGGTATACCAAAAAAATAAAAAACAAGCTTAAAAAGAGGCTTCTTATTTACTCTTGCATATCATCCTTGCATTCATTCAAAAAAGAAAAAAAAGCATCATCTTCTTCATTCATATGCATTTCATAATATCTGCATTTCATTTGCATATCTACCATATGCAAAGTAGAAAGTTAATGGGTTTTGAACCAAGTTATGAATAGAAATTGAAGATGGATTTGATTTGACCTCAATATACTTAATTTCAAAGGAACCTTATAGGAATTGGAGTTGAGACTTTTTAGATTGAGAGACATAATTCTTTGAGTCCACAAGACTATGTTCACATGTCATCTTGATCGGTCTAAGCAGAATATTTCATACACATGCATGATCCTTTTAGACAGTGACTTAACTTGGACAAGCACTTTACATGTAGATCTTCATTGATGAGGTGGTGAGGAAGCATAATACTTTAGCTTGGGGGAAACGTGCGAGTGGAAATATTCGCAGTCACAATAAGTGGCCAATGTGTCTCAACCTAGTCTAGTGGCATTGACGTCTAATGACGGGATGTTGTGGATTGCAATAAAGCTTCAAAAGAGGGATAGACTACTGGCTCAGAAGAAAGACTCCTTATGTACATGTTGCACACGTGAGAAAAAGAGAAAATCTCCAAAAAAAAGTTAGACGGGCAAAAAGTAAATAAATAAAAATTCTCATCAGAGAAAAATATGAATAAGCAAGGCATATGCTTCGAAGTCTCATACCAAGGAAGCCTGCAACTGGAGAATTGGCTACACTGGTCAAGCTCTAAGGATATGTGGCTACACTGGTCATAGTCCATTCTCTTCTCTACCTCCTCTTATTGAGCTAGTGGAACTTGAACTTAGAAGGGAATACCCTGCTCCTCAAGGAAAGAGTTACTAGACTAGGGAACTAGGGTTACCTTGTTAGAGGAGGCTATTTCCTTGTCATTTCTGATTAAAGAGTTATATTTCACTTACACAGTATAAGTGTGATTCATAGTCATCAGAATTTTCATATGAGGATTTGTTTTAACCTAACTGTTGAGGCGATCTGGATAGAGATTTATGGAACTTAAAGGTTGTAAGGTCTTAAATTCAGTTCTCAATAAAGTTCATCCATATCACTAATCTAAATTTCGAGTCAAGCTCCATTTTAACCTTTTGTTCATGACCTTGGTATGGAACCAAAAATCATTTCACTTTTTTCATGTCATTTTAGTTGCTCAGGGACGAGCAAGGTTTAAGCATCAAGGGTTGATGAATCTGTGATTCATCACTCTAAACGTTGAAAATAGAGGTTTGTTCTCGAGTAAATAGTAGCATTTCTCCATTTATTCTGCACTATTCTCATTCATGCATTTAGAATTAATATCTGCATTTTTAGCATGCATATTTGCATTAAATAAGAAGCCAAATCTCCTTGTAGATATCACATGTATATTACCACATTTTCTTCTATTTTTATCTATTTTCTACTAATTCTGAATTAAATAAAATCAACTCTACAGTGTACATATTACTACCATTAATAAATGAAAAAAATACTAACTTGTAAAATTGACCAATAAAACTCTAGTTTGAGACTAATAGCCTTAAAACGTGAATCTCTCTCTCATGCAGTCTCCTATGGAGCCTACCCACTTTTGAATTAATGTATGTTCAGTGATCTTTAAAACAAGATCAAATTCAAATGAATCAGAATTCGTATGTGAAACTTGGGTTTTGGACCCCTCATTGTATATTGTAAATATGCCCCCTTTATTTTATTTTATTTATTTTATTTTTTAAATATCGAAAATCAAAAATTAAATTAATTTGTAAATATATATATTTCATATTTTATCTAATTTTATTTTGATTTTTATCTTATTTAAAAATGATAAAAAAATTACATAACGCAAAAATACGATATTTTATATCTATAGGATACCACTAAAAATATGTTTTGTATAGATGGTTTATTTTGATTTTAGGTTCTTTAGAAAATTTGTAGATATTGTCGAGATGAGCAACTTTTATGTTCACCACTTTTTAATTCGAACCCTTTTACTATTTCTTTTTTATATTTCTTTACATTGAATTTTTGATTTTTTTGGAGAGACACGTGACAGCTCCTGGAGCTGCCACGTGTCACCCCCATTTTCTTTTTTTATTTTTATTTCCTTTCTTTTTATTTTCTTTTATTTAATTATTTAATCATTTTATTTTATATTATTTTATTTATTACTTATTTTTTATTCAATTTTTATTTTTTATTTCATTTATTTAATTTAATTTATTTTATTTTAATTTTACTTTTATACCCATTTATTTATTTAATTCTTATTAATTTTCCCCCACCACATGGTGCTCTTTGTCTCTCTGTTCTCTCGCCCCTCCTTCCCTTTCCTTGCACCCGTGCAACTACCGCTCGCATCTTGCGGCGGCGCGAACCATTGGCCATCTCCTCCCACTTCTGCTAATCTCTCTCACCACCCCATTGCAATTGCTCGCTCCGTCCACCCCCAAGACTCGTGCCTCCGCCTCCTTCTCTCTCCTCTCCTTCATATGCCCATCCTCACATAAGACACATTCCAACACCTAACCTCCTACGCCCATCTCCCCAGTATGAATCTCTCTCTCTCTCTCCATCGGCGTGGCAATTACACATGAACGACTGTCCACTTCTCTCTCTCTCTCCTCAACCCTCTCCCCACATATCCCGTCTCGCAACCACCTGCACACTCTCCCCTCTCTCCCCATAACAGCGACCTCCGCCTGTCTCGCTTGATGCCAACCACCCATAAAGGGGCCCGACCACCTTCGATCGCAACCCATCCGCCAATACAGGATCATGAGCGAGCTCTGGAGCTAGCATCTTCAGTGACAGTGAATGCCACCCATCTGAGCGACGACCACCTCGCATCCCGACGAGATTCAAGGCTTTCCAAGTCTTGTCGCAGCCGCATATTTTGAGTTGTCTGAGCTCCTTCATCGTCGCAAAGTCAAGCGAAGACCGTGCTCTTCAAGAACACACCCTAGGCACACCCACAGGTAACCATTTTTTCTCCCTCTCTTTCTTCATTTTCCTTCTTCTCTCCTCCTCTTCTTTCTTTTTTTTCCTTCTTCTTCTTCTTTCTGTTCTTTTCAAACCTTTGATACGGCCTTTTTCCCCTTACACTTCACACTCCCATTGATTACCCATTGATCCCCTTGGTCGCACCGCCTTACACAGCTGCTCCGATTGCCTTCACCACCTCAAGCCCCATGTGAGGGTAGCTCCGCAGTCCAGGCCATCCACCGCTCCAAGCTATACCTACGTGTATGCCCTCATCACCCTCAACCGTTGTCCTCCTCTTTCGACAGCTGCTTGCTGCCCCGACGCCCCCTCCCCCCCCCCCCCCCGGTCGTGTGTCAGCTAAGAGGAAGGAGCGGGACCACCACCTATCATCCTCCAGTCATCGATTTTGGTCCTCCACTCGCGTCCTTCATCAATGACACCTGGAGCCACTCCATCTCCCTAAGCATCTCAACATGGCACCACCGTTCACCCTCCTCGAAGCACACGCCTCACTGTCGGCCCGCGCGTTAGCCTTGCACCACCTCTTCGTCGCCCCGCTCTTCATCGCAACACCCCCAAGACACACCACCGGCCTCCTCTGCTCGTACGCATCTTCATCGGAGATCTCCGCTACCACCCTCCGCTCGTCTACACTTGCTCCAATGAGTCGTTCCGCCCCATCGACTCTGCGACACCGCTTAGTTGCCACCGATCACCCAGACCCCCCTCGGCCTACGTTCATGCATGCCCCCTACTCTTTATCCCCACCTCCGTGAGGAGCACTTGAGGGCAAGGGTCATTTGCAGGTGATCCCCCTGCATTTCTATCATTCACACCGAAGCCCCCTACTGGACAAGCGTACTCGCGCGGCACGTGGCCCATGGGTCAATTATGTTGAGGCCTCCTTTGTCTCAACAAATTACAGATATGCCCCCACCTCTGGTGAAGTTAATAGCATGCACGTTGCACATGCCCCCTTGGAAAACTACGAAAAACCCTTAGGGTTCTGGTAATTCCACTTTAGTCCATGCTCGCATATTCATTTATTTTGTTTTATTATCTATATTGCATTTAGACCCCCTCCATTAGAATCTCATTTTATGTAATATTTTATCATCAATTTTCATTTTAAAATTTTCTCATTGTAGAACCACCTATGCTCTATGTTGTGGATTTTTTATTTTATTTTTGTGAGCTATGGATTATTTAATATAATTATTTTTGTGGAAAATTAAATATTTTGCCCACTGCGTGCCTTTTAATTAATATTAAATTAATTGGTGTTCTGAAAATTTAAAAAAAATCATAGCAATTAGATTTTGGTGTTCTACAATGTGCATAAAAGTCATCTTGGTTACATGCATATGGAGGTCACAATAAATTAAACGTGATCTTAGTAATTAATTTTTAGTAGGTTGTAGACCCATCATTTTTAGGATCTATTAATTTCTATATTCCTTTCACATAAACTTATTTAGTATAATTTATTTTCTGAGAAATAAATTGGTTTGCTATTTATTAACATTAATTTGTGAAAAATCACCATGCATATTTAATTTATCATTAATTCATATTGCATCAAAAAATTCAAAAAAATATAAAGCATAAATTTCATAATAGTTAACCTTCTCGCCAAGTTTGAGCATTTTTGGACTTGATTTGATCGTAAATTGCATTTTAACCCTTAAACTTGCTTGAATTTGCATGGCATTTTTCACTTGCATAGAAAATTAAAAAATGCTTCTAAATTGCATATTAATCAACCTAAGGAGACATCTGCCTCCCTGAGTTTGACCTTGGGCTTGCCCAAGTAATATATAAATTTGTCGCTCTCTTTAATTGACTAATTAATTAAGTTGTCTTCTTTATTAGTCTGAATTACTGCCTGCAACGAAATTAATGTTAATTCCATCTAAATTAACAAAGGGTAATTCTGGGTTTTTTACTTGTACAGAATAGCAGAACGGTCAAGGTATTTTGTGCAAAATCACTAATAAATCAAGTGATGCTCATGTCACTCACATGTAACGAGGCTTATTCGTAATTATAAGTTTTCTGAGGGCTTAGAATAGGATTTACCCAAAATATCTCACGTATGCGTGAGGCGCGCGTGCCTTCTTGAGTTATTGGGCGGTGGATTCTGGACTATTGATCCAAATACGATCAAACGGTGTTGCACGAATCTAGAGTTGGGGTTTTTTCCCAAAATGTCAACAGTAGCTCCAGGCGGCGGCGGGATCTGATGATTTTGATCAAAGCATGGGATCTGATCTATCCTCCAAGCGCGGATCTCAGTACTGCACCATATGGAAGTTTCTAATGAACGGTTTTCCTTTGATTTATTTGCTTGCAGACAATAGCAATGGTTGTAGAGGATGGATTCGAGCGGATCGTATGCCTCGGATGAAGTACTGCGGCGCTTCTGATCTCTGTGGCTATGAAGGTGAAAATTGATTGGATTTCACCTTTGAACCTCCAAATTCAAGTGGTATCGATCTCCAGTAAACGAGATCTGATGTTCTTTAAGTGTAGCATGTGACGGCTGCTTTATGATGTGGTGCATTGTTGATGAACAGATGATTTTTGTTCCTCATCTCAAGTGTGGACAAGGATCTATGATGCTGCTCCGATCTACTAATACTTCGTTTGTTCTACAGGTGGTTCGTAAGCGTCCTGATGATAAATCACCTCTAGATAAAGGAGGATTCCATGTGTCTTCATGTTGAAGGCATTGGTGGTTCTTATCTCCAACGAACCTTCAACTTAGATCTCCGATCAATGGATATTCAGATCTAATCCATATCTGCTCATGGATGGATCTCACGTGCAGGTGCTCAAGTGTTACTCGGGTTCTTTAGAGGTGTTTTGATTCCAAGATCTGCACTTATAGATGACGTCAATCGACTCGAGGATGAAGAAACATACATACTTTAATGTAGTTAGATGATCGATCTGAAGTGAAATGGGGGACTGAATTGAAATGCTCAGATCGAATCTGATATGAGATGGTCAGAGAGTGAGGAGAAGGCGCAGAGAACAAGAAATCTAAGATGGGATGAAGGTAACTTGGTGATGGTTTTGGATCATATCATAGGCGGATGACTACTACTATAGATCTATAAAATTAAATCGAATAAATGCAAGAACACTAAATCTACCATTACACGATGGAAGAAAGTGCATGGGCTGAGGATTGAAGATCCTCGGGTCGTTGCCTTGACGACGCAGTGGTGTTGGAGATTTGGCTCACCGAAGCGGAGCACGTCGATTCCTCGTCGGATCAGAGGCCAAATTGACACAAAAATGTCATTATAGAATGCCTCTCTCACAGTTTTCACTCTCGAACGGAGCTCACATGCGAAGGAGGAGATGGCCAAAGATGGAAAATAGAGTACAACTCCAGGCCATCTATAAGATAAGAAATGCCAATTTTCAAATGAAATTTTGGCACACAAAACGAGACATATTTTGGACAAAATCATTTGGGTGAAAATCAAGGGTATATGAAAATAATTTGGGTAAAGAAATCGGGATAAAAAGAGTTCGGATCTGATCGGGAAAATACGAGAAAAAGGTGGGTTGGGCGATTTATTTGGTTTGAATGGAAGCAGAGAAGTTGATTGGATGGTCAACAAAAGTAAGTGGACCAATAGAAAAGGTTCGGAGAAAAAGGCATAGTACACTAGATGACAAAATAGCATATTAAATTAGAAATAATTAAAATAAATTAGAGAAGATTTTAAATTAAAAAGTTATTAAAATAAAAATGTTAATAATTTAATAATCTATTTTAGTGATTTTTATAAAAAAAAATAATTTAATTTAAATAGTTAAAAAATACAAATACATATATTTACAGGTATAAATTACTTGTATACATTATACAGTTATTTTTTATTATCATTTTTACACAAAACACGGGTAATTATATACTTTATTTATTTACATAATAGTTTAAGGATTTTAAATATATTTTTATTTTATTTTTAAAAGTTGTTTTATATTTGGATTTTTATTATTTTTATTTATGTTTTAAATAATTAATATAAATATATACAAAACTTAAACATACCATATGTACAAATAAAATAAAATAAATAAAATAAATATAGGTATAAACAAATGTAAAATTGTATCTACAACCCCCAAAAATCGACTTTCAAATCTTAACTCCGATTTTTATGAAGCCACTTTCATTTTAAAGATTATTTAATTTTGAACACAATGAAAGTGAGTTTGGTCCGTTTTGAGCTCGTATAGAGAAGATATTGATCTTTAAATTCTTATTTTATTGTTTTTCTGAGTGTTGTATCTTTTATTATATTCATGATTTATATTTACAAATATTTTTATTATCTAAAACACATTTTTATGTACAAGTTTTATGAAAAAATATTTTATTTCAGATTGTTTTAATGATAAATAAAATAGTACAAGATATGTGCAATGTAAATATGATGTATATGTATAATGTGACATTGGTTTCTGGAATTATTATAAGTTATGGACCGTATCTCCCATTACTTTATTCCTTGTCGACCATCCCAATTCGTGGTCTGATCTCGAGGTTCAGGTCAATCTTTATTTATTTTATATATACAACCTTCTTTTTCTTTTATTTGTCTTTCTTCTTTATTCTTTTATTTTTGGTGTAAACAAGTGATAAATATACAATATTAACAAATGAAGGATGAGTGATAAATAATGTGAATTAATTATTATTTAGATGTGTTTTGCCAAGGTTTTTAAGCTAAATAAAAGAAAAAAGATGTTAAATCATGGATTCATCATTCCCCTATACTTCACAATGTTAAATCATGGATTCATCATTCCCCTATACTTCACATTTGTCAATCCCTTAGAAAACGGTTATTCCAAAATAAGTGAAAAACACAAACAACAAAAGAAAAAGTAAAGAACTTAGAATAATTTTGATTTTTTAACTTATCTTCATAAAATCAAAGTATGGAGCTCGATCAGACCTTCGGATTAGTAGTTTGGTGGAACCCTATTGGGAATCAGATTTAAGACTCAATAGTCCTTAAGTTTCACAATACTATGTTCAGGTGGCCCCAATAGTCAAGTCAGAACAAGTCCTCATATGCAAAATCTTCTTGTACTATGTATGTGATATATAGCTTCCGACATCTGAAAAGACAAAGAAAACCTTCTCTTAGAAAGGTGACCCTGATTCCCCAATCTAGCTACTCTTTCCTCAAGGAGCGGGGTATTTACTTCTAAGGTTAGGTACATGATGTGTCCACAATAGAAGGGGAGAGAAGATAGAAGAATAATAAAAGAATTGGAGTGTAACCAGTGTAGCCACATCTCCTTGTGAAGCCGGTCAGTGTAGCCTAGTCTTCACTAAGATCTCCATGTTCTCGGAAGCTTGGACCATTGTGAGAATGTATATGTATTTGATGTATTGGTTTCTCTTTTTGGTGGAAAATATTATTTCACTGCATCGATCTTTTTGTGCCCCAATGGATATAGAATTTTCTAATGCCCATGTTTGGGGTCTTAGAAAAATTATGCCCGCAGACCATCCCTTATTCGAAGTTTTATTGCAACCCACAGTGTCCCATCTTTAGACATCCATGCCACTAGACTAGGTTGGGATGCACTGGTTACTTGAAGTGACTACATATATTTACATTCGTGTGCGCCTATTTAACCATTTTGATCAGGTAAGGAAGGTCTTGCACTCCATACAATGCAGGAGCACTGTTGATGTGACAACCTCTCACAGAGACTAAGCAGTTGAAACAACAATCAACCCACAAATAATATTGAAGCAATAAAATCAAGGGATGTGGATCAAAATTTATTATACCCTACGATGAATGCATATAGTGGACAAGCCGGCAGGGGTCGAACTCAGGGAACACATGTGTAACACGGGTATTTTATTTATAAATAAATAAAATAGTCATAGATGTATACATGTATGCACATTATTCACTTAGGTTTTTGTGGGTTTTTTATTTAATAATTTTAATTAAATATATTTTTAATTGACAACTCAACATCACTTGTTACTCTAGGATGTGCAAATAAAAGGGTTGGTAAAAAAGGAGGGTTCTTAAGATCACTAGAATTAGATGATGGAATCTTCCACTGAAGCAATCGAGATTTAAGGAGAAGGTTTTAGAATACTTATCTTGGTATTGTAGCGGAAGTGCAAACAAGATGTGGGAGGCAGTAGTATCATGTATCTGAAGGTAGCCAAAGAGATGCTAGGCAAGTCAAAGAGAGGAGCACCAGATCAAAAGGAGGCTTGGTGGTGGAGTGAAGGAGTGCAAGAGAAGCTAAAAATTAAAAGAGCATGCTTTAAAGCTATGTCTAAGGATTAACAGAGGAAATTTTCACAAACTACAAAATAGCGAAGAAGGAAGCAAAGAAGGTTGCAAGTGAAGCTAAGTCAAAAGCTTTTGAAGTTTTGTATAAAAATCTCGACTCTAATGAGGGGCAGAAGGATATATTCAGGTTGGCTAAAGCAAGAGAAAGAAAGACCAAAGACCTTTCTCAAATGAGATGCATTAAGGACAAGGAACGTCACGTACTTGTTACTCAGAAGGATATAGAGACTAGATTGGAGCAGTACTTCGGTAAACTTTTCATTGGGGAAGGAAATAGAGAGATCACTTTGGGTGATCTAGATAGTAGTGGAAGTTACTTTAATCACGCAAGCTATAGACAAATACAAAGAAAGAAAGTAGAATAGGTTTTGAAGGTTATGAGACCTGGGAAAGGCGTAGGACCAGATGACATCCCTGTAAAAGTATGGAAAGTTTTTAGGTGAGCGTGGTTTGACTTGGCTTATGAATCTATTCAATGTTATTTGGCGAAGCAAGAAAATGCCTGAAGATTGGAGGAAGAGTATCGTGGTGCCTCTTGATAAGAATAAAGGAGACATTCAATGCTATTCAAATTACAAAGGTATCAAGCTGATGAGTCACGCTACGAAAATTTGGGAACATGTGATCGAAAGAAGGTTGAAACAAGTTTCCAAAGTAAAAGAAAACCAAATCGGATTCATGTCAGGTCGTTCAACTATTAAAGCCATCCATTTGTTGAGGAGAACAATGGATATTTATATAACTAAAAGAACCTCCATATGATCTTTATTGATTTGGAGAAGGCTTATGATTCTTTCCCACAAGAGCTATTGTGGAGAGTTTTGGAGAAGAGACGAGTACATGTCCTATACATTAACCTCATAAAGGATATGTATGACATGGCTTTATCTTGTGTAAGGACCCCGTCTAGGAAGACTGATTATTTTGACATCAACATTTGTTTACATCAAGGTTCAGCTTTGAGTCCATTTCTTTCTACTTTGATTATGGACGAGTTAACAAGCCACATTTGGAATGAGTTACCTTGGTGTATGTTATTTGTTGATGATATTGTGTTGATTGACGAGACTAGATTGGAGACGAAAGGATTTCGTATAAATAGGGATAACACGGAATATATAGAGTACACCTTTGATGGAAGTAATGGTGAAGGAATCAAGGTGAAGATTGGTGACGATCGGAAGAGAGATTCTTTTAGATATCTGGGATCTATTTTGCAACATGATGGGGAAATTGATAGAGATGTTACTAATAGAATAAATGCAGGTTGGCTAAAGTGGAGAAGAGCCTCTACTGTTCTTTGTGATAAGAAAATTCCTTTAAAAATTAAAGGAAAATTTTACAAAGCAGGCGTAAAATCTACTGTGCTCTATGGATCTGAATGTTAGCCTGTGAACCATAGACATGCGCAGATAATGGTTGTAGCTGAAATGAAAATGCCAAGGTGGATGTGTGGACGCACACATAAAGATCAGATTCGGAATGATGCAATCAGAAAGAAAGTTGGTGTAGCTTTGATCGAGAATAAGATGCGAGAAAAACGTTTAAGATGATTTGGTTATTTTCAAAGAAGGTCAATTGATGCACCAGTTAGGAAATGCATGGGATGTTGAGTCAGCTAAGAGAGGGCGAGGATGGCCCAAGAAGTGTTGGAAAGAGAGTAACGAAGGGATGTTAGTTTTTTGGATATAAGCACAAGATTGACCCAAGATAGATCTGAATGAAGGCGAAGAATCCATTTAGCCGACCCTAATTAATGGTGGGAAAAGGCTTTATTGTTGAATTTTTTAATATATATATATATATATATTTTATTATAAAATAATTATAAAATATTTATCATAGTAATGATATTAAAACTTATATATAACTATATATAAATATATAATACACTATAGGGTAATACAATAATAAATATAGGTAAAAATAGTCATAAATAGCATAATAAAATTTTTGTCGTATTTTTAGAATTTTCTACTAATTTCGTAATTTTTAAAGTATTTTTTAATTTTTAGGTATTTTTAAAGTTCAAAATATCCCAAAACAAGGATTAAGTAAATAAGCTGAATTGATTTGGGGTTTAAAAATAGCAAAGAGATTTAAAATTTTTCCAAATCAATTTTAAAATATATTAATATATAAATAAAATACAGAATAAATCTAAACATTTTTTGGGTCTTTGATTATTTTTATATTTTTATAGGATTTTGGAGCTTTTTAATTTTTATTATTTTCTTTTTATATTTTTAGAGATTTTTTTATATATGTACTATAAACTATAATAAACATATAATATTTTGAGAATTTTTAAACATGCTTTTATATTCTTTGGGATTTTTAAAGTAAACAGGGAATATCCTTGCACTATTTGATTTTTAATAAATAGGAAAAGGCATAAAATGCAAAACTAATTATATGACATGAAAGATCATGCATTCATGTACCTCATTCTATTTTTTCATAATTTTGGAGCACGGATGATGTTTATAAAATTAAACAAACATACACAAAAAATACTTAAACTAGCAGGGGTATATTTGCAATTAAAAATAAATACAAGGAGCATAGTACGAAATACCCAAAACTTTTGAACCGATATTAAAACTTTAAATATCAAAACTTATTTATAAAAATAGTAGGTATGTACATGCAAATTGTCCACATACGTGGGCCGTCACGTGAGGTGACGTGGCGGAGGACTAAACTGTAATATTTAAAATATACAAGGGTTTACATGCAATTTACCCATTACTTTTTTAAACATCACAAAATATTTACAGTGATAAATATTAAGTAAAAAATAGCGGAGGGGTTCTTTGAAATATACCCACTTAAACGGACGGATCCAGCCGTTGCCAAGCTACCACGTGTTTAATCGAACGGTCAGCCTTGCGTACCGCTTCGAATTAATTCGATGACCCAGATTAGATCTAGGTTTCTGTTCTTGATCGGACGACTCGGAGAGGTGCTGCAAGAACTAAAGAAGAACAGGTCACCGGTGAGCTTTGCTTTGTCGATTCTTCATGCTCTGACGATGGGTGGCTCCTCCAACAAGCCCAGTAGAGAGCCGGAAGTCCTCCGCATGCAACATCATGCTCCAAGGAAGGTGAGAGAGCTCAGGGTGCTCAGATGAAGTCGAAGTACCAGCAATTGCTCTATATGATCAGTAACGTTCCAGATGCTCCTTTGGAGTCGCGGACCTGCACCAAATAACTCTTGGGATCGAGGGCTAACTCCTCGACCTACGGGTTAGGCAAAAAATTGGGTGGAATGGAACGAAGGTGGAGCTCTGGTGTTGGGCGGCGTAGGGAACTCAGATTCCCAGATCCACGATGGATCTTGGTTGGATGAGTTGGGTATTTAATGGAGAAGATGAAGGGGAGTGAGATGGCATGATGATCGAGGCGAGTTGGTAGTCGGATGACGATGAGTTATGCCTGGAGGCATAGCTCCAGGAATCAGGGATTTTCTATTTTACGTCTAACGAAGCGATTAAACTAGAATTTGAAAGTGATAGATGATAAAGGGACTAAGGAGTTACCTAGGAATGACAGGAAAGGGTCTCGATTTGGTCGGATGGACAAAGAAGCTGGACCACGGGGCAGAGCTCCAACGATGGGTTGGATGCACCTCCTCCTTCTCCCCTCCTCACTGCAATTCACCAGCTATGCCTTGTTGTCGCCAAGGCAAACCTCCATGGTGATTTGAGTGGCTAAGATTGAATCAATAGGGATTAAACGATCAAAAGGGGCGATGGAGGTTTATTTATAGATAAGGTTTTTGATGAGTTTCGAGGCTTGATTGCGTGAGCAATCGAGGGGGTTGGTGAAGAAGAATGGGTTGGCGAGAAGGACGAGTGTGGGAGGTGTGCATGGGTGAGGAGCTTGAGATGGGGGAATTCATGGAGAAGGATAAAAATAGTGAGAAGAAGGACGCCCCATGAGTCTAACAGGGGCGGCCTATGTAAGACGTACAATTGTCCCAGGTCAACAGTCGGAGGTCCCTGGTGGGTCCACGTGGACCAACAAGGAAAAAGATAGCCAAAATTATTTATAAAATCGATAAATAATAATAGATGAATCTATTAATTTTAGGTCATAAAATAAAAAATGTATATTAATTTATGTAGTATTTAATTTATATTTTTATTCATTTTTATGAGGTTTTTTATCACATGTTACTTTTTACAAGTATATTTATTGGTGTATTGACCTATATTTTGTGTATTTTATTTTTAATTTGTATTTTTCATTTTATTGTTTTATTTTCATAATTTATATAATTATAACTTATTTTTATACACATAAATATATTTTTATTATATTTTTATGATGTATCTTGTACACTTAAATAAATATGTATACTTATTATATAGGTATAAGTATTATATATTCATCTATTTATTTTTGTATATTATTTTATTTTAGTATTTTCTTTATGGTTTTATTCAACTCTAAATATGCATATACTATAAATAATATTTACCAAATTATAAAAAATATAAAATTATAAAAAAATATAAAAAAATAAGTAAAATGAATATTTTATTCAGGTAAACAATACAATAAGGGTTCAAAATCTAATTTTTACATCTTAACTCCAACTTAAGTGAAACCATCTTCATTAAATAGCTTATTAAAAGTTATATACAATCAAAGGTGATTTTGGGGCCTTTTGAGTTCAGTGGAGAATATATGGGTCTGGTAAATTTGGGTTTTAGCTTTTTATTCTGAGTATGATATGTACATTGTACACTATTTTAATGTGAAATCATTTTTATATTTTTTCTATGTATTTTTATCTACAAGTTTTGTGTACAAAATTTATTGATTTAATGTGTAGATAATAAAGAATAAAATAGGTCCCAAAAGGTAATTATTGGCCTATATTTTTAGGGATTTTAGACTGTGTAATCTATACAATTGGCTGCCATATCTCCCCCTACTTTATTTTTTGTCGACTAATTCATCATGATGACTGAGTCTCAAGGGCTATGGTCAATCAACACCTACGGTGTCTCATTTCCTTTTTTTCTTCCTTTATTCTTTAATTTTGGAATTAAATACGATAAATATCAAGTATTTTATACAATATTTTGTATACATTAAAGAATGCTTATTTTGACAAATTAATGATATGTACATGCATTTAGCTAGAGATTTAAAGCCAAAACAAAAGAATAAAGGTGATGAAATGGAGATTCATCATCCCCCCTATACTTGCCTTTGCTAGTCCCCGGCAAACAATTATGCCTATAAGTACAGAAAAGAAAATAAAGAAAAGAAAAGGAAATAACTTGGAATAATTGTCAAGTTTTAAACTTGTCTTAATAAAATCAAAGTTTGGAGCTCAAAGAAGTCCTTTGGATTAATGGTGTGTTCGGAATCACATGGAAGTCAGGAAGTGTGACACAACAGCACTCAGGTTCCATACTCATATCATTTAGTCCAATTCACAGCCAGGTCAGAACCATCCTCCCAGTCACATACTCTTCATACCTTGAAGTGATAGAACCATGTGTGTGAAATTATTCAGCTCTCCTCAGATGAAACTATTAAACTAAAGACGTATGCTCTTCTCGTAACTTGTCTTCATGAGGCAATTCCTTCTGAGGTCAGATGCTCCCGATCTTTACAACCAAATGGAAAGAAGTGAGAAGAATGGGAAAAGAAGTGGGAATGAACCAGTGTAGTCTTCATTCTCATGCGAATCGGTTTGTGTAATCGATTCTTCACCAAGAAGCGGGCTTTTCTTGAAGCTCATTTTTTGTGGAATTTTTGGTGTAGGATTCTTTGTATATTTTCTTTGACTTTGTACATCTTTTGCATTCTTTCTTATGCCCTGGTGAATATAACATCTTTTGTTCCACCCATTCTTTTAGGGTATTGGAAAAAGTTGTGCCGATAGACCATTCCTCATTTGAAGAATTGTCTCAATCCATCTCCAGTCTTTAGATATCATTATTACCAAAAGAAGTGGATTAGAGTATATGTGTCGTCAATCCCCAAGAATGGTTCCTGAGCCACCCTTGACGAAACGTCCTTGCATCATCCTGACTTAGACTCCAAGATTTTTCAATCGTCCATATGAATTGAGTTAAGTGCTAGGTGTGAGGTATCCAATCAAGTCACTGTCTCAAAAGTCTTACGGATGATATGAAGGGTTCTATTTAGGCATATTGAATTGACTCATGAACATAGTCTTATGGAACCTAAAGAATTAAGTCAAGGCGACTTGAAGTATCTCCAATTCCAATCCTCAATGGGTTCCTCTGAAATTAAGTGTATTAAGGTCTATTCCAAGTTCTAATCTTCAAACTTTATTTGGATTTGTTCAATTGTATAGGTTATTCCTAAAAAATGCAAATGATATGTACAATGCAAGAAAATATTTTTATGAGGTCATTTTCTGATTTTGAAATTTTTATGGCTTTTTGAAAAAGTTTTGCAAATTTTTATACAAGTTTTTGAAATTTTTTTCAAATATTTTTGGGTTTTTTATTTTGTAATTTTTTAAGTATTTTTCAAAATTATATTTTTGGGAAAAGAAATAGGTACAGATATTTACACGAGAGTGCATCTTAGTAATTTACAAGAATTAGGATTTAGGAATTTACATAAGGTATCTACAGGTTTGTACATCCATGATTTGTAAAGAATCTTTATTTGCTTGAATTATGTACGTAGTTCTCAAAATAATTTGAGAGGATTTTTGCGGTAATTTTAAAAACTTTATTTTGAAAACTAATTTGACAAATAATTTTTACAAACATTTTATAAAATTTGAAAACAATTTTGCAAAGATTTTTCAAACAATAAATATAGATTTTTCAAACTATTTGTGCAACCATTTTCCAAACCATTTGCAAATAGATTCTCAAAACATTTTATTTCAAACAAAGAAAGAAAATTTCACAAACAAAACATTTTTACAAAGATTTAAAATGTTTTACAAACTATTTTCCAAACAGTTTTCAAAAGATTTCTCAAAAAGATTTTACAACCATTTTTCAATTTTGCAAAACATTATTACTCGATTTATTAATCGGTATATACAAAGAATTTTAATGAATTTTATACAAGTATGTTTTTTACAAATAATTAATTGAATTTTGACCATATTATTGAAAATACAAAAGTATGGGTTATGGCTAAAATATATACAATGTATATATTGACCCCCCTATACTTAGCTTGAGCTATGTCCTCATAGATCGAAGAGAAAAGGAAGACATAACTCGTATTAAATATAGAAAAGTATATAATACAATGATTCGATAAATAATAAGAGGGTGATTGTTCCCATGTACTTAGAATCAATTAGTCTTAAGTATAGCAGATTGTATTCAGCGTGGCAGGGAGGGTTGCGGGTGGGAACGAATAAATGAATCATTGGCTTGGCATGTCTCCCCCTATATTTAGGGTAAAATATCCCTAAGTATAGATAGATTATCAAGATTTGAGGATATGTGCGAGGAATCTATGAAGGAATAACTCGAGGCCACTCACCCCCCCGCCACTTAAGATGAAGCATATCCTAAGTATAGCACTGATGAATGAGGTGAGCGCAATACGGAAGAAAGAATTTAAAAAATGAAAACTAAGAGAAGAAAAGAAGAAAAAGATTAACTAATCAAAAATGTTTTTGATGACCTCGTTTGATTGTGTTGATGATATGGTTATAAGCTCTTCCTCGTATACTACATGCACTGAATCAACTCACGGACAAAAACGTATCATGCTCGAGATAAGGCTTCAATAACTATCTGTTGATTACAAATGGTTGTGCATCAGCTGACAATCCATATATCATAATGCTTCCATTGTCACGCACACTCTTTACTCTGAAAGGCCCGGTCCATTTGCTCTTCAACTTCCTTAGGAATAATTTTATCTTTGCATCAAACAACCAAACCTTCTGACCCGGCTTGAAGGTCTTGCGACGGATGTGCTTATCGTGTTACTTCTTGACATTCTCCTTCCACATTAGGTTGTTGTCATATGCATACTCATGGAATTTGAGAAGTCAATTCAGATCCAGCTTTCTGTTCTTTTCGGCCTTTTTGGAATTCAGATTACAACCATTTATTTCCCAAAAAAGATTTATGAATGAGTTATACGGGCAAATGACATGGCCTACCATACACTAGGTGGTAGGGAGACATTCCTAAAGGTGACTTGTAGGCGGTCCGACAGACCCAAAGAATGGAATCTAGAAGTTGTGAACAATTCTTCCGATCGGGGTGTACAAGTTTCTGCAGAATTGTCTTTATCTCCCTGTTTGAACATTTGGTCAGGCCATTAGACTATGGGTGGTATGGAGAAGCGACACGGTGTTCAATGCAGAATTCATGTATCAGCTTCTTCACCTCTCTATTGATGAAATAGCTACCCCTACCTGATATAAGAATTTTAGGATTCTGAACCTTGCAATGATATTTTCCTTTAGGAACCGGTAGATGGTACGACTGTCGGTAGCTCAGTTTGGGATATGCTCCACCCAATGACTCACGTAGTCGGCAGCAAGCATAATATGCTATTGGGAAATTGGCCCATGGAGTCAATGCTCCACGCACGAACACGTCTAAAATATGAATGTATTTCAGGGGCATTGTGTCTCTCATTCCAATAGTGTTACCCAGTCTTTGACAATCAGTGCAATGTTTAATAAAGTCTTCTGTGTCTTTAAATAGAGTCGGCCACCAAAGGCCGCATTGTAGAACTTTTGTTGACGTCCTTCTCCTATAGTGGTGTCCTCTTGATTCTTTGGCATGGCAACGCTCGAGGACACTTTGGACTTCCTCTTGAGGAATGCATCTCCTCCATATGCAATATGCCCCCTCACGAAAGAGATAAGGATCATCCCACTGATAGAAATGAAATCCGACAGGAATTTGTCGGCTTTCAGCTTCAACCAATCTTGTGGAGTTCTCTTGGACACAAGATAATTCACAATATCGGTGAACTAGGGGAGCAAGGTGACTAACAGAATGGCTTCATCTAGGAAAGTTTCTGTAATCGGCAATAAGCTCTACTTAGGAGTATCCGGCTCTGGTAATCTTGATATGTGATCTGCCAATACATTTTTTACTCCAGATTTATCAGAGATTTCTAGGCTAAAATCCTAGAGCAGAAGGATCCATCTGATAAGTCTAGGTTTGGCATCTTTCTTGGACTGCAAGTACTTGATGGTAGAATGGTCTATATAAACTATCGCTTTGGATCCAAGCAAGTGAGATCTAAATTTCTCCAGGGTGATGAAAACTGCTAGCAACTCCTTTTTAGTGACAATGTAGTTTCTATAAGCTTCATCTAGAGTTCTGCTAGCATAGTGAAACACAAATGGAAGATCGTCTCTTTGTTGTCCTAGAACCGCTCCAATGGCGTAATCTGATACATCTGTCATGATCTCAAATAGGAGAGACCAATATGGCAATTGACGGACATGGGCATGGGTGATTAGTTCTTTCAACTGATTGAATGCTTGGAGGACTCTATTATCAATGATAAAATATGCCTCCTTGCCCAGAAGCTCAGTCGGTGGTCGGGCAATGTTACAAAGGTCTTTGATGAATCACCGGTAGAAGCTGACGTACCCTAAGAATGATCTGACTTGCTTCAAGTTTGTCGGTGGCTCAAGTTTTAAGATGGCATCTACCTTCACAGGGTATACCTCCATGCCATGTTTTGATATTACATGGCCTATCACAATACCCTCGTTCACCATAAAATGGCTCTTCCCCCACGAGAGCACAAGGTTCACTTCGTAGCATCTCTTCAAGTCTCGATCTAAATAAGATAGGCACTGATTGAAGCCATCTCCGTAGATCGAGAAGTCATCCATGAAAACTTCAAGAAAACATCCAACCATATCTGTAAATACAGCCAACATGCATCGCTGAAATGTCGTTGGAGCATTGCACAATCCAAACGGCATTCTGCGGAAGGTCTAAATCCCAAAGGGACAGGTGAAGGTTGTTTTCTCTTAATCTTTAGGAGCTATAGCAACTTGGTTGTAACCATAGTAACCATCTAAGAAATAGAAATATTCCTTCGTGGCCAATCGCTCAACGATCTGGTCGGTGAAGGGGAGAGGGAAGTGATCCTTCTTGGCCGCTAGATTCAGGCGTCTGTAGTCCACACAGATGCGCCAAGATGTTGGTACTCTGGTTGCGATCTTCTCTACTTTGTCATTCTTAACCACAGTGATCCTTGATTTCTTGGGTACGATGTGTAAGGGACTCACCCATTTCGTGTCAGAGATGGGATATATGAATCCCACATCACACCATTTCATGATTTCATTTGTCACAACCTCCCAGAGATTTGGATTTAATCCACGCTGAAACTCTAAAGAAGTCTTGTTGACTTTTTAAGGTATATGTGATGCGTGCACAATGATGGATTTATCCCATGGAGTTCTGAAATTTTCTAGCCTATCGCCTTGCAGTTTCTCTCTAGAACCTCGAGTAGACGAGATTCTTGTTCCTATGTCAACTGTGAATTGATGATTACAGGAAACATGTTTTGCGCACCCTCAAGGAAGGCATATTTCATGCTAGCTAGAAGTGGCTTGAGTTCAGAAGGGGTCTGGTTCAACTCGGTGGTGATTTAAGCTACTGTATAGGGCGATGGTGCCGAATCTTTCAACTGAATGGTATCCACCACTGGCATTGAGGGCTCTACATTCAATGCTACACAAAATTCTTCTATCACATAATCTTGTTAACAAAAGTTTTCAATGATTTCCTCTTACTCTGCCAAGGGCAGGTTGTCATAGATGGATTCATCAGGCAAATAAGTGAAAATATCATCATTAGGGACATTTGGGAACTCGATTGTGCTATCCAGTAGTTTTTCTTTGGAGAGGAACTCATCGATTTCAATATCATCCTTAAACAGATTTGTATCGCATATTTTAGCTAGAAAGTCACAATCTTCTATTTGTTTCTTTGTAGGCTCACTCTCGTCTGATGCAGGCTCTGACAGTTTCTGCACTTGGATCGTCTAAATCGGTACCTTATCAATGCTCGAGTGGAAAGTGATCTACCTGGTGCCATAGTCCACCATTGCTTCGGTTGTTTGAAGGAACGACCATCCAAGGATTATTGGGGTATGAAGCAGAGGGGTGGAGGTGTCCATGTCGAGTACTATGAAGTCCACATGGAACTTCATTTCTTGAATGGTGACGATGAAACCCTCCAAAATGCCACGGGGCCGCTTGATGGATGTGTCTGCAAACTGCAGAATCATTCTCCTAGACTTGAGTTGTCCCAACTAAAATTCTTTGAGTAGTGACGTGGGCATCACGTTGATTGAAGATCCACTATCGAGAAGAGTTCGGTCAAACTCTTGCTCGAACATCTAGCATCTAACTAGAGGAGCTCCCATGTCCTTCTTCTTTGTTGGGAGATTACTGATTGCAATTGTTGTAGCCGTGGTCAGAATATGTTTCATATTTCTTTCTCCAGCACGATGCAACTAACTTTTTGAAGTTCATGCTTCTTTTAGACCTTTCTTGATGTTATGCATATACTTTATGTCCTTGAGCAAGGCATTTCAAGCACAAGATTCTGAATAATCTCAACAACATCGGGATCAGACAAGGTAGTTTTCAATTTTTTTATTTTTTTAGATTTTCATAAAGCATTTGAAAATGGAATATTTACAAAATCAAGAGCAATAGTAGAAATTGTGTTCTTATTTACATCAAAATATGTGCCCACATCAGCCTATATAAACGGATGACTGAAATGAGCATGGTCAACCAAGAAAGGCGGGCATCCAAAAGCTGCAGGCGGGGCTCCATCAGCTGGCGTTGGATCAACTACATGTGCGGTCTCCTCCAAGGTTGGCCGGTTGGTTCTTCGATTGTTGCTGCTACATGATAGACACATTAGAAGAAAGCCTTTTGAGCCTAATCATAAGGTTTGGTTGTTTGATTCAAAGTTGAAGCTATTCCCAGGTAAACTCAAGAGCAAATGATCATGATCGTTTATAGTTAGATATGTGCGGGCAACAGTAGCGTTGTCATTTCTGGGATGTCATCTGAAGCACAACTATTTGTGGTTAACGGACAGCTACTGAAGCCATATTTAGATCATGATACTTCCATATCTATTGTGGATTCCATTCATGTGGTATCAGATGATGACTCTTTGACTTCTTTTGTGTATGATACATGAGTTGATTTGTCTTGTATGTATTCACTTCATTTTATTCGTTCTTTCTTCTGTTTTTATCATTCACCTCTTTTCCATATATGTATGTTATACTTATGATGTACTTCATCCTACGTACAGGGGAGGTATGCCTTGAGTTATTCTATTTCGATATGTTTCATCACTCCTTTTGTTGCTTATACTAAGGAATCCTTTACCCTAAGTATATGGGGAGTGATGTTTATTTCATTCTGTTTATTTTCATTTTATTTTCTTCCATTCTCTCTCTTGTCCCCCAACTTTTTGATATTCTTTTCTTTACTTAGGGATCTTTTACCCTAAGTATGAGGGACAAGTCAAGTCATTGAGTTTGTACATTCTTTTCCTCGATTTTCCCCAATTGTATAATCTTCTATACTTGGGATTATTGATCCTGAGTATAGGTAGGATCACCAGCTTCTATTCTTTTTATTCTTTATTCTTTTAGTCGTGCTAGTATACGATTCTTTTACCTTTATATACGTAGCACTAGTTATGTCTTCCTTTGTCGCTTCTTGATCACTGTGAGGACATAGTTTGAGATAATTATATTAGGTGTCGTATATTATATTATATATATATATACTTTAGCCATAACTCATACTTTTCTTTGTTTAGTAATATGACTAATAAAGTGGAATAAAAAGTTTTTTGTAAAAAGATTGAAAAATTCTTTTATAAAGTATTTTGTAAATTATTATTGTGATTTTTTTGTAAAACTTTTGTACTAGTCTTTGTAAGATAATTTTTTTACAAGTTATTGTACAATTATTTTATTTGTAAAATGTTTATAAAATTATTTGTTGAATAAAATTATTAATTTGTAAATTATTTGTAAAATGTTTTAAAACAAAATGATTCTAACATTGGTTTATAAAATATTTGTAAAACTTTTGCAAAATATGTTTTATAAAATATTTTGTAAAGGTTTGTAAAATAGTTTATAAAATCCTTTGAAAACTAGTTTGTATAATTATATAAATAAAGTTGTGTAAAACATGTGCATAAATTTACTGTAAATTTCTTGTAAATAAGCTTGTAATTGTTTGTAAAATATGTGTATAAAATTCTTTAACCAAATCTTTGGTAAAAACTTGTATATAAAATTCTTTAATAAAATATGTATATAAAAATCTTTTGTAGATAAAATACTCTTGTAAAATCTGTACATAAAATCTGTAAGTAAAAAGTCTTTATCAATAAAAATAGGGTATAAAATTTGAATAATTCTTGTATATATCTTTGTATAAAGTTCTTTGTAAAACATGTATAAAATCCTTGAGAATTCCTATAAATACTTTTGATTATCTAACTCTATTAAAATTCATAAAAATTAAAAAATATAAAATCCATAAAAATTTGCAAAAATTAACTAAAAACCACATAAAAATCTTAAATCAGAAAAAATATTTTCAATAAAAAAAATTCTTGCATTTGTATTAGCATTTTTCAGAATGATATTGATGTCTAAACTAGTCTGGAATAAAGTCTGAAGAATGGAGCTTGTTTAGGACCTTAATCCACTTAATTTCAGAGGAACCTTATAGGAACTGGAGTTGAGATTTTTCAGGTCATAACGACTTAATTCTTTGGGTCCACAAAACTATGTTCACATGTCATCTTGAGTGGTCTAAGTAGAATATTTCATGCACATGCGTGATTCTTATAGACAATAACCTAACTTGGACAACTATTTTGCACATAGCTCAACACATACGAGGTGGTGAGGGCAGAATCCTCTAGTAAGAGATGCACATGAATAGAAACATACATAGTCACTTCAAGTGGCCAGTGCTTCCCAACCTAATCTAGTGGCATGGATGTCTAAAGATAGGATGTTATGGTTTGAAATAAAGCTTCGATTGAGGGATTGGCTGCTGGCACAATTTTTTTAAGACCCCAAAACATGGGCGAAAAAAAAGATTCTATATCCGTCGAGGCACAAAAAGATCAATACAGTACAACAATATTTTCTACTGAAATGAATCCATTACACCAAATATACATACATGACCACAATGGTCCAAGCTTCAAAGAACATGCATATCTTGGGGAGACTAGGCTACTCTGATCGGCTTCACAAGGCCAATTCTTTTCTTATTCTTCTATCTTATTCCCCCTTCGATTTGGATACAGTACGTACCTGAACATAGAATGAAGTACCTCGTTCCTCAAGGAAAGAGTAGCTAGACTGAGGAATTAGGGTCACCTTGCTAAGAGAAGGTTGTTCTTTGTCATTTTAAATGTGGGGAGCTATATATCACATACACAGTACAAGTAAGATTCATAGACATCAGAATTGGCGTATGATGATTGGTTCTAACCTGATTGTCATGACGAACTGAATAGAGACATGTGAAACTTAAAGTTTGTTGAGTCATAAATCATATTCCTAATAAGGTCCGCCAACTAATAATCCAAAGGTCTGGTTGAGATCCATACATTGAGTTTATAAATATTTTCTTTTTTTCCTTTATTATTTTTCTTTTTAGTCACTTATTCTTTAAATGTGTTTTCTAAGGTACTAGCAAATAAAAAGTATAGGGAGATGACGAATCACCAATTTACCATCTTTATTCATTCATTTTGGCTTAAAATCCCTTATAAAACACCTGTAAATATCATTAATTCTCACTTGTTAATAATCTCATATCATCTTTAAATAGTGTATATTTACTATTATTTTAACCCAAAATAAATAAAGAAAGAACTAAAGCAAAAAGAAAGAAACAAGAAGATTGTATATATACAATAATTATAGGTTGATCCTAACCCCGAGAACAGGTCAAGACTTGACCCGATTGATAAGAAATAAAGTAGGAGAAGACATGGTTATTGATGGGAGAAAATAAAGATCATACTTTAGACGTACCCGAGGGCTCTCTTATATAGGGGAATAGCCCTGGGTTAATTACATGATAAGTACAATGAGAAAGAAGAAAATGAGATGAGTCATACATAGTACTATATTTTATCTTAACACTCCCCCTCAAGCTGGAGCATATATATCTATCATGCTCAGCTTGGACCAACACTTCTGAAAAGGACTTCGTGCTAGAGCTTTGGTGAAGATATCTGCTATCTGATCTCATATAGACACTTCTGAAAATGCTTCGTTCGTATCCTGATAGAGAATATGTTATTCACTTCTAGAATGAATTTTCTTATAACAGCACCTGCTTCAGATTTTTGTTTTAACAAGAATACCCAAGATAATATAGAATAATCATCAACTGCAACCATATAATACCGATGTCCCTGAATATCAGGTACACGATTCATACCCCTGATATCAAAATAGAAAAGTTCAAAAGATCGACTACTGTGACGACTCAGACGAACAAGAAATGATGACCTATGGTGTTTCCCAAGCTGACAGGCTTCACAATCTAATGCAGTACTAGTAGATATCTGCGGTAAGACATGACACATCTTTTGTAGAGGTAGATGGCCAAAACGGAGATGCCAAAGGAATGGAGAAGTAGATCCTGAGGGGATAGTGGCCGCACCAGCAAATGATGGTATAGCAAGCTTGTACAAGCCTTTCTGCTCACAGACACCAACAATCATCCTGCCAGTCAGTATGTCCTGAAACACAAAAGTAGAGGAGTCAAAGATGGCACGGCAGTGCAAAACTTTTGTAAGTTGGCTAATTGATAGGAGGTTCATCTGAAAATTTGGTGCATGTAAGACATTCTGTAGACGCAACGAAGATATCATGGTGATCTCCCCCTGACCAATAATGGGTAATCGAACCCCATTGGCAATGACTACAGATCGTCCTGGGGGAAGTGCTCTGTAGGTAGTAAACTGCCGTCTGTCGCCACACATATGATGAGAGGCTCCGGAATCCATAATCCAGTCTGTCAGGTCTGAGGAAGTAGTCTTAGTAAGAACATAAGGAGTACCTGATGAGCTAGAAGATGCTCTGGACGAGGCTGCCACATCCGTCGATCCTGTAGACGAAGGCGAGGGAGTAATGATCATATCTCGAAGGCGGGAGACGAGATCATCAAGTTGAGCTGTTGGAAGAGAAGCAGCTGTAGACCCAGTCTGCTCTGCAACTCGTGCAGAGGCTGGAAACCCATGCTTGTGAAAGCATGTCTCCTCTGAGTGGCCTAGTCGATGGCAGTGAGTACAGGGGCCACGGTGTCTACCTCCCCCTCTACCACGAGGTCGATGACCCCAAAAATGTGTTACTCCTCCTCTTCCATGAGTGGCCACCATAGCAGTAGGGCTTGGCTAGGCTGTAGATGCCGATGTAGCAGTAATACTACTCAGTCTCTAGTATACCTTCTCCATTAGTGGAATGGACTCACCAATCAGAAGTTGATTACGAGCAGCATCGTACTCGGGATCAAGGGAGGAGAGAAAGACACCAGTCATTGTAGCATTTCTGTAAGTCTGTTGTTGTTCTGTACTGGTAGTGATCGACATGAGGCTATGTAGTCTCTCGAACATTCCCCGTAGGTGAGAGAAATGAACATGTAGAGGCTTCCCATTCTGTTTTGTAGAGAAGATGTCGAACTGTAACTGGAGAATCTTGCTCTCATTCTTGGACTGCCCATATGTCGCAGCCAGGATATCCCACATGGCTTTAGTTGTGGGTTGGTTCACAATGTCATTTGCAATCTCCGTAGTCAGCGTCCCAGATAGCCAGATACGGGCATATGCATCATCTTGCTTCCATGTCACATTTGTTCCAGTCTTGTCCTCCAGCTCGGATTCCGTCAGGATGTGCTCCTTGTTGTGGCACTGCATAAGGGTGCGGAACTGCATGGACCATAATTCATAGTTGGTCCCATCCATCTTGATAATAGGGGCTGGGCCTTTGAAGGCACCCGAGGATGTAAACACGCCACCCTTATTGTCTGACATGATTGTTGATGAGCCGAGGACCAACTTAGATAATCAAGTATGCGGTCTACAGAGTCATATGGGGGGAAGGTTGCATGTGTAGACTCATACAACCATCCCTAGGCCCTGTCGAGGCGCCGACCCTACTGCTGTGCCCTTTGGAGAGATTAGTGAGACCCGCGGTGGTTGTGACAACCCTTAGGACCCGCCGCAGGACAGCCTGAGTTCGCTAGGGCCTCAGGGAGATGCGAAGAAGACCCGACAGTAATGTGCGTAGGGCCCTCATATGTTGTACGCGTCCAGCAGGGTCGATGGAGGGCCGGTGGAGGGGCGCGTTGCCGCCTGGGGAGGTGGGAGGGTGCTTGGAGCGTCGTTGGACTACCGCAAGAGGCGGGAGAGAGCGCATGGGCGGCACAGGAGTGCACCTGGACAGGCACGGGGGCTCCTAGAGGGTGGTCTGGCGCTAAGCGAAATCGCCAGCAGGGGCGGGGTCTGGCGCGGTGGCTTCTGGGCGCCTCGCAAAATCGCCAGGAGAGGCGGGGGTGCGTCCAGGCGACACGGGTGGAGTCCCTGGGCTCGGGGTTGTGCCGTCGGGGCCCCAGAGTTGCTGGAGAGAGGCGCTAGGAGGCAGGTAGCGTCGGGGGTGGGAGGGGGGGGGGGTGGGCAGGCGGGTGTGGATTAGGGTTAGGGATTTGGTAAACGAAACCCCAGTCTAGGACCGTTGCTCCGATACCATGATGGGAGAAAAGAAAGATCATACTTTAGATGTACCCGAGGGCTCTCTTATATAGGAGAATAGCCCTGGGTTAATTACATGATAAGTACACTGAGAAAGAAGAAAATGAGATAAGTCATACATAGTACTATATTTTATCTTAACAGTTATTAATATAAAAATCCACAAAATTAAAGTCCACCTGTATATATAGATTCATCATTGTACATATTGTATGTGTTTTTCTACTATTTTATTTATCACCAAAACAACCTCAGATAAAAATATTTTCTTCTTGAATCTTGTATAAAAAATAAGTTGTAAATAATAAAAATAATTCCAAGAAGAAATCCTATACAGAATAAGAGAAACAATGCTCAGAAAAAGCTGTAAAACCAAAATTGACAGATCAATACATACTCCATAAAAATTCAAAATAAACCAAACTCCATTCCATTGTGTTCAAGATTAAATAAGCTTTAAAATGAAAGTGGTTTTCACAAAAATTGGAGTTAAGATGTAAAAGTCGGCTTTTTAGGAGTGTTGTATATTGTGTCGATATTGTACACATATTTATATGTATTTATTTATTTATTTATACTTTTGGACATATTGTATTTTAATATTTATATACTTTTATATTATTTATGTAAAATACAAAGAAAAATAACAAAATTTAAAATGAACAAAAATAAAATAAATGTACTAATATTATAGGTATCATGTACCTATGTTGTATATAACCCTATTTAATCATTAAAATAAATCCTAAAAATAAATGAAAAATATATTTAAAATCTTTAAATTATTCTGTAAATTAATAAATCATGTAATTATGTAATTATTTGAAAAAATAAATAATTAAAATGTATATGTTGTATATATATGTATTTTATACCTATGAATAAAGGTATTTATCTATTTTTCCCTATTTAATTAATTTTTTTAGTTCATTAAAAATCACCAAAAATATGTTATTGATTTTGTTAACATTACTTATTTTGGAAATTTTTTAATTCAAATTCATTTTCTATTTATTTTATATTTATCTTTTAATTATTTCAACTTGTTTTATCCTACAGTGCTTGTCTCATTTGGACTCTCTTCTGATTGGGCGGACTAGGGTTCGTAGACCTGGGTCAATTGCCCCATTTGCTCCTTTTACCCAAATATCAAGCTGGATCACATTCTTTGATTTCTCGTGCCCGATATGTCCAATCGCTCCACCTGATTTCTTCTCCATTTTATTACTTGAATAAACTTGATCATCGCCCGAATAAGATTCATAGTTTTTAGCTCAGTTCATGTGTAATCAAATTTTGAAAATCTGCCCGATCGTCACTTCTATAAATACATCTCCAAGTTACATTTCATTCAGGATATGTTTCTCTCACCGGTTTTGCACCCGATATTGGCTTCTGGAGAGCACTTGAGGTGACAGCTGAGGTCCTCTACAATCGGGAGAGCGTGAAATAGGTGGGAGGATGTGATCCGATCATCGCCGGAGCTGCTTCGGTGAGCTCAGCTTTTTCGACTATTTACTATCGGATCGAGGCCACAACCACCCGATCTTCATCCTAGGTAATCGTATATCATTTTCCTTACGGATTTCGCATTTAGTTTTGTTAGTTTTCATTTTATTTCATCTTAGAACAATAGCCTTCGATCAACCTTCATACTACCCAATCGAAGGCCCTCTATGTGTTAATCATCCACTTCAGTCACCCAATCATCGTCACCTATCATTTCTTCATTATCCCATCATGATCTGACCCCTAGATCCATCTCAGGTTTGGAAATCCGATCTCACCTCCTCCATCTCGCTGGAGATCGATCCACTCCCTCCATTCCCCCTTGTTTTTTACTAATAAGGATGGTTGAAGCTCCTCCTATGAGAAGCAAATAAATTTACAGGTGTAGGGATCTGATCTGGAGTTGCACGTGAGATCTGGAAGTTTACTTGCACAAAAGACGGAGCACGAGCTCCAGGTCCCCGATCAGCGGACCTAGACCTATTTCCCTCTTTGGATCGACGAGGAAGGTCATCTGGCTCCTCATGAAGCCTTCAGGTGTCGGATCGGAGGAGTATCTGAGGAGCACGAGCAGATTGAAGATCATCAGACCACTCCTTCATCAATGTTCTTCAAGTCTCAGGAGTGCCCGACCAATAATAGGCACCCCAGATCGCATCCGGACCGTCCATTTATGCCCAAAAGTTTGTCGTCGGATGAGATCATCGTCGAAGCACAGCCGTCAGATCTACACGTGAGGCACACACTCCCTTGGTGAATTTGCATTTCTATCATACAGTTTCCTTTATATGTAAATAAGTCCTTTGTGGAACACGTGTCCTATTGTGATCT
This sequence comes from Ottelia alismoides, assembly GCA_037367405.1. Lineage (NCBI taxonomy): Eukaryota > Viridiplantae > Streptophyta > Magnoliopsida > Alismatales > Hydrocharitaceae > Ottelia > Ottelia alismoides. The sequence continues at coordinate 64,437 of JAZKJV010005825.1, forward strand.
ATTGAATAATTGCATAGTGATCCCTGCTAGATTTTTATTTTGCATTTTAGTCCTACTGAAACAGGCCCACATGCGTCAACACGTGATTATTGGAACATTTGCAATAAATATCATGCTAGTTGTTGTTGTTGTTATTTGCTCCTCAAAGTTTCTGAAATTGTATTAGGTCCATCAAACCCAGATTCATTTGTGAATGCACATGAATACATGGGCAAATTACGTGATTAGTCCTGCTTTTATTATAATTGCTATTAATTCAGTGATTAAACTTTAAATAATTACATTTAGGTCTCCCTATTACAGATTTAAAATTAATTTGTCTTTAATTGCTCTAAATAAATATCTAATTAATCTAAAAAAATCCCTAAAAAGTTAAGTTAAGTTCCTAATTTGTTGTTTTATCATTTATAATTTTTGTTTCCAAAATTAATTTGTTTTTTACTTTTAAAATTGAAAAACATGTATTATTTTCTCTATTTAGGTTTAAAAATTCATAAAAATCAAAAATATTTTAAAAATTCTTAAAAAATACAGTGGTTGTGTTTCATGTTGTTTTATCACATGTACAGATTTGATTCAAACATATTTTCATAAAACCTTAAATTTTGAAAAATACCAAAAAAAAGTAAAAAAATCATATAAAATTATTTTAAAATTAAAAAAATACATAATTGGTCTTGATTTAAATCTTGAAAATTTTGCTTCTATTTGAACTTTATTTCCGGAATACTTTGTTTTGTTTTATATATTAAAAACCCAAAAAAGTAGCTTAAATTTACTTTGTGTTCTATTTCTGTTTTTATTCATTTAGAAATCCTTAAAATCATGAAAATTGTAGAAAAATTTATAAAACATAAAAGGATTTTTATTCTGGTTTTTTGACTATTTTTATTATTCTTAAAAAATATAAAAAGACTCATTGTTTCCTTTGTTAATTCATTTTCTTTAACTATTTCTTTTAAAAATTTTAAAAGATAAAATTTTGCAAAAAATTAAAAATCGTAAAAAATTGAAAATCAGAAAATATTAAAATATTAAAAATCCATAAAAAGATAAAGAATATTAAAAAGAAATAAAAATAACAAAAAGGAAAAAGAAAAGAAAATCATTTATTAATTAGTAATAATTACATAACCCTCCTATATTGTAGCCTTCCTAAGTTTGATCACGATTTCCTATATAGGTAAAGTAATAGCATGTTTTTTCTCTTTCTTGTATAATAATAATTTTTGATTTGGGAAGTTGTGGGTTGCAGCAACTCATCATTCGCTTATTATTTTTCATTCATTAGATAAAAATCCATAATTTCTGCAAAAAATCTACATGGGCAAAGAAAGGGGGTCGATCGTCTGACAGGTGCAGACCTAGGCCTAGGGTACAGTCGACCTGAGGCTAACGAACCCTTGGCCCTCAACGGTCCATATTAGCCAAATGAGGACATAGCAAGAGTTATCTGGTTTATTAATTCAAATTATAAATGATTTTATTAATTAAACTCAAAAATGAAAAATATTCCTCATTTCATGTACTATTTTATATTATTTTTATTATTTTTACAACCTTAATTGTTATGTGTTAATTTTTACAAGTATATACATAGGTATAAATGGCCATATTTGACCTATTTTATTTTTTTGTGTTTTTATATTTTATATTATATGTTAATATTTTATATATTTATAATATAATTAAATACATATTTAAATATTATTATTCCATTTTTATTTGCATTCTTGAATAAATAGAGGTATATAAATGTAGGTATAGTATAAATACATATTTTAAGTATAATTTAATGGTTTTATTTTATGTTTATATTTTTAGTATATTTAAAATATATTTACAAGCATTTAAAAAATAAGAAAGGTAAAAATATAAAGAATAAATTAAATGGATACAATATTCATGTATATAGTACAATGGGACCCTAGAAAGCCAGCTTTTGTATCTTAACTCTATTTTTATGAAACCACCTTCATTAGATAGATAATTTATTTTTAAGAATAATAAAGGTGAGTATGGTGAATTTTGAGCTTGCATGGAGAAGTTATTAGTCTGTGAAGTTCGGTTTATGGGTTTTTCATCTATGTCTCCAGTCACATTGTGCATTATTTTTCTTGGCAATTATTTTTATATTTTCTTATTAAGTTTCATGTTGAAAGTATATTTATTTGATGTGTGTAAAATGAATAATAAAATAGGGCAAAATGACTATTTTATAGAGTATAGAATTAAGATTTATGTAATATTTTGTACAATTATTGCCCCTATCTCAACCTACTTTATTCCTAGGCGACCGAGTCAATATTGACATAGTCTCGAGGTCTACAGTCATTCTGTATCTGTGATGCTTCATTTCTTTTTTCTTTTTCTTTATCCTTTTATTTTGATTTAAATACATGTATGTATACATCATTTACATGTTTAAATAATGAGTGTTATTTCATGCAAATTAATGATATTTATATGTATTTTACTAGGGATTTGAAGCTAAAATGGAAAAATAAAGGTGATGAAACGGAGATTCATCACCTAACTCCCCTCCATCATGCCAACCTCATAAAAACCTAAATCCATAAACTACCTAGTAAATGGCGGTGGTTGAAACCACCATCCTGAACCGTCGAACCTTCTCCTTCTCCTCAACACAACCCATCTTCCACCTCAAGCAATCGTTATCTGCCATTGTTGTGAGATACCTTCGAGCCTATCCTCCTCCTTGGTGATAGTTAGAGAGAGAGAGTGAAGACAAAGGTCTTCTCAAGCAAGATCCTTGGCCAAAGTAGGATGTGTTTCAGCTCCTGCTTTTGGCTAATTGACCTTCCACTCAACCAAGGTGGTTAAATGACGAATAGAGAAGCTCTCAAGCTTCTTCTATGGCTAAGATTGCATACATGTAATGTAACTTTAAATTCAATGCAACATCCCGCATGAGGAGAGCTTGGTATCACTGTAAGTATAAATTCATCTGAGCATACATCATTATTTCATCACTTGTATTCCGATTTCTGATTCCTTTGTTTTACAACTTAAGTTCAAAAGGAAACGAAAATGATTGTTAGGCATTAATTATCAAGTTCTCACATTAATTATCAAATAATAACCTAAATCTAAAACTAGTACAGTTAAGCAAGGCGATCATAAATAATTTGGAATAAAATTTACCTTGTACTACGTGCGAGCAAAACCCTCTTTAGACAGAGGTACTTACCCCCAAACAGAGTAGGTGAGGGCGCAGCTCCTAAGGTTAGAGTCCAAAA
>JAZKJV010005826.1:0-293707 GCA_037367405.1 Ottelia alismoides
TAGTCCTAATTTCCTTTAATCCTATGTTGTAAAACTAAGGAGAAGGGAGTCGAGAATAGCCAATGCAATCGAATAAATTAATGATGCATGCCTAGTTTCGAAGACTTACAGTGATCATCATGCTCTACATGTGGGATGCAATACAGAATTTGAATTTTTTATACTAAATGTAATGCAGACGATGAAACCGCACCTAACATCTAGTTCTAATTAGCGGGAAGAAGTGAATTGAATTTGACTAAGTTAGGATGATGTAAGGTGCATATTATTAAATTAAAAACATGTGGTCCTAGATTTTAAGAGCACAAGCAAGTATTTGACCTATGAAAAGCTCTAAGAGACACGAGTGCAGTTCTAACCTACGAGCCGCTCAAGTCGAGCCCCACACACCGGAGAGTGAAACAAGTCTCTATACACCACCAGAATAATGTCCAAAGTCCTTTTACACACGTGAGATCCCAAATGAAATCCACTGGAAATGTGCAATTATTACAAAAGTTAAAATGAATGTAGGAAAAATCTAGACTTTACGCTCTCTTATGACTCGACTCGATCTTAAATTTATTGTGTTCCTTCATTCGACTTAACTACTAGAAAAGCTTACCACCAATGCTCCTGAGTTGCTCGGCCACCTAAGTGGTCGCTCAATCACATCAGGTCCCTCACACAAAAGCAAGAAAGTGGCCAGAGAGATAGACACAATAAATAAAATAAAATAAAGCAAACAAAAAAAATAAAATTCTCAAAAAATAAATAGAGTCATATATATAAGACAAATCGGTGGTCAGACCACCAATGGTGGAAAACCTAATATCTAACAACAACAACAACAAAGCCTTTTCCCACAATTAGGTAGGGTCGACTACATGGATTCTTCGCCTCCATTCAGATTTATCTTGGGTCAATCACGGGGTTATATCCAAAAAACTAAGATCCCTTTGTATAGTATCTTCCAACACGTCTTGGGTTGTCCCGACCCTCTCTTAGCCAGCTCAACATCCCAACACTCGCATCTCCTAATTGGTGCATCCGTTGATCTTCTTTGCAAATGACCAAACCATCTTAAGCGGTTTTCTCGCATCTTATCCTTGATCGAAGCTACACCAATTTTCTTTTCTGATTGCATCAGTCTGAATTTGATCATTACGTGTGTGTCCACACATCCACCTTAGCATTTTCATTTCTGCTACAACCATTCTCTGCACATGTCTATGGTTCACAGGCCAACATTCAGATCCATATAGCATAGCATGTCTCAGGGCTGCTTTGTAAAACTTCCATTAATTTTTAAAGGGAATTTTCTTATCACAGAGAACAACAGAGGCTCCTCTCCACTTTAGCCAGCCTGCATTTATTTTATTTGTAACATCTCCATCAATTTCCCCATCCTGTTGCAAAATATGATCCTTCAACATTGCTTCCATTAAAGGTGTACTGCATATATTTCGTCTTAGCCCTACTTATATGAAATCATTTAGTCTCCAATGCATGTCTCCAACCTCAAGCTTCTCATTTTACTCCATCTCTAGTCTCGTCAATCAACACAATATCATCAGCAAATAACTTACATCATGGTAACTCATCCTGAATGTGACTTGTCAACACTTCCATAATCAAAGTAAAAAGAAATGGACTCAAAGCAGAACATTGATGTAAACCAATGTTGATGTCAAAATAGTCAGTCTTCCCAGACGGGTCCTTACACAAGATAAAGCCCTATCATACATGTCCTTTATGAGGTTAATGTATAGGACAAGTACTTGCCTCCTCTCCAAAACTCTCCACAATATCTCTCGTGGGACTGAATCATAAGCCTTCTCCAAATTAATAAAGATCATATGGAGGTTGTTCCTTTTAGCTCTATAAATCTCCATTTTTCTCCTCAGAAAATGGATGGATCAATAGTTGAGCGACCTGGCATGAATCCGAATTGATTTTCTTTTATGTTGGAAACTTTCCTCAGCCTTCTTTCGATCACACGTTCCTAAATTTTCATAGTGTGACTCGTCAACTTGATATCTCTATAATTTGAATAATTTTGAATGTGTCCTTTATTCTTATAAAGAGGCACCACGATACTCCCCCTCCAATCTTCAGGCATTTTCTTGCTTCGCCAAATAACATTTAATAGATTCGTAAGCCAAGTCAAACCGCGCTCGCCTAAAACTCTCCATTCTTCTACAGGGATGTCATCTGGTCCTACACCTTTCCAAGGTCTCATAACCTTCAAAACCTCATCTACTTCCTTTCTTTGTAGCTGTCGATAGCTTGCATGATTCACGTAACTTTCAATACTAGCTAGATCACCCAAAGTGATCTCTCTATTTCCTTCCCCAATGAAAAGTTTACAAAAGTACTGCTCCCATCTAGTATCTATGTCCTTCTGATTAACAAGCACGTGACATTCCTCATCCTTAATGCATCTCACTGGAAATGGCACCATCTCAATGGAAAATCTAATATCTGGATTTTTTAAAAATCAACCAAAGTCGTGCCTCCCCGAAAATGGCGTCATCTGATAAATTCAAATTTGACCTCACTAATTATGTGGAATTAATGTTAAATTTTGTTGCAGGTGGGAAATTCATATTAATAAAAAACTTTTTTTTTAATAATTATCCAATTAAAAGTGAGCAGTCAATTTTTATTTTTACTTGGAAAGCCCAAGGTCGAACTCAGGGAGTCCACTGTCTCCTTAGATCAATTATTAGGCAATCTAGAATCTGGGTTGTTAGGGAAGCATTTTTTATATTTTTATCTAGCTAATAAATGCAATGCAATTTCGATGAACTTCAGAGCCAAATTACAAATATCAATCAAATGAACCCAAAACCCAATGAAATTTGTCCAGAATTTGTATGAATGCAAAACTAAGCTAGTATATTTTTTTGGAATTAATGGATGCGATATGAATTAATTACAAATTAAATATGCAGAGAATATTAATTTTGAGAAAATTAATTTTAATAAATATCAAACACCAATATTTAATAGAGATTAAATTATCCTTGATAGGTCTCCGTGAGAAATATCCAGAACACTTTTTAATTCCTTGAAATACTTAATGTGGAATTAACTAAAAATCAATTACTCAAATCACTAATTATTTATTGCAACCTCGATATGCATGCAAACAAGATGATTTTGGGCACAATGTAGAACAAACTATATCTACTAATTGTGATTTTTTGAGAGTTTTTGGAGCACGATTAATTTAATAACGAATTTAGAGCATGAAATGAGTAAACTATGCATGTTTTTACTAAATTAATTATATTAAATAAATCACAGCTCACAAAAACTCAATCAACACCCATAATGATTAGCATAAGTTACTCCAGAATGCATAATTTTAATAGATAGAAAATGATACAAAATGATGGTTCAAATGAATGCTAGAACATATGGTTCTAAATGCAATAGAGAATAAAATTGAAAAAGGAAAATTAAATATGCTGACGGGACTATTATCCAATTAACCTAAATACCCGAGGGATTTTCTGCAAATTTCCCCGAATGGCGCATGAGTTCTATGTGAGACCCTGGAGGCACTTCCTTCTTCTGATTTACTAGAATTCGAAGGACTTGGGCATAATTTTTCCAGCGAAGCGCATGCACCGCACGTGACTTCTGCTTGCAAGGACATATGTGTGAATGAATACACGCCTAATGGCATCGATGCAAATTCTCCCTACCTCACGTGTCGTTAATGTAAGGAGGGAGGGTAGACGGTGCGCCGACCGAGGCAGGTGCTACTGCGATGGAAGCGGGAGGGGCTGCTAGGGTCGGTGGTAGTGGAGAAGATAGAGATTCGGGGGGTTCATAGTGGAGAAGCGAGTGAGGCGGTACGGGTGCATGCCTCGAGGTGGCAGGGGTTGGCTCGAGGCGGTCGAAGTCCCTAGTGACACAGTCTTGGAGTCCTCAGTTGGTGATGCGATCGGTGGAGAAGTCGCTCGATGATGACGTGCAGGACAAGGCATGGTGGAGCGAGGCTTCGAGCTGACATCGGAAGGGCGGTGGTGCGAAGACCTGTAGAGGAGTTGTAGTGGTGCGGGGGGATAGTGAACAAGACTATTGTGGGTGGTGTCCGCTCTGCTAGAGGATGACGTCGAGGCGATGTTGGAGTCATCGGTAAGGCAAATAAAAGTTATGGGGGAGATAAATGGGTGGAGTGGAGGGATCGAAGGCGGAGCTTGATCGGAGGGAAGAAGTTGAACCGAGGAAGAAAAGGAGAGTAAGGAATGAAGAGAGTAAGAAGATGAAAGAGAGGTTCACCGTAGGGGTTGGAATGTGAGGGTCTCCGCTCTTGGTCTTGGCCTCAATCGATGCCCGACAAGGCACCAAGAAGTTAAAGCTCTTCCAGGAAGGAGGAGCAATGAAGGCTAGGGACCATCAAATTTTGCCATGAAGCTCGTCTTTGCTGAAGTCCGTCCTCGTCGAGCTGTCACCTAGATGAGGGGCCGTGATGGATATTCTCCTATCAGAAGGTAGATGCCGGGGAATGGTCGGCGAGGAAGAGATTTTATGGTGTTGCACGGTCATGGATAGATGAAAGAGATTGACAGAGAGGGTGGAAGAGTGAGGGGTTACTGGATTCCGTGCATTAGAGTGGGGCGTGTAGTTGATGGTTGTAGGGGCGAGAAGGTGCGGGACCGGGTCAAGCAGAGGATGTCGTGGGAGATCAGAAGAGAAAGCAGAAACACTGCACCAGGAAGAGGGGTGCAGGCACCGCCATGCAAGGCAAGGTGGGCGAGTGCACTACACGAAGCGAGCAGAGGAGGAAGGAGAGGGGGCCGCCACATAAGACACCCTAGGGCTACCACATGCCGATGAAAAATAAAAAAATAATAAATTAATTAATAAAAATTAATAAAATAATATAAAATAATATAATATAAATAATAATGTAAATAAATAAAAAATAAATTAAATAAATAAATAAGTAAGATTAAATAAAGAAAAGAAAATAAAATGAAAGGGTTGACACGTGGCGGTTGTAGGAGCTTCCAGGTGTCTCTCCTAGAAAAATCAATAATTAAATGCAATAAAAAATCAAAGAGAAATAACGAAAGAGGTCACATAAAAAAGTGGCCAACATGAAAGTTGCTCGTTACCTACAATTTTCATGAAGGACCCAAACCAAAAGAAATCATTTGTATGAAAAAATATATTTTGAGGTATCTTATTGGTACAAATTATTGAATTTGTGTTTGGTCATGTTTTTGTCATTTTGTATAAGAGAAAAAGTCAAAAAAATTAGATAAAATATATAATATATATTTACACATTATCCTAGGTTTTGGATTTTTAATAATTAAGAAAATACAAAGATAAAATAAAGGGGTAGTTTGGTCAATGTGTACAATTTACAATAGGGGCCCAAAACCCAAGTTTCACATACGAACTCCTATTCTTTTAAATTTGATCTTGTTTTAAAGGTAATTGAATGTATATTAATTCAAAAGTGAGTAGGGGCCCATAGGAGACTTTTTGGGAGAGATATTCATATCTAAAGGCTTTTAGTCTCAAATCAGGGTTTGAGTTATTGGTCAATTTTATAGGTTAGTATTTTTTTGATATTTTTCCTTTATTAGTGTTAGTAATATGTACACTATAGAGTTGATTTTATTCAATTTCGAGTTAGTGAAAAATATTGAAAATATGGTGAATATACAGGTGATATTTACAGGAATTTGGCTTCTTGTTTAATGCAAAAATGCATGCCAAAATGCAGACATTGATGCATGAATGAGAATAATGCAAAATAAATGATGAAATGCTGCTAATTACTCGGGAATAAAGCTATATTTTCAACTTTTAGAATGATAAATAACAGATTCATTATAGGGTCAGCACTAGTCCAGCTACAGGAAGCAAAGTTACCATCAACAACAGTTGCATGTTCATTATCAGAATCAGTACTCCAGTCCTCCACAATACTATTTATACCTTCCTCCTCGCTATTAGAACCATCAGGGTTACTCGCAACAACCTCCTCCACAATACAAGAGGCATTCTGTGGCCGAATCTTTTGAGGTTATGCCAGTTAACCTGGCCTTGGACTTTCTGGCTCTGCCGATAAAAAACATGGCTGAGATGCTCAAGAAGATTGACGACTGACATCTATGAAGATTATCATCCCTACTCTGGTCGAGGCAAACCCAAACAACATCCGTCGCAAGGAGCTGGTAGTCGGTCGTTGATGAATCTCCATTTCATCACCTTTATTCTATCATTTTGGCCTTAAAAACCCCGGCAAATGCATGTAAATGACACCAATTTATCCATAATAGCATTCATTATTTGTTGTACTAATAGTACATAGAATAAGGTTTTTAATGCCAAAAATATAGAATAAAGAGAAGAAAAGAAAAAGGAATAAAATATTGCAAATATTTTATGAGTCGGACCCGAGACCAAGGCCAGCATGGAATTGGTCGATAAGGAATAAAGTAGGGGGAGATAAGGGCCAATAGTACAATAAATACCTCATTTATTTATTCATTTACTTATGTATTTTTGACACCTATTTTGTATATAATTATTCATTCATCAAATAGAGAAACTTTGTACATGAAAGTTGTAGATAATAATGTGAATAAAATTACAAAATTGAGTTTGTACAAAAATAATACACAGTTTGCATTTTATACAGAGAATAAAAAGCCAGAATCTCAACTTCACAGACCCATATCTTGCAAATGAAAACTCAAAATCACCAAAATCACCTTTAATTGTATATATCTTTCCAAGAACTATTTATTAAAATTGGTTTCATAATTTTTGGAGTTCATCTGTGAAAGTTAGGTTTTTGGCCCTCATTGTATATAGTACTAATTAAAATATTCATTCTATTCATTATTTATTATTTCTATAAATTGATAATTTTAGAATCTTGTAAATAATATATATAATACACATACATATTGAAATTAGAAGAAAATTTAAAAAGAATTTGTGAAATAAAATAAGCTTAGGCAATACATAGGCAAAATACCTATGTTGTATATACATATAAAATAAAAGGGGATTTCATTATTTTATTCTTTATTCATTTATATTTTTATAATAATGTACATATTACTTATAATTTATTAAAAATGCAAATTCAAAATAAAATCCAATAAAATCCATTAAATAAATAAATAAATATATAGAATATAGGTAAAATACCTATAAGTATATCTACATACAACATACACCTATTTATTTAAATATGTAAATAAACTCATAAAAATTAAACAAAAATATATTTACACTCATAAAAATAAGTTAAAAATTTATAAAATAAGAAAATAAAATAATAAAATAAAATAATAAGAAATAAAAAGAAATATATGTAAATACACTTATAAATACATTATTAAGATAAACCCATAATAAAATACATCAAAAAGTTAAATAAAAATCATAAATAAATACTACATCAATTAATACACATTTTGTTATAAGCAAAAAATAATAAATTCATTTATAGGGTTAAATTAATTGGTCAATAATCGAGCTAACGTGGCCCAATCAGAAGCCAGGGAATGTTGACCCCCCGGTCAACTTCCCCCTGCGCCTCTGACTTCTGTCAGACTTGTCCAATCCCCGATATTCCTCCATTTTTCCCGCTCGATACAATGATCAATCACCTTCAATATCTTCACGGAAGTTTCTCCTAGAATTATCATGATTCACGCCACCCATTTATATTGCTTGTACAGTCATCAGATTCTTCGATATTCGTCGATCAATAAGGCCGCCTGCAATGTTTATAAATAAAGAGCTCCATCCTCCTCCTCAAATTTGGCCAATTTATCTTCCCCCAAAAAGCTTGAATCGAGTCCTGGACGAACCCTTGTGACAGGACGCGCTTCCCAGCACCTCGAATCGGCCCAAGGAGGAGGAAAGTTTTGTCGCGGTGGAGCTCCGGCATCCATCCTGCTCCCTGGAGGCCCCTAGGTATAAGAGTTGTCCCTTTATGTTATTTAGGTAGATTTGCATTTCTAATTTTTATTCTTGTCATTTATTTAGCCACTAGATCCTTGGTATAGCCTAGGTTAGCTAAATCGAAGTTCGCCATCCCATTTTCATTCCTCATCGCATGCTCCATCTCTCGATCACCTTTGTTCAACCGAAGGCCCTCGGTCTTCGTGAATCGGAGCTCCACCTCCGCCATTCGTCGGAGATCCTCCGCCTTGCCTCATCTTGCACCGCAGCATCAAAACCCAGGTCGAGGAGAAATCCCTCGTCGCCCTTGTTCTTCCTGTGCAGGTATCACGAAGAGACGAGCCCTCTGGGACTCGATTCGAACCAGGAAGAGGTTCCTGGAGGTCCCAAGCTTCTTCGACCTCGTCTGACCTCCTCGGACCTCTAGGAGCCATGCTAAGACCACCATCCGACGCGGGACACCTTCAGCATCGAGCAGAGCATCTTAGACGCGGAGGAGAAGCCCGGAGGAGCCTGCAGTTCCCGATCGAAGCTCGCCTCGTGTGAGCTTCTTCCCTGTTCTTCCAGGTGGATCCTTCGTCGTCCGATCAGGAAGGAACCCCCAGATCACACCAGAGCCATACGATGAAGCCCTGCACCGACCATCAGATCAGCCCGGTTGATCTCATCTCAGCCCTTCATCGGCGAAGCGTCATCGGACAAGGAGAAGGTGACGCGTGTCAAGTAGAGAGAGCTCAGCCATCGGATGAAGCGTCGTTTGGGGGTAAATTGCAAAACCAACCCCCTCCTTTTTGTAATTAATTTTTAATACTGTAAATAAATTTGCACGTTGTAAATAAAATGTAAATTTTACAGTAGGACCCCTATGCTTTATAGAATTACATTTAGGTCCTTCCGCGCCTCACGTGCAGTCCCACGTGAGGCACGTGAAAATTGCATGTAAACCCTGGCGATTTTTGTAAATTGTAAAGTAGTTCCAAAAAATTAAAATAATTGTTTATTTCTGTAGGTATTTTTGCACAGTGCCCCCCGGGATTTATTTTATTTGCAAAAATGCCCCTGCCAGGCTGTTTATTTTTTGTGTCTTTTATGTATTTATTAAAAAGACCTAGCTAGCTCCTAAAAATTCAAAAAAAATAGGGTAGATGCCTTACACTTTGCAGATGCACGCAGTATTCCTTTTTTGGAATTTTTGGGTGTTTTATCTATTTATTAAAAATGAAAAACAAGCCAATTTTTCACTGTTTAAATGAAAAACTACAAAAAAATTATAAAACATTTTTGAAAAATTACAAAAAAATTATATATGGTATATTTAGATATATATTAAGTCCAAAAAATGAAAAAAAAACCTAAAAATAAGAAAAAGAAAGATATAAAAATCATAAAGCTCCAAAATCCAACAAAAAATATAAAAATCCTAGAAAAAAACCAAAAATATATTTTTCTCTTTTATAATTATCTATATATTATTATTCACATATTAAAATTAATTTGGGCAATTTTGGGAATTATTCTATATTTTTAAAACCCAAATTAGTTTCAGCCATTTAATTAGTCCCATAGTAGGACATTTTTTAAATTAAAAATATATAAAAATTAGAAAAATCCCAGAAAATTAACAAAAAAAGTATATATAAAAATATATATAAAAAAATAGTATATGTAATATAACTATATCTAATATACTTTGAGTATATATATATCCATGTACTATATCTCTCTCTTCCTTCTTATATCTATATATCTCTTTAAATATATATATGTCTATATTATATAATTAAAAACATAAAAAAATGTATAAAATATAAAAATAAAATAAACATTATAAAAACAAAAATAAAATAAAAAAATAGAAAACCCCAAAAACCCACAAAAATAGGAATCATGCAAGGACGACCCTGTTGTACATGAACACCGTAGGCTACTCTTTTTTTTGTATTGCTCTCTGTGGTTTGACCTCTACATGCTTATTCACTATGCATTTTATGGTAGAGTTAATAAATGTTAATTCACAATTTTGGGGACTTAATTGGTTTATATTCGTTAATGTGGGTTAATTGCTGATCAACTGGTGTTTTGTGAGCGGTCGCCTCAGCGACACCACATTTTGACCCTCGCAAAATGCTCGTTATCAGTCGTGTCCAACCTGATTCAGATGATTTAATTGCTTTTTATCTAATATTGTTACTCTTAGGAGCGGTAGGATACTCTAGCAATCAACAGTGAGAAATGAGAAGAACATTGCATCTAATGACAAGTCGTCAACACAACCAACAGAAGGGCCAAGCATCATTTTTGTAGCACCAGAACAAAAAATCCAATAAATGGAGAAAATTCAAAAATGCAAAAAGAAGATAGTAGCACCAGCCTCGGTGGAGATCAGCCAACCCAGGAGATACTTGCATGAGCAAATCCGAAGCCAGTCTAGGAAGCTGAGCCAATAGTTTTTGGTCCATCACTTATAGATGATTCTTTATATTTTTTTCTATTTACTTGTACATCATGAAATGCATAAAATTTTGAATGATATAGTTTCATATTCTGTAAATATACCCTTCCCTGAAGCAATGAGAAAACACAAAGAAATCAAAATATGAAAAATGCTTTGTCTGGTTTGACTATTGTGGAAATTATTCAGAATTTGGTCTTGAATATGCATCTCATGAAAGTTATTTAGTACATGCTTTCTGTGAAGAAAAGATTAAAAGATGCATGTACAACGAGGCATTGACCTCGCCCCCACAATCCAAGAAGTCAAGGTGGCAAGTCTGAAAAGCACATTCTCACCATGCCCATAGTCAATGCCATCAACAATCTCTCGGATAAAAAGAAGGACAAGGGAATGCCACTCATTCATTATTACCAAAAGTTCGGCAAAGAATTTGAAAGAACATTACTCGATAGAGGGTCTTCTGTCAATTTAATGCCATCATTACTGCTCACTAAATTCGGGTTAGGTCTATTCAATCCCACTAATATGATTCTGTTGTTCACAGATAAGTCATCCAAGCGGCCTAAAGGCGTGTTGGAGGACGTGATCATAACTGTTCAAGGGATTCAGTTCTCTGTTGACATTGTTGAGTTGGAGATGGACGTCTTCACAACTCTGCTCCGTACCCCTATTATCCTTGGCCAGCCATTCCTTCGAACTGCCGAAGTAGTAGTGAACTATGACACTAGAGAGATCACATTCAGCTCCAGAGTCAACAAAGTCAAGATAGAAACCATTCTGATTCCAATCTTACAGAGGAAGCATCTACAATGGTTGTGTGGGTGATCAACCATTTTGAAGACTTTGAATTTTTAGCTGAAATCCAAGATACAAATCATTTAATGAATAACATTGAGATCCACAAATTCCTCAGTTCTGAGGAAGGAGTTGATAGTGCAATCGAATTTCCCTCCGTCGATGAGGATGAGATTTGTGTTGATGTGCCCAATGAGTTTGATGAACTTTATGTGGGGATAATGAGCTCGTAGGACCAAGATCAGATACTTGTAATTTATGCGATAATGTAGATCTAATTGATAATTGCTCTGAAATTTTGAAAGATGAGCTTGAACAGTCAAATGTGGGCATTGAACAGTTGAAAGAACAACCACCTTCTGTCATTTCTGAAGTCACTAGCGAAGCAACTCCCACTCCGCCCAAGGTGAAACCATTGACCTCAAACATGAAGTACGCTTTCCTTGCAGGTGATCCAAATATGTACCCGATCATTATCAATGCAGACCTGACTGCAGACCAAGAATCTTGTCTGATGGAGGTACTTGAACGTAACCGCAAGGCCACAGGATGGAAAATCTCGGATCTCCATGGTATTCATATTTCACTTTGCTCACATCACATTTTCCTTTAGGAAGACAGCAAACCCTCCCATGAATTTCAAAGAAGACTGAATTCGAACCTTTGGGAGGTTGTCATGAAAGAGATTCAGAAATTGTGTGAGGCAGGATTCATCTATCCCATTCCTGACTCTAAGTGGGTGAGTCTCTTACACGTCGTGGCTAAGAAATCAGAGACCATTATTGTAAAGAATGACAAAGGAGAGGAGATCTCGACCAGAGTACCCATTTCATGGCGAGTGTGCATTGACTACAGAATATTGAACCTCGCCACCAAGAAAGACCACTTCTCACTAGCCTTCATTGATCAGATTCTTGAGAGACTAGCTGCGAAGGAATATCTCGGCTTTTGGACAGGTGCTCTGGATACAATCAAGTTTCTATAGCTCTTGAAGACCAAGAGAAGACCACGTTCACCTATCCATTTCGGACGTACGCCTTCAGACGTATGCCATTTGGGCTATGCAATGCCCCAACCACATTTCAGAGGTGTATGCTTGCAGTGTTCGCTGACATGGTGGGCAGTTTTCTGGAGGTTTTCATTGATGATTTTCCAGTCTATAATGATTCATTTGATCAATGCCTTGACTATCTATACCGAATTATGCAGAGGATATATAAAGGCAATCTAGTGCTCTCATGGGATAAGAGCAACTTCATGGTGATTGTGTTGGACATGCGAGCCCACGATGAGCCATTATGCAATAAATGTTATTGCAAATATAATTCCCTGATTTGAAATAAAGAATAATTAATTTGCATAATAGGTCTCTTAGTATAATTAGGGTTATGTACTACGACCATCTTAATGATCATACAACTGTTGATTCAATTGTTGAATCATAGAGTATGGTGCTTGGATGAATATCTAAAGAGTAAGATTGAGAACTCATCGAGCACCGCCAAATGATTATTAAGAGATGATCTCCATCCTGAGAAGGAGATGGCAATCCTTTCTCTAAAGAATGATATCTAATCGACCTCTTGATGCATGTCCTCTGCATAGGAATAGAGATTCGGAGGTGTTAGATAAGTTAGGTCAAAGAGTTGACTTAACGAGATCGAGATAACCAAAGACCTATGTCGTATACTATCACAATATAGGCATGCATCCTCTGACCAGAGACAGATGTGTTACTATATGTTTGAGTATGTACATTTGGTAGAATAATAGGTTGACGACCTAATAAAGGTCTATACACATGTGCGCTGGTGTGCATACAAGGGTATATTAGTAATACAATCTCTCAAAGGGATAATACATGTTCATTTACTGAACTGGAAGACATGCTCTCACTCATGAGATATTGGGAAGAATCAAATTCCGTGCACGGTCGTCTTGCTTTGAAAGGTTGACTGATTTGTAGGTTTGATACATGCTTTTGGAAAGTATATGATCAATACTTTGGTATGATATATGCTTTTGAAAGGTATATGATATACACCAACTCCCAATAGTCAACTGAGAAACTTAAAGATAAAACCCTGAAGGAGATAGTCTAAAAGAGATCTAAAACTTTGGGTTTATTATATGAGTCTTCCAGTATGCAGGATGTACATGTATTAGGAATACCTGAGGGTGATGTGATCATAAATGATTTTATAACCATGACACTTCCATTCCTTGGGAGTGATGAAACGGGTCTAGATTTTAGTGACTCCTATCAGTAAAGAAGTGATCTGATCTTGGTCCAAATGATCAGATGTGATTTAGATGTAATGAGAAGATTAGATTTGCGATCTTGATTTAATCAAGGATCTATGAGAGGTTCGCATGATCTATATTTGAGACGTGATCTCAATATCCAACTCACCATACATGGAAAGATACAATCGCCATGTCCTTATCTCCAAGTATCTGTGGAGAAAGCGCATTATCCTTGAAAGATTTCATGGATAATTTCATTGTTGATATATGTATCCAAGCATTGAGAAAATTGACAACTAAATGTGATTTAATTATCATGAATAATAAGAATTTGATTCACATTATAAGGTGAGTTATCTAAGATAATTAAATGTGATTTAATGTTAAAAAATGTGAATAATATGAGTGTGATTCATGTTATTTGGGATCATGAGATTTGAGATCTTAGATAATTAAATATGATTTAATTATCAAGGATGTGATTAATATGGATATCATTACCCACAATAATCATGGATATTATAAATATGATTTATAATATGATGGAGAGTTTCAATTGTAAATAGATTTACAAATTATATGTTGTTATGAATGGGATTCACAATAAACAATTAATCGTAAATCTAATTTACATATTATGTTGTATATATGAATATGATTCATATTTGTCAATGGAATGATTGAAGTTTTCACAATGATAATTTGAAATTATTTTTGTGAAGGTAAAGGCAATATTTGTTATTGCATATTAATTAATATATATAGATTAGAAAGGATACTTTATCCCTTTTAGTGGTCGTCCACCATGACTTGTTCAAGAAGGGGGGACATCCCCCTATTTACAGTAAAGGGACTTGGCATTCACATTATCTATGTATATAGATTAATTTTGAAATGAATTATTTATTATCTTGTAAAGGATATAGTTAATTTATTTTAAACTAATTGTTGTTGCATTTTTGGAGCAACAAATCATGGCCATTGATTAATAAACTTTTAATCTACCCCATAGATTAAGAGAGCACATGGATTGAGATCCATATGCATCCTACTAGTATAAAAGGAAGGGTAGCTCTTGCCTTCGATGAAACACATAACTCCAAGAGGAATTAAACTCTCTCCCTCTCTCTCTCTCTACATACCAACTCTCTCTCACTTTCTCTCATTGTAGATGTCTTCCATGGAGCCCTAAGGTGACTCGCCATTACCGTAGCATCGTCGTTATGCTGCTGGATTGTTTGCTCGTGAATCTCCGTCTCCTTCGGTGCACCTTGTTCATGAAGAAGACGTCAGATCTTGTGTGACAAGATCAGGAGATTTGCCTCTTGGATCATCAACATGAATTGCAAGGAGCACACATCTCATCAACACGCTCACAAACGTCTCCTCCATTGGATAGGGCTTAAGACAGGAGGTCTGATCCTTTAGAGACTCGATCACAACCACGCTTCAGGAGGTAAACCTAATACGTGTTTGTGGTTTGGATGAAAGGATCTGAAAAGGTTTTTTTGGATCACGTGGTTTCATCATTTGAAAATATTTTGCATTCTGCTGCGTCGAGCGACTAGTCGCTCCCGATCGTATACGATGTGGTCCTCAAGCTTCTGTGATACATTTAAGGATTTTCCCATATCCTTCAAACTGAAGAAATTGTGCTGGGTCACATTGTATCTAAATGTGGCATGGAAGTTGTCCCAGCCAAGGTGGAAGTGATTTCTAAAATTGAGCCACCCACAACAATCAAACAAGTCCGGTCATTTTTGGGTCATGTCAGTTTCTACCAACTGTTCATCAAAGATTTCAGCAAGTTAGCTCGACCGTTGACTGAACTTTTGGGCAAGGAGAATGATTTTATTGTCGATGACCGTGTACTCCTTGCCTTCAATCAGTTGAAAGAACTCATCAACTAGGCCACTATCTTACAGCAGCCCGATTGGACGTTACCCCTCGAAATCATGATTCATGTGTCAGATTATGCCATAGGGGCTCTATTGGGCTAGGGGAAAGATAATGTCTGATTTTTTATGCACTATGCTAGTCGAACGCTCGATGAAGCTCAAATGAATAACACAGTCACTGAGAAGGAGCTCCTAACGGTAGTTTTTTTTGCCTTGGAAAAGTTCAGATCCCATATCCTTGGTTCCAAGGTCATTGTTTATACAGATTATTTGTCCATCCGATACCTACAACAGCAGAAGGATGCCAAACCATGTCTCATTAGGTGGATCCTTCTCCTCCAAGAGTTTGACCTAGAAGTATGATATAAACCTGGAGTAAAGATGTGGTGGCCGATCACTTATCGAGACTTCCCGAGCCTGAATCTCCTGAACCGAACTTATAACGAATCACAGAGATCTTTCAAGATGAGGTGATCCTGTCAGTTACCTCGCTCCCCTGGTATGTCAATGTTGTGAACTATCTTCTTTTAAGAAAAAACTCTACAAGATTGGCCCAAGTTGAAAGCGGATAAGTTTTTGTCTGATACCCATTACTACCAGCTAGGAGGACCCATATCTCTTTTGTGAGGGGGTAGATTGCATCTGGAGGAGGTGTATCCCTAAAGAGGAAGTTCCAAGTGTCCTCACGCATTATCACGACCGTGAATCTGGAGGGCACCATTCATACAAAAGAACGACAACAAAAGTAGCCTATGGTGGCCAACATTATTTAAATATGCAGAATATTATGCCAATCATTGCACTGACTGTCTAAAAATGAGCAGTACCATAGGAATGAGAGATACAATGCCTCTGAAGTTCATTCAGATTTCAGATGTCTTCGACGCTTGGGCATTGACTTCATGGCCCATTTCCGAACAATCAAGCTTATGAATACATTTTGCTTACTGTCGACTACGTGAGTCACTGGTTGGATGCTATCCCAACCTGGACTGTATATAATCATACTCTATGTAAATTTCTGAAAGATCACATCATCTCAGTGTTTAGGATTCCGAAAATGCTTATATCAGATGGTGGTAGTGATGAATACCCATTCATCACTCTTTATTCTATTATTTTAGCTACAAAAACCTTTGCAAATACATGTAGATATGTGTAAATACAAATAATTGCCAGAAGCATGCATTGTGTAAAAACCTATAATTAGCATGTTTTTGTGCACAAAATAAAAGAATAAAGAGCAAAAAGAAAAAGAGGGAAATATTTAGAATAAATATTGAGCAACCTAACCCAAGGGAGGGCTCAGCATGGGCCTGACCGCATAAAAGCCAAGTAGAGGGAGATAGGAGCTCATTTTTGTATATATTTGTAAATAAATAAACCTTTATATTTTCCTCACCCAAAAATATACTTATTGTGTGTATATTCTATTAAAAACAAAATAAAAAGATAAAAAAAATCAAAAAGTCAAAAAGACCCTTTCACCATGTGTATAAACCACACTCTTGCATTTATTTAACCCTATAAATAAATTCATTTATTTTCTAAACTTGTTGTAAATATTCTATATTACCTTTTGTAAATAAAATAAATAAAAAAGAAACAAAACAAAAATCAAATAAAAATTACAAAATTGAAAAATACAAAAATTCATTGTATTTATACCATGTATATTAATGTATA
The DNA here is from genome assembly GCA_037367405.1 of Ottelia alismoides. NCBI lineage: Eukaryota > Viridiplantae > Streptophyta > Magnoliopsida > Alismatales > Hydrocharitaceae > Ottelia > Ottelia alismoides. The sequence goes on from JAZKJV010005826.1 coordinate 17,017, forward strand.
TATTTATTTATTTCACCCTTGTATATAAGTAATAAAAATAAAATAAAAATATTCTTTTATTCTATATTTCATGTTGTAAATAAATAAAATACAAAATAAGCATAAAAACACATAAAAATAACAAAAAAAAATCAAAAATAAAAATCCATATAGTGTACATATACCTATATATAGAGCTAACCTATTTTTATTTCCAAAAATTAAATAAAAATCACCAAAAAATAGAAAAAAATAAAAGAAAAATATTTCATGTTTTAAGTTTTTCCTAATTCGGCCTATTTCCACCCTTAAAAAATAAAACAAAAACTCAGCACACGTGGCCGCTCCTGGTTGGTCCACGGGGGAATGTTGACCCCGGTCAACTCCCCCGCGCCTCCTTCCTTTTCTGGCCAACGCGCGCCGCGCCTTCTTCCCCGAATTTTCCCACGCGACTCCAGCTGTCTTCCACTCAACCCCCGCGCCCAGATTCTTCGCCGCACATCCCTCTCCCTCGCCGGATCCTCCGCCATCAAATCCACGCCTTCCTTTGCTGTCAGCCCTCAACCCTAATCGCCCGGTCACTCTATATAACCATCACCTCCGCCGCCTCCGCGCCGCATCTTTGGCCCATCTCCTTCTTCCCCGTGACCTCCATCGGCAAGGCGAGAGTGACAGCAAGCTTTTGCCCGTGTTGCAGTGAGGCGAGAAGGCGTATCCTCTGATCCGGCGTAACCTCGCCGTCCTTGCTCCGCCGCCGCGTCGAGCACCGAGCTTCAGGCCTTGACGCCCTTCGAAGCTACGACCCGGAGATAGCCCATCTCCAGCCCAGTCTACTTCAGCCATCAGGTACCCTTAGTTCCTTTTAATTTCGTCTAATTTAGGATTTCGCCCAAATTTCATCTCCGACGCATCCTCTCGATTCCGACCATCTCGCGTGATTTCATCACAATCCGACCCGACCATCACCTTCACCGTGCCCTCACGCACCTTCTTCACCCCTCCACACAACCCAGATCGCACAGGATCTGGGAGTCGAGCTCCACCGCCGTCGCCTCGCCGGAGCTCTTCCGCCACGCCGCACCTCCCACCTTCACCCCGCCTTCTTGGGTCGAGGCACTTTGCCCTCGACCCGCGAAGCTTCTGAACGCTTTTGCAGGTCAAGAGGAGGCCGTCTGAGGCTTCCCAACTTCAGCCAGGAGCTTCGAGCCGATAGGCCTCGCCGGAGCCCCTCCAGGGCTCGGTTGGGTCCTTGGCCACCACCAGCAGTTGCGCAACTTCACGCCGGAGCTTCTCCGACCTTCAGGCGCAGCTGAGGAGGACCGGAGTGCACGCAGGAGGCCGGCGAAGTTCGCCGGCCATCAGTTCTTCGAGGACCTTCCAGAGCCGTCCGATACACCCTCTGCTCCAGATCTGATCGTGACCGTCCATTCGTTGAGGAGCAGCAGCCGTCGATCCATCTGAGGATCGCATCTGGACCCTTGATAGCAGAGGAGAGAAGCCAAGACCCCAGCACCGTTAGATCAGCCACGTGGACCTCCCTCCGCCGTCGATCGAGCCCAAGAGCCGAAGCGTTAAAGGCGCATTTGATCTCCGCCGTCCGATCATCCACGCGTCATCATCTGGGCCGTCGCTATTAATAAAGGGGTAAATATCATAGGCCCCCCTCTGTTTGTTTTATTTCGTTTAAGTCCTGTAATTTTGAATTCTAGTTGTTAATTTTCTGGGTAATTTGCATTAAGGACCTCGCGCTTTATTTTATTTGCAACTATACCCCTGCCAGTAGAGACCCACGTGCTTTGGCACGTGTTTTGTTGGGTTATTTGCATATCTTGCCCTGTAGTTCTGGAATGTTATGCAATGAATGAATCTTTTTGAGAAATTGCATTTATGCCCCTGTGAGCATTGATTTTGCACATGTGCGTCATTTTTTGGGAATTTTGCAACCATACCCCTGGGCTTTTGATACGAGTTATCAAATAGCCCTAGGAATTGGTTTTTCTTGCAATATGGTCCCTGTGTGCCTCAGCCACGTGTGAAGCGCGTGACTTGCTGGGTATTTTGCACCAAGGCCCCCAGACTTTTGGGTATTTGCACATTGGTCCTTGTGCATAGTACCCCACCTTTATTTTTGAATAAAATATCAAACGACCTCCAAATCCAATGAAATTTTGACACATGGCTCCTGCCATGGTGTAGGAATTTCTATGATTTTTGGGGACATTTTGGATTTCATTTATTATTTTTAAAAATTCAAAAACCCATATTTTTGCTATTGTTTGACTTTAAAAATACCAAAAAAATATAAAAACTCCACCAAAAATCCTAAAAAAATTAGACATTGTTGTTTACTGGTTGCTTGATTTTCTAGCCAAGTTTGGCTACTTTTCATCAATTAAAAACCATAAAAATTGAAAAACCCCTAAAAACTCATAAAAATTGTAGTAAAAAAATTAAAAATCCAAAAATAATAATTAGGGTGCCTAAATCTTCCTTATTCTTCATAGAATATAGGAAAATTACCTCTAGGGTTTTTTGAGATCCAAAATTATTTTATTTTTGGGTCTTAAGCCTTGCTGGACAGTACCCTACATTCTTTGCATTGTTTGATTTTTTAATAATTATTTTATCCATTAGAAAAATTCCAAAAATTTACCAAAAACAGTAAAAAACTTGAAAAACATAAAAACCATTTTTTCCTAATTTTTGCATCATTTTTGTGTGTTGTATAAATTGTTGAAGTTGCATTGCATTCATTGTATTTCATTCTCTCATGCTTTAAAAAAATTCTAAAAAAAATTCAAAAACAAATAAAAACCCTAAAAAAGACTTCCTTGGATACTTGACTACATCGTAGGCTTTTTAAGCCAATCTGTGCTCCTTGTGTTCGACCCTGGGAGCTATACCAGGTTAATCCTATAGCAGACCGCTCTTTCTTGTGTTTTGATTGATTGATATCTTCGAGTGGTTCATTATTTTTCTTGATTGACTCAGCCCGAGTGATTGAGGTCGCAACGACCTATCATTTATTTTACACCTATACCTTAGTCATTTGGGCGGCGATCAGAATGGCGCCGTTGCCGGGGAGCACGGCTTTGTAGTCATTTTTCCATATTTTCTCTCTACATTATAACTGTTATCTGACACTTTCTCTTTCTCATTTTTTGTGCGAGGTACTGCTTGGAATTTGGAGTACACTTTTTGAGGACCCGCACGGGAAGAGGAGCAGGAAGAGAGAGAGAGGAGCAGAGATTTTTAATTTCAGAGAGAGAGAGAGAACATTTCTTGTTGTAATAATTTAGGACTTGAACTTTGGACATTCTTGGACACTTGTAACATTAGCGGGTCTGTTTCGCCGAGCACCGGTGTGCTCGGGGGACCCATCTGATTTTCGCGGCTTTTATCGTGGTTTTCATAGCTAGCTGCCTTTTCCGGTGTTTACGCGGTTTTCCTCGAGCCCCTAGATTTAGGAATTTATGTTGATTGTGACGTAGATTTTTAAGGCCCAACACCTAATAGAATATCTGTTCCTATAGAACGTAATTGGACCTTAATAAAATTCATTGAAAAAGTTAGTGAAATTGGATTTGAGACCACGTGCCGTGAGGAGTCACATACAGCGCTGGCAGGACCCGTTGTGGCGGGCACCGAGTGACTCCCAAGATCGGACTCCGGACTCTATTCGATTAGCTAACTATTGTTCTTCACGATCAATAGAAGTTGCTCATCTAGGACTCGGCTTTTCCCGCTGCACCATTCAGGTAGTTTTATTTTTGTCTTTAAATTCTGCGCGGATCACTTGCATGTAGAGTGCTGGAGACAAGGTACGCATTTCTTTCTCTGCATGCATCATTGATTTCTCCGTGCATCGGCTTTTTCGTCTTCTCCCTCTGTGTTTGGATTATTAATCATCAGGAGAATTGGAAAAACCGTTAGGCCGCTTGTATTTATTTTGAAAAAAATTAAAAAGAAAAACAATAAAAATTGGGACTGGATAACTCTATTGACCCTAAAAGACACTCACATTAAAAATTTGTCTTGGGGAGAGCAACCCCCTCATTGTTTGGTTTGATTGTGCGAGAGAGTGACCCGAACACTAGGTAAAGCCCTCCGGTACTCATCTCGACTGATTACCGACTCTTCTGTGCGGGACAGTCGGTTGAGAGAGTATCGGGTATCCTAACAGGTCACGTTAATCGCTCTGATATCTTGTATGTTCACCAAATAAAATTGACAAGATAAATTGACCGATCTTTCACGGTCTTCACATTGTGTTGCGTTGGTGAACCGGGGGTTTGCTTTGCTATCATATTTTCTCCAGATCTCATCCGCCCAACTCGCCAAGATCAAGATGATGGGTAGACGATCTCTTAGGCAGCCTCTAGCTGCACCGCTTTCAGGCGCGTCTTCTCCATCATCTAGGTTGGCCCGTGAGAGTCGAGACCAGCTCTCCGGACCCGAGTTTGAATCCACCCTGTTCCCCCTCGATCCCCTTTCTTCTGCTTCTGAGAGACATGAGCCCGAGGAAAGACGAATTCATTTGACTGAACCTGAGTTAGGCTCATCTGATTTTGCAGACATCCCTATGGCTGGAGCCGGAAGTTCAGACGATCGCCAGCCTGAGCATTTTGTCTTAGACCAGGGAGCGATCAACTCCACCCTGATTGCGTCTTTAGAGACGGTTCAGAACCAGTTACGCGATCAGGGGGCATTCATGATAGAGATGAGGAGGGAGTTGGAGAGACTCCGAAGAGAGCGAGAAGAGCCGAGCGAGCCGGAGGACATCCCTGATGCTGATGCAGAGGCAGCAGCCGCAGCAGCAGCAGCCGCAGCAGCGGCAGCCGCCGCCGCAGCAAGACCGATGCGGGAGCTTCACAACCCCGGATCTACACTGATGCACCAGTGGGTAGTGATTCCTGCTATCGTGGGGGATTTCAAGTTCCCTCCGAACACCCTGCAGATGCTTCCTCATTTTCATGGACTCGCCACTGAGGAACCCCACCTCCATCTCCAGGAGTTTCTGATGATCTGCAGCACTGTCCACGACCGTCGTGTGGACCAAGATACGATTCGAATGATGGACTTCCCTTTTTCACTGGCAGATAGAGCAGCCGCCTGGCTGAAACATCTAGGGAAGTTTGTATACACCTGGGATCAGCTCCGCACCGAGTACTTGAACAAGTACTATCCACTCGGGCGGACGAATGCAGCAAGGGCCCTGATCAACAACTTCTCCATGCTCCCTAACGAGCAATTTCACGAGGCATGGGAGAGGTTCAGAGAGCTTCTGGATAGATGCCCACACCATGATATCTCGAAGCCGAACCTAGTTCAGAGCTTCTTCAGTGGGCTAACACCAGAGCTTCAGGGTCTGGTGAATGCTTCTTGCGGCGGGTCCTACTTTGCCAAGGACCACAACCAAGTCTGGGCCATCTATGAGGAAATGTCCGAGAATTACATGGTGATGTCCCAGACTCGGTTGTACACACAGAGATCTCAACAGCCGCCAGGGCCCGTGCAGTATCAGCGAATAGCACGGGTTGATGCAGGTCCATCCAGTTCGTCCACAGTTGCAGCCGCTCAGGCAGAGTCGGCCGCTGCGGACATGGGGATTATTAGTGAGAAGTTGGACCGCATGGAAATCATCGAGAAGAAGCAGTGCCAGGGCATAACTCAGATGGAGGAAATGGCACAGACTCTGAGCGACATGAAGACCCAGCTCTTGTGTCTTCAGGAGGCACAGACGGCTCCTCAGCCCCGTCTTCTGTCGCGAGGCGATTCCGGCGGCAGCCGCAGCTCGTCCCAGCGCTCCAGCTCCTTGCAGCAGCCTAGACAAGTTCACCTTGTACAGGCGGAGCCGTACCAGCAGCAGCAGCCCTCTTACCAGGCACCACCATCTCCAGACTTACAGATGGTGGTATATCAGCCGGATCAGCCTCTGGATGTACTCCCACCCGCCCCATACGATGCAGAGCCGTTGATGGATGTCAACGGAATTTGGTATGACCGTCCTCAGCCTGGAATCCGACGAGACCATCCCGGATTCAGGTGGGGGAATGGGGGTAACCAACCCCAGCAGCAGCCAGCCGGTCAGGGAGGGCAGTACCCCCAGCAGAGGGATCACCAGCAGCACCCAGCATCCCAGCCATCATCATTCGTATCTCGTCCCTATCAGCAGCAGGGACAGAATTGGAGACGTGAGCAGCAGGCTCACCCGCAGCAGCATCCATCCTCTTACCCCTCTCAGCCACAGCAGCACCATGTCCAGCAGCCTCATTATCAGAGAGGCAACCCGTCGGGCTCCCATGAGAGCCCCGCCATGGATGATATAGCCCGCCTCTTCACAGAGCAGCAGGCTACATTTAGACGGGAGATGGACGAGTTCCGCCAGGAGATGCGGGACCTGATGAGAGGGAAGGCCGCCATCCCTGCACAGATCGAGCCTAATCCGAATAACTTGAAGAGGAAATCTGAGCAGGTAGTTCACACTGAGCCTACCACTTCTAGTGACTCATTTGATGTTATCTCGTCGGATTTATTTGATGCTGATTTTGTCACACTTAGGAGCGGTAGAAGACCAGCAGGAGGCGCCTCATCTGAGCGACAACATGAGGATCCATCTAGAGCGCCAGATGAGGAAGAGGAGAGCGGTACTGAAGCCGCACATCATGATGACGGTGGTACTGATGCCACCCAGGATGCTGATTCACCCGGCGGTACTGAGGCCGCCATTTCACCACATCGAGGAGGTGGTACTGACGCCACCAGGAGAGCCGAGCCAGCCTGCGGTACTGAGGCCGCAAGACGTTTAGTTGCAGAGCCAGCCAGAGGTGGTACTGAGGCCACCAATATTCATTTTGATAGAGATGTTGTTTTTCCTCGAATAAATGTATCTCAGAATTCTGATTTGAATAAAGGAAAAGGTTTAGTTTATTCTGATTCCACTGTGATGAATGATGTTTGTGAGGATCCAGTCATTGAATCATCTAGACCTATTCCTAATCCTTCATCTGAGAAGGACCCTGTGATCCCCTTTCCTAGAGCCCTTGAGTTGGGGAAGGGGAAGAAAAAAGAAAAAGATCCAAAAACGAGAAAGCAGGAGGAGTTCAGCCAGAGCATGATAGACCGATTTCACATCCAGCTGACCCTCAATGAGGCTTTGCAGCACATTCCTCTTCTTCAGCGATCCCTCAAAGACAGGACCACCGTCAGGAGGACGAAGAGGAACAAGACCGCAGAGATCCATGTGCTGACCAAAGCCACGTGTTACGCGATCCAGAACCATCTGCCGACTAAGAGGCCAGATTTAGGGGCCCCGTATGTCAGATGTCAGATTAGTGAGCAGAGGTTCGACCGCACTCTATTAGATAGCGGATCGTCTATCAACCTTCTTCCGGCAGCCCTTCTCCACCACTTAGAGTTGGGCACTCTTGTACAGAGCAGGACATACCTTCAGTTTGCTGATCGGTCTGTCAAGAGGCCAAAGGGGTTGTTGCGAGACGTTGTCGTCACGATTCAGGGTTTGCAATTCCCCGTGGACTTCGTAGTGCTGGACATGGAGACCCCTGACTCGTTGACCGATTCCCCCATCATCCTCGGTCGCCCATTCTTGGCCACAGCCAAGGCGGTGACTGATCATGACAGTGGGAAGGTATTCTTTCGCGTCCAGGGCGAGAGTATACAAATAGAGACGGTTAAGGACCACAGAGCCAGATCCAGATCCCGCTCACATGGCAGTACAGATTCAGAGCAGCTGACAGACCCAGAGCCAGACATCCACCAGGACTGTGATTTTGTGATCACAGATGATGAGGCAGCTTGGGCAGATCCTGCAGCACAGACCATCCTCTCATATTCAGATACAGCTGATGCAGAGATGATAGAAGAGGATAGTCTGGAGAGCCCGGACCTGGTACAGGATACTATTGAGTCAGCAGAGTCGGACCTTGATCGCGACACGATTTCCAGTGATGGTGGTACTGAGGCCACCCTGCTCTATGGTGGTGCTAATGCCACCTTGTTCTCCAGTGGTACTGATGCCACTGAGTCTGATATAGATCCCTCGGATTCAGAGTCTGATTGGGCAGATTGTAATGATCAGATGCCAGATCTGGATCCATCTGAGCCTTTAGATGAGGAGGAGGTAGAGGCAGAGCAGAACAGAGACAATGTAGAGGACCCGCCTTCTCCAGATCCAGTTTGTGAGAGTTCATTATCATTTTCCCAGGCAAATTTGGCAGAATTATCCGCATACACACATCTTCTTCAGAAGCCAGATTTGCCAGCACCTAGCTGTCCAGAGCTAAAGCCGCTCCCTACCTCGCTGAAGTATCGATTCCTTGCGGGAGAGTCTGAGATGTACCCAGTCATTATCTCTGCAGATCTGACTGGAGAACAAGAATCCCGTCTGATGGAGGTTCTTGAAAGGAACCGCAAGGCAATGGGATGGAGCGTAGCAGATCTCCATGGGATTAGTCCCTCGTTGTGCTCCCACCATATCTATCTCGAGGAAGGGGCAAAGCCGTCGCGTGAGTTCCAGCGGCGACTGAACCCCAACCTACGAGAGGTTGTCATGAAGGAAATATCAAAATGGTGGAGTGCAGATTTTATTTATCCCATTTCCGACTCCAAGTGGGTCAGCCCCTTGCATGTGGTACCCAAGAAGACGGGCATCACTACTGTGATCAGTGAGTCGGGAGAGGAGATTGCTACACGAGTACCCACCTCTTGGCGGGTCTGTGTTGACTACAGGAGACTCAACCAGGCCACCAAGAAGGACCATTTCCCCCTGCCCTTTATAGATCAGATCATTGAGAGACTGGCAGGGAAGAGCCATTATTGCTTCTTAGATGGGTACTCAGGCTACAACCAGGTAGCCATCGCTCCTGAGGATCAGGAGAAGACCACCTTTACCTGTCCCTTCGGTACTTACGCCTTTCGACGCATGCCATTCGGGCTATGTAACGCCCCTGCGACTTTTCAGAGATGCATGCTGTCGATATTTTCGGACATGGTAGGGGAGTGTTTGGAGGTCTTCATGGACGACTTCTCGGTTTACGGCGACGGATTCGATTCCTGTCTTGACTGCCTAGACCGAGTGCTTCAGCGATGTATTGCTACCCGGTTAGTTCTATCTTGGGAGAAGAGTCACTTCATGGTGACTCAAGGGACGGTGCTTGGCCACATCATCTCCAACAGAGGCATGGAGGTTGATCCGGCCAAGGTCGATGTCATTAGAAAACTCACACCGCCGTCCAATCTGAAGCAGCTACGGTCATTTCTGGGGCACGTTGGTTTTTACAGGAGATTCATTCATGATTTCAGCAAGATTGCCCGACCGTTGACTGACCTCTTGACGAAAGACACCGAGTTCCTTGTCGATGACAAGTGTCTTTCGTCCTTTGAGACTCTCCAGCAGTGCGTAATTGAGGCTCCTGTCCTTCAGCCACCCGATTGGTCTCTCCCATTCGAGATCATGACGGACGCCTCTGATTTTGCCGTAGGGGCCGTGCTAGGACAGAGGAGGGATGGCGTACCATTTGCGATACACTATGCTAGCCGCACATTGGATTCCGCCCAGCGGAATTATACAGTCACAGAGAAGGAGATGCTAGCAGTAGTGTTTGCCCTAGATAAATTCAGATCATATATCATTGGATCCCGAGTGACCTTGTACACAGACCACACCGCCATCAGGTACCTCATGTCAAAGAAGGATGCCAAAGCCAGACTTACTAGATGGATCCTTCTACTCCAGGAGTTCGACATTGAGATCAAGGATAAACCTGGAGTCAAGAATGTGGTGGCGGACCATTTATCCCGATTAGAGCAGCCTGAGGATTCTGAGCAGATTGACCCCATTTGTGATACCTTCCCAGACGAGGCGATCCTTGCTATCACCTCACTCCCATGGTACGCCGATATTGTGAACTTTCTCGTTGCTGGGAAAGTCCCACAAGATTGGCCCAAGCAGAGGATTGAGACCTTCCTTGCGAAGGTCAAGTCTTACCACTGGGAGGATCCCATCCTTTACCACGAAGGAGGGGATAGCATCTGGCGTCGGTGTATTCCTCAGGAGGAACATCATAGTGTCCTCACTTACTGCCACAAGCTTGAGGCAGGAGGACATCATTCTGGGAGGAGAACGGCACAGAAAGTGCTCCAATCCGGTTTGTGGTGGCCTACCCTCTTCAAGGACTCAGATGAGTTCGTGAAAAGGTGTACTGACTGTCAGAGGATGGGCACTTGTGGACAACGTGATATGATGCCGATGCAGCCCATTCACTTCTGTGAGGTTTTTGACGCATGGGGCATCGATTTCATGGGTCCATTCCCTAAGAGTCAGGGATTTGAGTACATTCTGTTGGCCGTAGATTATGTTAGTCGTTGGGTTGAGGCTATCCCCGCCCGAGCCGCAGATGCAAAGACAGTTTGCAAATTTTTGAAGAAGAACATCATCACGCGGTTCGGGGTTCCACGAGTTCTGATTTCTGATGGGGGGTCTCATTTCATCAACGACCAGGTGAAGGCACTTACTAGAGAGTTCGGCATAGACCATCGTGTTGCTACACCGTATCATCCACAGACAAATGGTCTAGCCGAAGTGTCGAATAGGGAGATCAAGAATATTTTGCAGAAAGTCGTCCGCCCTGACCGAAAGAATTGGTCACAGCTTTTGGACTCGGTCTTGTGGGCATATCGGACGTCTTTCAAGACTCCATTGGGTACGTCTCCCTTTCGCCTCGTTTATGGCAAGCCATGCCATCTACCTGTTGAACTGAGGCACAAGTCACTCTGGGCAGTCACAGATATTCTGATGGATCCAAATGGTATAGGAGACCAGAGGAGGGCAGAGTTAGCCGCCTTGGAAGAGCTTAGAGATGCAGCTTTCTCAAACAGCCTACATTATAAGGAGAAAGTCAAAGAGTGGCATGATTCTCATATCAGCCACAAGCATTTTGAGATTGGACAGAAAGTATGGCTGTTTGATGCGAGGCTTAGATTATTTCCAGGGAAGCTACAGAGCAAATGGAAAGGACCCTACTTGGTGAGAAAGGTACACGATAACGGTAGCATTGATATATCTGAGTTATCTTCTGAGAGTACCTTACGAGTGAACGGCCAGCGGCTCAAACCATTTCTAGATCATGAGCCGCGGGACGTTATTATTGCTGCTATTCATTTTGCGTGAGATGTAGTCTCTTGACTCACATCTTTTACATCTCACGCCTGATTTTCACTGTTCCTCCGCCTGTATAGATCCAGTTGTCCATATCATTCTATTCTTTAGTCCCACATCCCATTTCTCATCTTATGATTATGCTATACTTAGGGTGTACTTTACCCTAAGTATAGGGGGGATGTCGGACATGCGAGTATTCTTTTCATTCTTTCTGCTCTTGTTTTTGCTGCCTATACTTAGGGATATTTTACCCTAAGTATAGGGGGGGCAGACTATGTATATTCTTCACTCGGATTTCCCTTCATGTACAGCTTTCTATACTTAGGATTAGTTAATCCTAAGTATAGGGGGAAACCACCGAGTTCCTTTCATTCTATTCATTTATTCGTTCCTTTTCACTTCCCTTCTACTAAGCACGAGTTATGTCTTCGTCATCGCTCTTGATCACTCGGAGGACATCGTTCGAGCTAAGTATAGGGGGGGTGTGTATATATTTCATATATACTTTAGCCATAACTCGTACTTTGTGTGAGTGTGTTAATAAATAAAATGGCTAAAAATCACAAAAAAATTAAAAATTTTTCATAAACCTCTTTTATTCTTGCACATACATAGCTAATGTATAAAGTATTTTTGTAAAAATGATTTCAAAAATCTTTTGTGTAAAGCTTGTAAAAATATTTTGTATCAAAATTATGTATATAGTACAAATTTTTTTTTTTTTACAAATGTTTTGAAAATCAAAAGTTTGCAAAAATCTTGTGTAAATGTGTGTAAATATCTTTTTGCAAAACTTGCACTTCATGCATCATTCATTCATGATTTCAAAACATTTTTCAAAAATTTTTGCATGATTGTAAAATATTTGTAAATAGCATCTTGTGTACATATATGTATATAGTTTTTCCTGGATGAGAGTTGACATTTAAATTAAGCCTAGAATTAAATTGAGAAATGGAGCTTGAATAAGATCTTAATCCACTTAACTTCAAGAGGAACCTTGTAGGATTTAGGTTTAAGGCTTTTCAGGTCCGTAAGGACTTAATTCTTTGAGTCCACTAGGCTATGAGCATATGTCATCTTGATGAGCCTAAGTAGAGCACTTAACAACACACACATGACTCTCAGAGACAATGGCTTAACTTGCACCTGCACTTTACACATGGCTCTCCATGGATGAGGTGGTGAGGAGGCAGTCTCCTTTGGCTTGGGGTAGCATATGAGGGTAGTACTTCTAGGCGGAACCTCTCTTCTTCTTATAGTGAAGGAAGTGCACCTCAACTTGGTCTAGTGGTGTTGAAAGCTAAAGACAGAAGCTGTGGGTTGCAATAAAGCTTCAAAAGAGGGATAGTCTACTGGCTCAAGGGGAAATTTCTTATATATGCTGCACCATGTAGATATGTTGTACAGAAGTTGTTGAAAAAAAAAAAAAAAATATGCAAAAATGCAAAAAGAACTCCAAAAAAGTGGTGGGTCGGATTGAAAATTTAATAACCCCACCGGAGTGAAAAGCAAAAGCTTATGGTATCATGTTACATCTCATGAAGCTTGCAGCGGGAGACTTAGCTACACTGGCTAAGCTCCCAAAACTCTATACTTCTACCCCCTCTTCTTGAGCCGGTTGCACTTGAACTTAGAAGGGAATACCCCGCTTCTCGAGGAAAGAGTTGCTAGACTGAGGCATTAGAGTTACCAGGTTGAGGGAGATTGTTTCTTTGCTACTTCTGAGGTGGGGAGCCACATATCACTTACACCGCAAGGAAAAGATTCATGGTCATTAGAGTTTGTGTATGTAGACTTGTTCTGATCTGGTTTATTGAGGAGTCTTGCCCATAGATTGGTGGAACTTGGAGGCTGTTGAGTTTTAGGCTTAAGTCCAAATAAGGTTCCGACACATTAATAATCCAAAGATCTGATCGAACTCCATATTTCAATTTAATGAAGGAAAATTTAATAAGTCAACCTTGATCCATGTACATCCTCTTTTTCTTTTTCTTTTTCTTTCTTTTTCACTTCTTTTTCAAATAAGTGTTTGCTAAGGGACTAGCAAAGTTAAAGCATAGGGGGTGATGAATACCCATTCATCACTCTTTATTCTATTATTTTAGCTACAAAAACCTTTGCAAATACATGTAGATATGTGTAAATACAAATAATTGCCAGAAGCATGCATTGTGTAAAAACCTATAATTAGCATGTTTTTGTGCACAAAATAAAAGAATAAAGAGCAAAAAGAAAAAGAGGGAAATATTTAGAATAAATATTGAGCAACCTAACCCAAGGGAGGGCTCAGCATGGGCCTGACCGCATAAAAGCCAAGTAGAGGGAGATAGGAGCTCATTTTTGTATATATTTGTAAATAAATAAACCTTTATATTTTCCTCACCCAAAAATATACTTATTGTGTGTATATTCTATTAAAAACAAAATAAAAAGATAAAAAAAATCAAAAAGTCAAAAAGACCCTTTCACCATGTGTATAAACCACACTCTTGCATTTATTTAACCCTATAAATAAATTCATTTATTTTCTAAACTTGTTGTAAATATTCTATATTACCTTTTGTAAATAAAATAAATAAAAAAGAAACAAAACAAAAATCAAATAAAAATTACAAAATTGAAAAATACAAAAATTCATTGTATTTATACCATGTATATTAATGTATATATTTATTTATTTCACCCTTGTATATAAGTAATAAAAATAAAATAAAAATATTCTTTTATTCTATATTTCATGTTGTAAATAAATAAAATACAAAATAAGCATAAAAACACATAAAAATAACAAAAAAAAAATCAAAAATAAAAATCCATATAGTGTACATATACCTATATATAGAGCTAACCTATTTTTATTTCCAAAAATTAAATAAAAATCACCAAAAAATAGAAAAAAATAAAAGAAAAATATTTCATGTTTTAAGTTTTTCCTAATTCGGCCTATTTCCACCCTTAAAAAATAAAACAAAAACTCAGCACACGTGGCCGCTCCTGGTTGGTCCACGGGGGAATGTTGACCCCGGTCAACTCCCCCGCGCCTCCTTCCTTTTCTGGCCAACGCGCGCCGCGCCTTCTTCCCCGAATTTTCCCACGCGACTCCAGCTGTCTTCCACTCAACCCCCGCGCCCAGATTCTTCGCCGCACATCCCTCTCCCTCGCCGGATCCTCCGCCATCAAATCCACGCCTTCCTTTGCTGTCAGCCCTCAACCCTAATCGCCCGGTCACTCTATATAACCATCACCTCCGCCGCCTCCGCGCCGCATCTTTGGCCCATCTCCTTCTTCCCCGTGACCTCCATCGGCAAGGCGAGAGTGACAGCAAGCTTTTGCCCGTGTTGCAGTGAGGCGAGAAGGCGTATCCTCTGATCCGGCGTAACCTCGCCGTCCTTGCTCCGCCGCCGCGTCGAGCACCGAGCTTCAGGCCTTGACGCCCTTCGAAGCTACGACCCGGAGATAGCCCATCTCCAGCCCAGTCTACTTCAGCCATCAGGTACCCTTAGTTCCTTTTAATTTCGTCTAATTTAGGATTTCGCCCAAATTTCATCTCCGACGCATCCTCTCGATTCCGACCATCTCGCGTGATTTCATCACAATCCGACCCGACCATCACCTTCACCGTGCCCTCACGCACCTTCTTCACCCCTCCACACAACCCAGATCGCACAGGATCTGGGAGTCGAGCTCCACCGCCGTCGCCTCGCCGGAGCTCTTCCGCCACGCCGCACCTCCCACCTTCACCCCGCCTTCTTGGGTCGAGGCACTTTGCCCTCGACCCGCGAAGCTTCTGAACGCTTTTGCAGGTCAAGAGGAGGCCGTCTGAGGCTTCCCAACTTCAGCCAGGAGCTTCGAGCCGATAGGCCTCGCCGGAGCCCCTCCAGGGCTCGGTTGGGTCCTTGGCCACCACCAGCAGTTGCGCAACTTCACGCCGGAGCTTCTCCGACCTTCAGGCGCAGCTGAGGAGGACCGGAGTGCACGCAGGAGGCCGGCGAAGTTCGCCGGCCATCAGTTCTTCGAGGACCTTCCAGAGCCGTCCGATACACCCTCTGCTCCAGATCTGATCGTGACCGTCCATTCGTTGAGGAGCAGCAGCCGTCGATCCATCTGAGGATCGCATCTGGACCCTTGATAGCAGAGGAGAGAAGCCAAGACCCCAGCACCGTTAGATCAGCCACGTGGACCTCCCTCCGCCGTCGATCGAGCCCAAGAGCCGAAGCGTTAAAGGCGCATTTGATCTCCGCCGTCCGATCATCCACGCGTCATCATCTGGGCCGTCGCTATTAATAAAGGGGTAAATATCATAGGCCCCCCTCTGTTTGTTTTATTTCGTTTAAGTCCTGTAATTTTGAATTCTAGTTGTTAATTTTCTGGGTAATTTGCATTAAGGACCTCGCGCTTTATTTTATTTGCAACTATACCCCTGCCAGTAGAGACCCACGTGCTTTGGCACGTGTTTTGTTGGGTTATTTGCATATCTTGCCCTGTAGTTCTGGAATGTTATGCAATGAATGAATCTTTTTGAGAAATTGCATTTATGCCCCTGTGAGCATTGATTTTGCACATGTGCGTCATTTTTTGGGAATTTTGCAACCATACCCCTGGGCTTTTGATACGAGTTATCAAATAGCCCTAGGAATTGGTTTTTCTTGCAATATGGTCCCTGTGTGCCTCAGCCACGTGTGAAGCGCGTGACTTGCTGGGTATTTTGCACCAAGGCCCCCAGACTTTTGGGTATTTGCACATTGGTCCTTGTGCATAGTACCCCACCTTTATTTTTGAATAAAATATCAAACGACCTCCAAATCCAATGAAATTTTGACACATGGCTCCTGCCATGGTGTAGGAATTTCTATGATTTTTGGGGACATTTTGGATTTCATTTATTATTTTTAAAAATTCAAAAACCCATATTTTTGCTACTGTTTGACTTTAAAAATACCAAAAAAATATAAAAACTCCACCAAAAATCCTAAAAAAATTAGACATTGTTGTCTACTGGTTGCTTGATTTTCTAGCCAAGTTTGGCTTCTTTTCATCAATTAAAAACCATAAAAATTGAAAAACCCCTAAAAACTCATAAAAATTGTAGTAAAAAAATTAAAAATCCAAAAATAATAATTAGGGTGCCTAAATCTTCCTTATTCTTCATAGAATATAGGAAAATTACCTCTAGGGTCTTTTGAGATCCAAAATTATTTTATTTTTGGGTCTTAAGCCTTGCTGGACAGTACCCTACATTCTTTGCATTGTTTGATTTTTTAATAATTATTTTATCCATTAGAAAAATTCCAAAAATTTACCAAAAACAGTAAAAAACTTGAAAAACATAAAAACCATTTTTTCCTAATTTTTGCATCATTTTTGTGTGTTGTATAAATTGTTGAAGTTGCATTGCATTCATTGTATTTCATTCTCTCATGCTTTAAAAAAATTCTAAAAAAAATTCAAAAACAAATAAAAACCCTAAAAAAGACTTCCTTGGATACTTGACTACATCGTAGGCTTTTTAAGCCAATCTGTGCTCCTTGTGTTCGACCCTGGGAGCTATACCAGGTTAATCCTATAGCAGACCGCTCTTTCTTGTGTTTTGATTGATTGATATCTTCGAGTGGTTCATTATTTTTCTTGATTGACTCAGCCCGAGTGATTGAGGTCGCAACGACCTATCATTTATTTTACACCTATACCTTAGTCATTTGGGCGGCGATCAGGTAGCTACTTTATCAACAACGAGGTGAAGAAGCTGACTCATGAAATTTTGCATTGAACATCGTGCCACTTCTCCCTACCACCTGAATGCATTGAACATCGTGTTGATAAAGTAGCTCAGGATTTTTGCATTAAACATCGTGTCCTTTTCTTATGAGATGGTGTCATCCATTTAATTCTTGCTATTCTTACGACGTACCTTGTCTTAAGTATAGGGGGCATACATCTCGAGTTGCTCATTTTCAAATCCCTCACCTATCCCTCAACTCTTGACACTCTGTCTATACTTCGGGATATTCTACCCTAAGTATAAGGGGGACAGGTCGAGCTGATCACTTCGTACATTCCCATCCTTGACCCTACTTGCATTGTGTACAATCTGTTATACTTTGATTATTTCATCCTAAGTATAGGGGGATGGCCAATTTCTCATTCATTCATGCTTTAATAGTGGAAGTATAGACTGTTCTATATTCAGTACGAGTTATGTCTTCCCTTTTTCTCTCTGTTCAATGAGGACATAACTCAAGCTAAGTAAAGAGGGACCGTATATACTCCGTATATACTTTAGTCATAACTCGTATTTTCGATTTTTAAATAAGTATGGATAAAATACAATTAATTAAGTGTAAATAAAATAATTGTATAAAATTCATTAAAATTCTTTGTATATACCAATCAATAAGTTAGATATATATGTTTTGCAAAATGTTTGAAAAATAGTTTGAAAATTTCTTTGAAAAATCTTTTGAAAACTATTTGGAAAATGTTTTGTAAAATATTTTCAACCATTGTAAAATTGTTTTGTTTGTAAAAATTACTTTTCTTTGTGTAAAATAAAATGTTATGAAAATATATTTGCAAATGATTTGGAAAATGGTTACAAAAGAATATTTGAAAATCTATATATATTGTTTAAAAATTATATGCAAAATGATTTTAAAATTTTGTAAATGTTTTGTAAAAATTAGTTGCCATAACTAGTTTGCAAAAATAAACTTTTCAAAATGTTTGCAAAAAACATTTCAATTTTTTAAGAACTATGTAAATAACTCAAGTAAGTAAAAACTCTTTACAAAACTGTGTATATACAAACTTGTAAATTCCTAAGACTCAACTCTTGTAAATAACAAGAAGCAGTCCTGTGTAAATATCTATACCTACCTCCTTTCCTGTTTTCAAAAAAACCCTAAAATCCACATAATCAAAAATTCAAAAAACATTTGCACAAACCGTTTCAAAAATTGCATAAACAATTGCAAAACCTTTTTCAAAAAAAGGATAAAAAGTTCAAAATCAGAAAATTACATCACAAAAATATTTTCCGTGCATTGTACATAGCATTCATATTTTTCGGAATTTCCTAGACAATTGAACAAGTCTAAATAAAGTCTAAAGATTGGAGCTTGGAATAGATTAATTTTAGAGGAACCCATTGAGGACCGGAAGTGGAGATATTTTAGGTCACCTTGACTTAATTCTATATATTCTGTAAGACTATGTTCATGAGTCAATTTAATGTGCCTAGACAGAACCCATCATACCATCCACAAGACTCTTGAGACAGTGACTTGACTGGAAACCTTGCACTTATCACTTAGCTCAACTAAAATAGACCGGTGAAAAACTATGGAGTCTAAGTCGGGATGATGCAAGGCTGCTTCGTCATAGGAACCATTCTTAGGTATTGCGGACATCAATACTCTAACACCACTTATTTTGATAAAAATGATATCTGAAGACTGGATATGGATAGAGACAATGCTTCGATTGAGGAATGGTCTACCGATACATCTTTTTCCAAGACTCCAAAAAATGGGTGGAAGAAAAGATGCTATATCCACCGAGGCACAAGAAAGAATGCAGAAGCTGCACAAAGTCAAAGAAAACATCCAAAGAAGTCGACAACCAAAAATTCCACAAAAAATTGAGCTTCAGATAAATCCTACTTCTTCGTCAAGAATTGGTTACACTGACCGACTTCACAAGGGAATGAAGACTACACTGGACCATTCCCACTTCTTTTCCCCTTCTTCTAAACTTCTTCCCCATTCGTTTGTAAGGATTGGGAGTACCTGATCTTAGAAGGGAATATTTGTCTCCACGAGGACGAGTTACCAGAAGAGCAGACACCTCGATAGTTCATCAGTTTTGTCAGAGTAGAGCTGAACAATTTCACACACATGGTTCTATTACTTCAAGATAACAAGAGTATGTGATGAATACCCATTCATCACTCTTTATTCTTATATTTTAGCTACAAAAACCTATGCAAATGCATGTAGATATGTGTAAATAGGAATAGTTAGCAAAAGCATGCATTTTGTAAAAACCTATAATTAGCATGTTTTTGTGCAAAAATAAAATAATAAAGATGAAAAAGAAAAAGAGGGAAATATTTAGAATAAATATTGAGCAACCTAACCCAAGGGAGGGCTCAGCATGGGCCTGACCGCATAAAAGCCAAAGTAGAGGGAGATAGGGGCTCATGTGTAAATATCTATGTAAATAAATAAATTATATTTTCCTCACCCAAAAATATGCTTGTACATATTTTGTGTATATTTAGATACTATTAAAAACAAAATAAAAGTCTAAAAATCAAAAATTCAAAAATGCCCTTTCACCATATACATAGACCATGCCTCCTTATGTATTTAACCTTGTAAATAAATTTATTTATTTTCAAAACTTTTTGTAAATACCCTATGTTATATATTTTAAATAAAATAAATAAAAAGAAACAAAACAATAAAATCAAATAAAAATAACAAAATTAAAACAACAAAAATATATTGTACATATGCCATGTACATAGTTGTACATAACTATTAATTTCACCTATGTATAGAAATAATTAAAATAAAATAAAAATATCCTTTTATTCCTCATTTTATTCTATAAATAAATAAAATATAAAATAGGAATAAAAATGTATAAAAATAACTAATTAAAAATCAAAATTAAAAACCCTATATTGTATTTATACCTATATATAGCCCTACTATGTAAGTACCTTATTTTTATTTTGAAAAAATAATTAAAAATCACCAAAAAATAGAAAAAATTAAAATAAAAATATTTTATGTTTTGAGTTTTTAATAATTCGGCCATTTTCATATTTTATTTCGAATTTTTAAATCAATTATGGCGTGGCCTCTCCTGATTGGTCCACGGGGGATGTTGACCGCCCGGTCAACTCCCCCCTGTGGACCACTTCCCTTGCGGATCTGATTCCCGACCCGATTTCTCAACATTTCTGCAAGCAGATCCGATCTCCATCCACTCAAACCCAGGGCTCCGATTGCTAAGGAAGGATCCATGATCCCCGCGTGCACCTTCTTTTAGGGATCCGCTCCTTGGATTGCGCGCCCGATCATCATCTTATCGGACCCCTGGATCATATAAAGCATCTCCTCCGGCGACCCATTCGATCATCTTTGGCTCTCCACCCTTCATCCCGTGACCTCCACAGCATCCCTTGAGGTGACAGCTCTCGATTGCCCGTGTCGCAGTGAGGAGGGGGTGACCGGACCATTGATCCGGCGACATAGCGCCGCCGTGCTCCGCCCAGTGCAGGAGCTCGAGCCTCAGGACCAGACGACCTTCGAGGCCACGACCGGGAGCTACCTTAGCTCCAACCTAGTCTACTTCGCCACCCAGGTAACCTTCTAGCTTTCCCATTTAGCTTAATTTCTTGGTTGCCCCAAATCGTAGCTCCGCCGAGTTCCGTCGATTCCGGCTATCTCGCATACTCTTTCGATCATCGGAACCCACGTTCACCATCGCCTTTCCTCCACGCACCTTCTCCGCCCCTTCGTTCAACCCAGCTCGCACCGGAGCTGGGGTTCGAGCTCCACCGTCCGTCGCTCGCCGGAGCTCGCTCACCCCGACGCACAGACCACCTCCACTCCACCTAATCGGGTCGAGGCACTTTGCCCTCGACCCGCGAAGCTCCTGACCTATTTTGCAGGACCAGAGGAGGCCATCTGAGGCCTCCCAACACTCGAGCCAGAAGCTTCCCTCCGCCGACCTCGCCGGAGCCCCTCCAGGGCTTGGCTGGGCCATCGGAGGCCACCACCAGCTGGAGGACTTCATCGCGGACCTGTTCCGATATCCAGAGGCAGCTGAGGAGGACCACCGCACTCGCACGAGTCCGGCGAAGCTCGCCGGCCAACTGTTCTTCCAGGATCCTCGAGCATCGTCCGATTGCCTCGAGCGCTCCAGTTTGCATCTTGACCGTCCATCCACGGAGGAGCAGTCACCGCCCGATCATTCAGAGGGGCAATCTGGACCGTTAGCGCGGAGAGAGAGACACCAGCACCCGAGGTCGTTAGATCTTCCACGTGCCCTCCTCTGAGACGTCGATCAGGCCCACGTGCGGAAGGAGAGAGCCGCCCGTCGTCCAGGACCGTTAGATCAGCCACGCGTCCATCATCCAGTCGTCGACGTAATAAAGGGTAAATTACCGTAGGCCCCCTCTTAGTTTATGCTTTACGTCTCAGTCCTGTAAATATTTTGTTCTTTTTATTTACGTTGGGTTATTTGCACATTGGACCTTATGCTTTAGTTTATTTGCATTTATGCCCCTGTATGTGTGAGCCACGTGCTTCGTCACGTGTATGTTTGGTGTATTTGCAACATTAGTCCTGTAGTTCGGGTTGTTTGTTGATAGAATGAAAACTTTTTGGTAATTGCATATATGCCCCTGTGAGTGTTTTAATTCCGCATGTGCGTCTTTTAGTGGGATATTTGCATAACAGCCCCTGGACTTTTTGGTACGAGTTACCAAAAGGTCCTCGGACTTGTTTTTCTTACCAAAAGGTCCCTGAGTGCCCCAGGCACGCGCCGCGCGCGTGACTTGCTGGGAAAATTGCACCTGGACCCTCAGAACTTCGGGTATTTGCTTCAGTCCCTGTGCACAGTGCCCTCTTTTGATTTTTGAATAAAATATCAAATCACCTCCAAATTCGATGAAAATTTGACACATGGCTCCTGCCATGTTGTAGGATTTTTGAGAATTTTTGAGGACATTTTTGATTTTATTTGTTATTTTTAAAAATTCAAAAACTTCTATTTTAGCTACTGTCTAGAATTAAAAATCCCAAAAAAATATAAAAACCCCCTCAAAAATTCCACAAAAATTAGGTACTGTTGCTTTTGTGTTTCTTGATTTTCTAGCCAATTTTGGCTATTGTTCATTGATTAAAAACCCTAAAAACTCAAAAACACCTAAAAACTCATAAAAATTATAATAATTAATCTAAAAACCCAAAAACAATAATTTTGGTGCTCAAATTTTCCTTATTTCCTCTAGTATACAGGAAAATTACCTCCAGGTCCCTCTGAGATCCTTAGCTATTTTATCTTTGGATTTTGGGCCTGGCTGGACAGTACCTTGTCTTTTTAGTACTGTTTGATTTTTAGAAAATAAAATACATATTATAAAAATCCCAAAAATTCACCAAAAACACTAAAAAACCTAAAAAAACATAAAAACATTTTTATTTGAATTTTTGCTTGATTTTTGACACATTAAATAATTTGCTTAAGTGTGCTTGTTTTTGTTTCTTTTATTTTCTTCACATATTAAAAATCTAAAAAAAATATAAAAATCATTAAAAATCACAATCACAAAAAATCTTTGTCTTTTATTTTATTTTCTTTTTACTACTTCGTAGGCCTTTGGCCAACCCGTGCTCCTTGTGTTCGACCCTGGGTGCTATACCAGGTTAATCTCATAGCTGGACCGCTACTTTTGAGCTTGATTGATTTTACGTGTTTCGAGTGGTCTGATTTTTCTTGATTAAGTGACTCTGAGTGATTGAGGTCGCAACGACCTATTTAGTACCTTTACCTCGTTTGCTCGGGTCGCTTATCAGTATGCGACTGGGAGGATGGTTCTGACCTGGTTGTGAATTGGACTTGATGATAGGAGTATGGAACCTAAGGGCTGTTGTGTGACACTTCCTTACCTCCATGTGATTCCAAACTCATCATTATTACAAAGGCCTTCTCTGAGCTCTAAAGCTTTATTTTGTTAAGACAAGTTTAAAAGTCAGCAATTATTCCATGCTCTTTCTTTTTCTTTTCTTTATTTTCTTTTTTGCACATATATGCATAAGTGTTTGCTAGGGACTAGCAAAGGAAAGTATAGGGGTGATGAATCTCCATTTCATCACCTTTATTCTATAATTTTGGACTTAAAAACCCCGTCTAATGCATGTAAATAGCATTATTTTGTACAAATTAATATTCATCATTTATTCCATTTATTGTGTATAAAATAAAGTTTCTAATGCCAAAATTATAGACTAAAGAAAAAAGGAAAAAGAATAAAATGACATAGGTATTTCATGACCCTAAACCTCAAGACATAGGCATCTTGACGATGGGTCAACAAGGGATAAAGTAGGGGGGGATAATTACCAAAAATCTAATAAAAATCCATTCTTTTATTCATTAATATTATATTTTTGGGATCTATTTTATTATTTATTATTTACACTCAAATAAAGAAAACTTGTACATGAAAGTTGTAGATAATAATATATAGAAAAATATAAAATTAAGTTCACATAAAAATAATATACAAGTACTTTTTATACCCAAAATAAAAAGGCAAAAGTCAAACTTCCCAGACTCATATCTTCTCCATATGAATTCAAAATGTTCCAAAATCACTTTAATTATATATATATAACTTTTAATAAGCTATTTAATGAAGGTGGTTTCATGTAATCTGGAGTTAAGATGCAAAGTTAGGTTTTGGTCCCATATTGTATAACATACTTGAATAAAATATTCATTTTATGTATTCTTTATTATTTTTACAATTTTATATTTTATAATTTTGCAAATATTATTTATATTATATGTGTATATCTAGATTACAATAAAATCATATATAAATCATTAAAATAAAATAATAAACAAAAATACATAGATGAAATACATATACTTATACCTATATATTATATATCCTATTTATTTAAGTGTATAAAATACATCAAAAAATATTAAAAAAATATATATTTGTATCTAAAAATAAGTTATAAATATATAAAATATTAAAATAAAATAATAAAATACAAAATACAAAATAAAGTAAAATGTACAAAACATAGGTAAATATACCTATAAATAAACCCTAAAATGTAACTTGTAATAAAAAAGCATATAAAAATAAATAAAAATCATATTAAAATACTACATAAAATAATAAACAATTTTTACATTTTATCCAACATTTAATAAAACCATTTACTAATTTATGTTAATTTTATTTCGATTTTTAATTCAGTTTTGTCTTTTTGTGGATGATGTGGTCCAATCAATCCACGCCATCCGTTGACCTGGGTCAACTATCTAACTAAAGCCTTAGACCCGTTAGAACCTCACTTTTGACCTATCTTCCTCGATTTTTCATGAAGGATCATTTCACTATTTTTAGTCAAGATCTTCTTGACATTCCCTCATCATTCATCCCCAATCACGTCCATATCATTCCTTGGACGATGCACCTCTGCATCGAGCACCATTCCATGATGCAGCCACCCATTTTTATAGTATCGCCTCCCATCACCATTTGAATTTGATCCTTCTTCCACCCCTAAACCCTAAATCCGAGACTTGATTCTTGCTCATGGTGATAGCAGGGACTTGATCGATTCCTTAGGCATTGGATATGTAGTTGAATCGAAGAGATCTAGCTTGCTGGAGTTCCTCCGCCCGAAGTTCGCTTCAGGTGTGTCCCCAGTAAGCCCGATCCCGTTCTCTTGTTTTCTTTTGTTCCGTAGCACACAATTAGCATAGATTAGTGATTAGGTTGTTAAGATTTCACATGTTTTTTCGTAAAAAAAAATCAAACCTTGTTGGAGCTCCGGCTCCGCCACTTCGTTCCGCCATACCCAATTTTTCTCCGCATCACATTTCACCGTCATCACCTTCCTCGCCGCATGTTGTACACCCCTTATACCTTCATTCCTATTGATCATACACGTATCAAGCAATCTGCTCCTCCTCCTTAGTCACTCGCTAGAGGAATCCATCTCGATGCATCCTTCATCCATTCCGACCATCAAAGTCCTTTGGAGCTTCGTCATTTTGTTGTGAATCTTTCCCTATCGGTCACGAAGAGTAAATCCTCTCCCCCAGCGGCTTTCAATGCTGGCAAACTAGTCCCAAGTTGAGGCCCCTCATCAGAGTCCTTCGTGAGGAGGCCCTTGGCCATTTTGAGGAGCTCTCCCAAGGTGGAATACCTACAGCTTCCTATCGATCCACTCGGCAATGGAGAGAGGACCAGAGTCGTCAAGAAGAGCGAATCGAAGTTCAGCAAACTGTTGTTATTCGTGTGTTCTTCCTGAGCCCCTCTCTGTCGTCTGATCAGATCCCCAACTCCAAGTGTGCATCTACCATCCGATCCTCCCACTCCAACACTGTTAGATAAATGTTGAGATCTAATCTCAGCGCTCCACCATCGAAGGAGTATCGACCATCCGGTTTACGCCACGTGGATAAGTGGTGTGATGTGAGTCGCCGCCCATGCGCGATTAGAGGGGTAACACCCATACCCCCAAACATAGTGCCACATCTAAAACTCATGAAGCGTGGGTGTGGTTTATAAGTGATGGGGTTTACTACTTGACAACTTGGGCTTAAGCATTTTGAGGAGTTGTCAACGGAACCATTTGAGTCCGTACCCAACAAGTTGTTAGAGTCAATTTTCCTCGATAACAGACCGGAGACTAAGCCTGGGACGTTAGAAATGGTATCAGAGCCAATTTCTTCCTGATAGTGGAAATGGCTACCCGAGAGGTGGAGCCACCTTACAAAGAGATATGAGGAAATGGCTACCTTAGCGGCCACTGTCACTGGGAAAAGTGATGAACCATGTCGCAACGACGACGTTGCGAATATAAGTCAGGGAGATTGTAACGCCCATACCCCCAAACATAGTCCCACATCTAAAAACTCACAAAGTGTGAGAGTGGGTTATAAGTGGTGGGTATTACTACCTGACAACTTGGAATTAAGCATTTTGGGTGGTTGTCAATGGATCCATCTGGGCCCGAACCCAACAAGTTGTCCGGGCCAGTTTTCGTCGATAACGGACCGAGGACCTAAGCCGAGGATGTTACACCACTACCTCTCCATCCACCCCTAATACAACCATTTCACCACCACCCAATTCTAACAACCAACACGCAACATCCTTCCTCTTCATCTTCATCATACGTTACCATATTTTTTGCACACCTAATAAACACAACCAACTCTACCATTTCACATACATACATATGTACATACGTACGTACATATGTATTATGTGTTTACGTAAATACATATATGTGTGTGTGTGCACGCATGTGCGCGCAAGTGTGTGTATGTTTATGTACATGTTTGTGTATTATATATTTGTATGAATATACATTTGTATTTGTATATATGTATGTAGGTGTATATCTATTTACATGTACACATATATGCCTATGCATATATATGGAGATGTATATGTATATATACATATAAATTATATGTATATGTGAATATATATAATAATAATAACATTATAATGTAGAAAAAAGAACTTCCCCGAGGGCATGTAATTACGGTAGCACAAACTAAGCAATAAGGTTGACGGTATGATTGGGAGAACAAATAGAATATAATCAACTTTATATTTTTAATATTTGCCATATTTTAATTGGTAGAGCAGTATGAGGAAATGTATTTGCTAACAATTCCATCATATCCTTTGTAGTAGGATGAACAATATAGACGTATCAACAAATGTTATATCTATTGATAGCTACTTAAAATCTAGGTATTTTTCACCCATAACTCTATATACTTTCTTAATTACATACATAACCATGAATAATCATGAATTATACCCAAAACTCTGAATAGTTAACCGTTACATCGCATAACCCTATGAAACTTCTGTTTATTCTTGTCGTCATGTTTGGTGATTCTGCCAAAAATGACATACCGATCCTGAATAGCTATTCTTCCAAACCATACCTCCCTTTGCAAGCACCCTCATTCTTTTTCCTCCACTGACCTCTTCATCAATTGTAGTGGCTTATGCTCCTCCTCTTTCCTCTGTAGCACCATCGTTAACTACATCCACATGAGTGAGCACGTGAAGAACTTCAACCTTCCTCAGCGAAGATGTCGTTGTTGCTGCTTGTGTGGGAGGAGGGGGTGGCGGAGGGAGAGCTCCCTCCGAAGGAGGAGCTAATGTTGTTGCGGCTTGTGCAGGAGGATTGGAGGCGTATGGGGGATCTACCCAGGGCAGGGTCGTTGTTGCTGCTTGAGGGTTTTTTTTTTGCGGGGGGGGGGGGGGGGGGGGGGTGGCGCAAAGGACGGGGTGGCGGGGGAAGGGCTCTGCTTGATGGTGAAGCTACTAGTAATGTTGCTTATGCGAGAGGAGGGAGGTAGAGGAGGAGGGCTCTGCCTGATTGGAGAGCTATTATTGTTGTTGCTTGTGCGAGAGGAGAAGAGGAGTAGGAAAAGGGCTTCACATGATGTTGGAGATGCTGCTACCACTTGTGTGGGAGGTTTGGAGGTAGAGGAGGGGGCGATAGAGAGAGGGCTTTGCTAAAGGCGAAGCTGTTATTGTTGTTGCTTGTGAGGGAGGGGAGGGGAAGGAGGAAGAAGTGAGTGTAGTTGGGGTTTATTACTATCTACCTTGGATTTAGGTTAGTTAGATTAACTCAAGGGTTATGTTAGGTTTGTGGATGAATGTATCAGAGGGGCTTGTGTGTAAGAAGTAGCAATTATTAAGGTTTTGGGTGTTATTCAGGGTTATGTAAGAAATTATGAAAGTATATAAGATTGTGGATGTAAAAGTCCCTAAAATCTATTATCATGATTAGAGCGTTTAGAACTTCTAATGGATAAAAAATGCATTTCTTAGTAGTTTCCTCAACCTATCACCATCGTCTATATCAGAAAATACCACTCTTGTTAGTGCATGCAACTATACATATACTAATATATTTATAGGGACAAATATATTGACATTCATATTCACTATTATTTGATCAAAACTTATAAGTAGGAGTTTATCGATTCATGATTTTGTTTTTGTATTTAGGATTAATGTCTTTTAAAAATCTTTGTTGTATGTCCACTTCTCCCTCATTCTTGATGAGTGAACTTTCAATATACGAGCTCAAGAAAAAGGAATTCATCCATATTAAGAGATAACTAAAATGAGACAAGATAGGACACATTTATATTTAATAGAGACATACACAAAACAAATTCGTTCCATAACAACAAATAATATGAATTTTTTTAATATATCTTCCAATGAGAGAAATATAATAATGAATATTATTTATTGCAAAATCATCTTTTGTTCTTGTAATTCTGAATGAATGTCATATTTGTTGTTAATAGTTAATATGGTGATGATTAACTATTGATTTTTTTATTATTATCTATAATTATTGCCAATTATGTAACAATAACAAAATAAATCTTGAAAAAACTATATACGCAATCATTGTTATACAATTTATTGCTAATATTGTATTAATGATTATAACATTTGACAAAACATATATTCTTTCGATAATAACAAGTTAACCAAATTTAAAAAGAGATCATTATTTTATCCTCATCACTAATGCTTATTTCATAAATCAAAGTGTCCAAGAGGACACGACATTAAGTTCTATAAGAGGTGTACGTGGATGTTAGCATTTACAAATCAAACAAAATCCATTTTAAATTCTTTTTGAGTCGGCTTGTAATAATGATGTTTAGATATATGTTTTACAAAGCCTTTCCGTATGCATGATTCCATACTTAAGAAACTCTAGAAGTGCTTTTATGCACCGGTGCACAACTACACATACTTTGGACATGTACACAACTCTTACATTTAAATTGGTACACATCTTCTCTGGTCCCCACATACACACAAAGCACCAGGGTGTAGCCAATTAGCTGCACCTGAATTGATTTTTTTTATTTTTTGAAATGAAACCTAGGAGGATTTAAATCATCATATATCACCATGTTTTATACCAAATTCAACTAAATTCGGCACTTCTATCATCTCCATCAAGACTATCACATTTTAATTGTCTCAGAATTGCTGAAATTGACCTTATCTTGATGGACATTGAAAAAACCACCCGATCTACTACTCTAAAAGAAGGATAGTGTCGTTGAATCAATTAAGGGATTTGCCAGAAAATTTATTTTTATGTTATTTATACTCCAAAACTCAAAGGTATGGAGATAAGTACGGTGTGTCGAACTCAAGGACAACGAAGGTAAAATAGTAGAGAAACTAACGTAAAAGAGTTTCCAAATTATTATTTATTTTTTGGATTTTTTTCTGGATTTTCATCAATTTTATGAATTTTATATTGTTTTTGTGATTTTATATATAAGTAGAAAATTATAGGTATTTGATTTTTATTTCTTATATTTAGTTTTTATTTTGTAATTTTTTATTTTTACTGTTTGTCCTATTTTTATGGAATTTTTAGAGGTTTTTAAGATTTTTACGTCTTGTGAGCTATTTTTAGAGTAGAAAAATAAGGTTTTTATACAAAACAAGGAACTATTTTTGCTTATAAAGATAGTAAACAATAAGAAACTATTTTTCTTTTATTTTTATCATAAAGTAGATGAAAATAAGAAACTATTTTTCTTTTATTTTTATCAAAAAGTAGATGAAAATACCTTTCTAACAATTATTGTACGTATTTTTCTGATTTTTCTAGAATTAGTTGTGTATTCTTGAAGTTTTTATGTATTTTGATTTTTTACGGATTTTATTATTCAGTTTTTATGCTATTTTTAGTTTAATATGCAAAATACAATAAAATCAACTGTAAGTAATTTTTAAAGAATTTGTATAGGTATTTTTATATTTTTTATATATTTTATGTACTTACTTATAAATGTAGTTTGATAAATACAATTTTTTGCTCTCATAGGATCACTCCTCATGTATAGTATTTATATGTAGTTTATATGCGCATTGTAGGTAATAATGTGGAAATGAGGGGGTTGTGCGTGAAATCGGCAAGAATCAGGGGTGAACGTGCAAAAATCACCAGAAAGCATGTGTCGTTCATGTGCCTCAAGCCTAGAACATATACGAGTCCCTACTCGTGAAATATCAGAAAATCCAGAGCTCGAATTGCAAATCACCCAAAAATTTGGCTTCGCACATGCTTAGCACGTGGGATGCTTAAGTGGTTGGGCGACGATGCTTCCGAAGAATGATGCATGGCGAAGTGAGGATCATCAGATGCTGATTGTACAATTGTTACGGATCTTTAATCAAACGACTCTGAGTGACTTCTCCTGAACCGATCTGACAAGACTCGCACAATCTGGAGAACAGAACGTTCTACCCAAATTTTAGTTCAGACAGCGTTGGTTCTGATCTACGACAAGAACTCTACGAAATTTTTATTTATATAGAATTTGTTGATTGATGATTCAATTGCGGAAGCTTTCCAATCTCCTTCAGATGGCTGTATCTCCGGACGATCATGAATATGATGCTTCGGATCTACAGAATGTTTGTGTTCTTCGCATTTAGGAAGTGGATCTCGATGACAAGAATGGGTCTCAAGCAACGCTTCAGTATCCTGCAGTAATCGACCTCTGGTGGAGATGGTTGAGATGATACAGCGGTGCTCGTTCCCCCCCAAATTTCTTCGAATGGGCGGCGATGTCTAGATCTGCAGGTAACACATGTCGAGGCAATCTTTGATCACTATGTGCACGACCACCAGATGATGTGTTAGGAAATGCGCCAGCTCTCGATTACGTCATTGATCAAATGAAACTCCAAATGTGGGTGTTCGGTTGGCGTGAATCGGATGCTCCAGACGATTGCACTCCAAGCAGTTATTCGTGGCTCTGCCTTAGGTGTTCGATTGAATCAAGGAGGCGATGCTGCTCAGATCCGCGATGGATCTAGCTGCTCCACAATAGTAATACTTTTCCCCAAGCTGATCAATCGAGGATAGTGCTCAACCTTCAGGTGCTTCAGTACGAATGTTCCTCGACTATACGTGTTAAGTACCATGAGATGAAGTCATGCATGATAATATAAATGGTTCGAGATTTGTGGTTCTCGACTTAGAGTTATGCCCAAAGTATGTGGGATGGATGGAATTTGGTCCTTTGATGAAATGGAGGATGAGGATCGATGCTCAGATATGACGGCTCTGAGATGATCAGAGGGAGAAGAGAAAATATGAGAAATTGATCGGAACGGATGATATGATTGATGGATTAAATCCTAGGTTTTTGCTTGGGATTTAATCACAAACAGAGAGAAGAAGAGGAAGGAGAAGAGAAATCATAGAAGGAGAGGAGATAAGTATACGCTAGTCTACATAGAATTCGAGGAATGATATGGAGGAGGTAACATGGGAATGCTAGAACAGTGGTTCCACAGGTCTTCGCCTATAATGGGATGGCATGCGTGGAGGCTTGTCACGGTGGAGAAGCTCATACCGGCATTTCGATCTCGCCAGAACCTCTTCATCGTCCCTCCTTGCAATAACGAAGATGTAGGTGTGACTATCACCAGAGTCCTCCCCCTCACTCGGAGCTCATCGGGAAGATGGAGATGCTAAAATGGTGGATATCTGAATCGGAGGGTGTGCGGTTCCTTATATAGGCGAGGAAGCTTGGGGAGAACATCACCAGGATCTAGTTACCGGCAGAGGAGGGTAACGGGGAAGAAGAGGGTTGGCAAACAACCAACGGCCGACAAAAGGGTGGTTTGGTGGAAGAAGAAGGTAGAGGGAAGAGGGGTGACGGGAGGAAGAAGAGGAATGAGGGGGCGAGGGAGAAGAAGGGAAGAGAGAGAAAAATAAAAAATATTTAATTAATTAGATAATTATAATTAAATTAATAAATTAAATTAATAATTAAGTTGAATAAATTAATAATTCATTAAATAATTAAATAATTAAATTAAATAATTTAATTTAATAATTAATTAATTAATTAATTTTAAAAAAAAGTAATGAATAAATAAAATTTTATTTATTTTCTTTTTAAAAATAAAATGTGAATAAAGTATAAAAAAATAAGAAATAACATAAATAAAATAAAATAAGATTAAGATACATTGTACAAATTATATCAATAGGGTCCCAAAACCTACTTTTTACATACCGATTTTAGTAAAATCAATTTCATTTGATAGATAATTCTATAAAATGAACTTTAAAAGTGAGTACGTCTAATTCAATATTCATATGGCCAAGTTATGAGACCCGGAAGTTTAGGTAACAGCTTCGTAATTTTATGATTTATTGGCATTTATTTTAAGTTATATTTTTATATTTTTAAGTAATTATAAACAAATTAGAAAAAGAATTTGGTTAAATGGGATTGGGAATAATAACTAGAAACTAAGGAATATATATCTATAGTACATATATACAAAGGGGTCCAAACGTCAAAACTCACATATTTTATTCTATATTTTTTGATACTTTTAATAAATAATATTATTTATAAAACAAAGTTTAAAAGTGAGTTTGGTCAATTTAGAGTTTTCTATAAATAATTGTGAACCTTGAAAGTTGGCTTTTACAGCTTTTTAGGTTCATAATAATTAATCATTTATACATTAAATAAATTTTCTAATATTTTTTTATAAATTAACATATATAATTATAAACAACTGTCGTGAAGAAAATATTTTGATTTGGAATTTTTTGAATGATAAATAAAATAGGTGAACATATATACAAGGTCAAAGTGTGTAAATGTATACTGAAGATCTTGATTTTCTAGCATTTTTATAAACTAGGATCCTTATCTCTCCCTACTTATTTATTTTGTCGACCAAGTGAATATTGACCTAGTCTCAGGGTTAGGATCAGTCTGTACATATTACATATATATACATCCTTCTTTTCTTTTATTTTTACTTTTCTCTTTATTATTTTATTTTTGATAAAATAAGTGTTAAATATATCATCTTAACAAATCTATTTAGTATATTAATTAGTGATAATTAGTGAATATTTACATGTATTTAGCAAGGATTTTAGCCAAAATGAAAGAATAAAGGCGATGAATCATGGATTTATCATTCCCTATAATTTACCTTTACGAGTCCCTTAGCAAATACTTATTCTATAAATAAATTAAAGCAAAAAGAAAAGAGAAATAAAAAACTTAGAACATGATTGTTTCTTTAAACAAAATTTTACTTCATCCAAAATCAAGTACTTGGAATAGTACTTTGGATTAGTAATTTATCGGGACCTTAATAGAACAAGGATTTAAGTCTCAAGAACCCTCAAGTTACACAAATCCCTATCCAGGTTCACCTCAACAATATGCTTAGATCTACCCATCCATCACGTGATCTATTCAACTTTGAAGTCAATTTGTACTATGTGTGAAAGGTGTTAGCTCTTCCTGCTTGAAGAAGCGAAGAAACTGTCAATCCTAGCAAATAAACTCCCATTTGGCCTTTATCTACCTACTCGATCCTCGAGGAGGAGGTATTTCCTGCTAAGGTCAGATCGTGCTATATCCACAATCGAATAGAACGAGAAGTAAAAGAATGGGAAGAGAATTGTAGTATGACCAGCATAGTCACATCTCCTGTGAAGCTTGGCCAGTTTAGCTAAGTCTGATATGCAGTCTCTCTGAAGCTTGAACCAGTGTGGCCATGTATGTATTTGATATTTGTCTTCTTTCTGGTAGACACTGATTGTTGCATTGCATTGATATTTTTGTCCCGACGTATTTAACATCTTTTCTTCTGTCCATTTTTTTGAGGTCTTCGAAAAAACTGTGTTAGCAGTCATCCAAAGCTTTATTTCAACCCTACACTCCCGTTTTTAGACATTTACGCCACTAGACAAGTATGAAAATGCACCAGCAAAATGGAATGCCCTTCGCAACCACGTGCAAGTTGAGCTAAGAGTAGAGTGCATGAGTTCAGAATTGTTTCAAATAAATAAGAGTTAAACAGGTGACACCAGGTATTCTTATTAGGCAAGTTTAAGTTGAATTCTGAACACGGTCTCATGGAACCCAAAGAATTAAGTCAAAAAGAGCTAAAGAGTCTTAATTCTAGTTCCTAATAAAGTTCCTTTAGATTTAAGTGGATTAAGGCCTAAACCAAGCTCCATCATTCGGACTTAGATCCATTTGGTTCAAGAATCAAACTTGTTTTGAAAAATTCTAATGAATGCAATTTTTTATGAAGCGAATTTTTTGGATTAAACTTTTTACGTAATTTTAAAAGAATTTTACAATTTTATTGAATTTTAAAACTTTTAATTAATTTTAGTGATTTTTGAAGGAGATAGTGAATTGAATCAATTTATACGAATTTAAAAAAAATATGTACATTTTACAAAGAATTTTATACATATTATATATACATGAATTTATATAGATTTTATAGAAGTTCTAACAACAGAATTTTATTTTCAATATTTATATATTTAAGAATTTGATATAAGTATTTTACGACACATTTTATTGAAGGACATGGGGAGATCCTTAAGCACACCACAGAAGCATGAGGATCGCATTGTATGCGATCGGGAGCGACTAGTCACACTAGTGGCTCGATGTAGCGGAAATTAAAATTTTTCATGTTAGGAAATCACATGATCCAAGAACACTTCTCGGATCGTTTCGTCTAAACCACAAACAAGTAATAGGATTACCTCTTGAAGCGTGGTTGCGATCGAGTCTCTAAACGAAGAGACCTCCTATCTCAAGTCCGATCCAACGGAGGAGACGCTTGCGAGCGTGTTGATGAAACACGTGCTTCTCGTAATCCATGTTGATGATCCAAGCGGTGGATATCCTGATCTCGACACACGGGATCCGACGTCTTCTTCACGAGCGAGGCACACCAAAGGAGACGAAGATCTATGAGCAAATGATCTAGCAACATAACGACGACGCTGCGGCATTGGAGACTCTCTCTAGGGCATTCATAGTGGACGATCATATGAGAGAGGGAGGGCATGTTGAGAGAAAGAGAGAGAGCCTTATATTCTCATTAACATGGTAAGAGCAAGGGGTGCCCTTCTATTTATAATATTTTGGGATCCATGGATCTCAATCCTTGGGCACCACAAATCCAATGGCTCTCATTGATTTGTGTTCCTTTTTATGGCCATGATCTCGTTGTTAAAATCACAACAATAATTAATTAATAAAATTAAATATTTATATTGAATATAATTTGATTTATATCAAATCAATCTCCATTTGAGAAATAGGAAGGAGGCAAGCCTCCTTCCATAAGCAGGGTGGACGGTCACCACATTCCTCATAGGAACTGTGTCCGTCCACTCTTCCTTTATGGAATGTGGCTCTCCTTTCCTTATTACATGAGATTGCATTATCTCATGATTCTCTCCAATATTTGCAACAACTTTTGTTGTAAATTATTTCACAAAAATAAATCCGATTTATTTTGTAAACATTGCAATCATGCCATTGGAAATTTGTGAATCACATTCACAACCCAAAATAAAATGTAAATTATATTTTCAATTTAATGTCCAATGTGAATCCAATTCACATCAACATTTAATTAACAAATATAAATTACAAATATCTCTCTCTATTATATATTATAAATCACATTTATAATATATATGACTATTATGGATAGTGCTATCCACATTATTCATATCCATGATAATTAAATGACATTTAATAATCTTGGATCTCTATTTTCATGTGCCCAAACAATGTGAATCACATTCACATTATTGACATCTTTGATAATCAAAACACATTTAATTATCTTAAATAACTCTCCATATAATATGAATCAAATTCATATTATTCATGATAATTAAATCACATTTAATTATCTACTTTCTCAATGCTCGGATACATATATCAACAATGAAATTATCCTGAATTCTTTCAAGGATAATGCACTTTCTCCACGAATACTTGGAGATAAGGACATGGCAATTGTATTATTCCACGTATAGTGACATGGATAATGAGACCACATCTCAAATCCAGATCTTACGGACCTCCCATAGATGTTTGATTAAATCAAGATTGCAAATCTAATCTTCTCATTGTATCTGAATCACATTCAGATAAATGTCCAACATTTGGATCAAGATCATATTACTTCTCTACTGAGAGGAGTCACTAAAATCTAGACATGTTTCATCACTTCGTAGGAATGGAAGCATCATGGTTATACAATCGTCCATGATCACATCATCCTCATGTATTTCTAATACTTGTACATCTTGCATACTGGAAGACCCAGAATAAACCTGAAGTATAAGATCAATTTTACACTGTCTACTTCAGAGTTTTATCATCAAGTTTCTCATTCGATCATTGGGAGTCAGTATCGATGATATGCTTTCCAAAAGCATATATCTTACCCAGGTGTTGATCATATATTTTTCCAAAGGTATATATCAAAACTACAAATTCTGTTAAACTTCCAAAGCTAGACTACCGTGCACGAAATTTGATTCTTCCCAATATCTCATGAGTGAGCTCATGTCTTCCGGTTCAGTAATGAACCTGTATGATCCCTCTGAGAGATCGTATTATTCTTATGCCCTTGTATGCCCACCAGCGTGTCGGTGCATAGACCGTGATTTGGACATCAACCTATTGGTCTGCTAAATGTACATACTCAGACATATAGTAAAGCATCTGTCTCCGGTCAGAGGATGCATGCCTATATCGTGACAGCATATGACATAGGACTTTGGTTATCTCGATCTCGTTAAGTCAACTCTTTGACCTAACTAATCAGACACCTCCGAATCTCTATTCCCAAGCAGAGGATCTGCATAAGAGGTCGTTTAGATTTCATCCTATGTGAGAAAGGATTTCCATCTACTAATCAGGCCGGTGATCATCTCTTAATAATAATTTGACGGTGCCTGATGAGTCCTCAATCTAACTGTTTAGATATTCATCATAGCACCAACCTCTATGATTCAATAATTGAATTAACAGTTGTATGATCATTAAGACGGCCATGGTACATAACCCTAATTGTACTAAGGGACCTATTATGTATATTTGTTATTCTTCATTTCAGATCACTGAATGATATTTGCAATAACATTTTTTGCATAATGGCTCGCCATGGGCTCGCATGTCCAACAATCTCTCACTAGCCCAAAGTGCCATTAATGGGCCAATCATTTAAATCCGCACTCATGTGACAATCATAGGCTATTTAGAAAAATAGCTAGGTAAGCTAATCAGTCGCTCTGTTCCCAAGATGCTATGCCAAGTCTTTTTACGACACTTGCATATCTCCTAGTGATAGTGTTCACATCCAATACAAATGTTGCATCTTATGCAACCAGTACTAAATCATGCCAGTCATAGTGTCCTTGACACTACACCTCAATAATTATTGTAACTAGTATGTAATTTCTATTATCCTTACCAGAGTACACTTATTCCTGGAGATTTCTATCTTCTAAGGTATTTGTAGTTAAGACCTTTTAGATCTCTGTCTATAAAGTCTTAATTTCTTGAAGATAAGACATAGAGATCACTATCTCTAAGGTCTTGTCATCTTTGAAGATATTGTTATTACTGCAATCAAGTGTTTTATCACCATAGTAGGACTAGTAACAGTTTACTACTCCCACTGTATGGCAGACATCTGGCTTTTATACACATCTAGCATACACCCGCCTTCTCGGAACCAATGCACAAGGGCAAGCAGTGTTCGCATTCACATCCTCAACTCTTTTGAGGTGATATCCCTTTAGATAGGTCAGTACCATATCTTGAGGGAAAGAATCCTTTCTTGGAATTTTCCAGAAAATGGAAATGTCCAAGGTGTATCATTAATGTGACGGTCCCAATACCCTCTTCTCTTTTATTCTTAACAACTTCAGAACTAATATCTAAGAGGTATCCTTGAGATCATATCTCGAAGTATGGAACAACCAGATTATAAAACACTTATTATTATTTTTATATCATTCCAAATGATTAGGATATTATCTACATTTAGCAAGATGAACACAATGGCACTCCCACTGAGCTTCACACGGTCCATCAAGATTCTATCTGAAACCATAATATTTATGATTTCATCAAATCCAATGTTCCAACTACAAGAAGCTTATTTATGCCCATAGATGGAGTTTCTTTAGCTTGCACACCTTGCTTTCCTCAATCATAAAGCCATGGGGCTACTTCATATGAATATCCTCGGAGAGGTATTCATAGAGGAATGCAATCTTGACCTCCATCTTGAAGATGTCAAATTCAAGTTGTGTAGCTATAGTTAGCAATAATTTGATGGGTTTCAGCATGGTCACTAGAAAGCAAGTCTCATCGCATGTGATGTCTTCTTTTTGTGTGTATCTTGAGGATACA
Organism: Ottelia alismoides; assembly: GCA_037367405.1. Lineage (NCBI taxonomy): Eukaryota > Viridiplantae > Streptophyta > Magnoliopsida > Alismatales > Hydrocharitaceae > Ottelia > Ottelia alismoides. Next base: position 55,277 of record JAZKJV010005826.1, read on the forward strand.
AACCGTGCTTTGAAGGTCCCTACCTTGTCATAAGGTTCCCTCTTTCTCTTGAAGATCCAATTACACTTTAATGGGTCTTACCCATATAGGTGGATCCATGAGGGTCCATATACAATATTTGTATATGAAGTCGACTGTAGACTTTATTGCTAACATCCATCTTTCCATGTCATGATCTTCAAAAGATTCATCATATGAAGTTAGATCATGTCAGATTTAACTAACACATGGAATCCATCCTCAAACTCATTTGAAGAGGCATTAATGTTTCATCTTTAATTGTCCTTTTAGTTTCCAATTTTAGGAGACTCATTATCTTCTCAAGACTAAATGAGTTCCTTCACCTCATTTTCATCTTGATTCTCAAGAGTCTCATCCTCTAAGAATCATATTCTCAGAGATGAGATCTTTTAAGAGTCTCAAGGTCATAAAGTAGGTATCCAATACCATCCTTTATTTTCCTAATGAAGCAGCACTCTCTAGTGCTAGATTCCAGCTTATATGCATGAAACCTTATTAAGGATATATATTGTAGTCTATACTACATATATACCTAGAAACTAATAGGTAATTATGCAACAATTCATCATTGATCAAATCATGTCTTACGTGATGCAATTGTATTCTCCTTACAACTCTCTTGAGTTTAGGTATATTAGGAGGATTGTGATAGGAATAATATTCCTTTCTACATAAGGTATTCCTTGAATTCATGTAATAGGTACAAGCTACTTAGATTAGATCAAATTCATTTCATCTTACTTCAAACATTGGCTCAAAACTAAAGTTTTGAAATCTTTGAACATTTCAAAGCTTTCTAATGTGAAGGAAAGAAATCTCATATAACAAATAATCATCAATGGATATCATATATCAATAGTGTTTATTATGATATAGATGATATACATACATCAATATGTATGAGATCTTGAATACCTCAACATTTTACATCATTCCCAGAGAAGGGTACTTTGGACATTTTCTACTTTGAATACAATATTCATAAGTATGTAAGATATGAAATTTCAGACAGTCTATAGTTCTATCTCTTACTAGTCCATTGATCTCATCAATAGACAAATATCCAAGGCTTGATGCCAGATCATTGCCAAATGATCCTCATCCTCCTATTAATCTTTTAAGGTTTAGTTTCGGTATTAGAAATGTTAATGAACCATTCATTAATATTCTAATTTAGTAGAGTCTACTAGATTTTAGATTACTTTCTGAAATACCTCCATCATAACTCTTTATGATAGGTCTATTACAGAATTCATGTTTATTTCCAACATTTAGAAATAAACAATGACTCTATTCTAATGTCTAGGTCATAGAGACATTTTCTAAGACTAAGGGCTCTCCCACTGAAAATAACAAGTCCATCTATCCAATAGAGATTGTCACAACAATTGCATCAATATCCATGTGGATGACTATTAAACCTTAAAATCAAATTTCATAGTCTTCTAGTACATATGCAACCAATTGCAAGTGTTATTAGAAGAATGAGATACAATTATTAGACTCTGATCTTATCAAATAAGAAAGTAAATTTCAATGATTATATGTAGATGTAGATTATTCCAATGCACCATCTGGATCCTTCTCTAAGGATCCTAGATAGACTAGATAGTCATACTATCAATACATCGACTTATTGCAATAATAACATTTATCCAACTATTTAGATGTCATATGGAAGTCACAGAAGTATAGTCAACTCTTTGACTTTCTTTGTGTCCAACTGATGCTTCCACTGCGCTCCCTTTATCTATAAACAACAATTGCTTAAGACGAAGGATCTCTTATGCTGAATTCAAAGATTTCGATATAAGAGGATTTCAACATTTATGCATGCTTCATTCAATTCATATAATATTAATATTATGAAGCTTCATGAATGACCAGAGTATAGATAGTAGAATGATGACACTCATCATTATCTACATCCATCTAAACTCTTAGAACATTGGTCCAGGTAGGTATTCAAATATTTTGAATACATCATCACTTATAGAGCCACCATTCTGCATGATGCAGAGAACCATGTTATTAATGATAAAATGTCAAGAGCACATATGCATGCCAAAACATCTTCTTAGATTTTATAAGGATTATTCGACAACTACGATCATCATCGACATGTCACTTCCAAAGTACATTCGAGGAGAGATCAAGACTATAGAGACATACCAACACTAAGGTTGTAGTCCTATTGTTTATTTAATTGTCACTCCTCATTATAATGAGGAAACTTGCACATTGCAACCACGTACATTATATGTCCAACTGCAAGTACAATATTTTGATCATGGATCCAATCCATGATGTTTTACTAGTTATTATTGAGTATAGTATTGAGTGGGTTTAATGCAAGATTATCTGAAATAAGAAATTTGCTTAAATGTATATAAATATAAACTTTACTTTGATTTAGAATTTTTTAGCAGAGTTATCTTGCCTTGTCAACATTGAAAGTTATTTCCATTAATCACTTTCAATGTAAGAGATATACTTACCATTATATATTAGGCAAGATCTGGGATCTCCTTCCTTATCTTTGTTACATCCCAATGATATGAGAACTTGTAACTCGGATAAAAAAGAAACGGGAACACATTCCGCCTTGCAAGTCCAACTTGCATTCCCAATTTTGTCTTTAACACCCGGGCCCGCCACCTCTAAGTTGATGTCGACCCGTCGTTAATTGAACCAACCATCAACAGGATTAGCACTCGCTATGCACAATCCAATATTGCCCCAATAATATGAGGACCTGACATTGGGGTCACTACGCATACGACCTTACTCTTTCGATAAGCAAAGAGCCCGATCCAGATGCGCTTGCATACAGGAGCTATCACTTCGGACGGGAGCCTCCTACATACAATCCCTAGCGACGGAACCCTTCGCCTTGATGGGAGACCATGGATGTCACTTTTGTGATCCTCCATATCATATTCAATTCTAATTAATTATCATGAATCATATTCACATAATTAATCCTTCCAAGGGAAATAACAACTCTATTCGTAATAGAGTGTTTTAATCTTAATTGGATTCCAGTTAATCTAATCTTATTAAATTAATGATCCAATTAATATCCAATAATATTATCTCAGATACGTATTATTTCGAATTTTAATAATTAGAAAAAATACACCGTGATCTCTCCTGCATTATCGAGTCCCTACCCGCTGTCATGGCCAGTACCGACAAATAAGGAGTGGGACAGACCGCACACGGTGCAACCTGCTACCCCAACGCTCCCCGACTCAACATCATATCTACCTCAGGAAAAGGATAATACTAAATTGATCATTGTGTACTTGAGATGATAATCGGTTCTTCAATCGAAGTTATACCATATATAATAATAATCAAAATATTTTTGATTAACATTATAAGGAGATTTGCTAAACAAATCTCCAATCCTATTCAAGCAACTTTGTTTGTTAGAAAGTAGATTGTGTAACCAATTGTGATCTAGATCATATCTAATCAATTATTGATTAAGGAAATGTCATTTAAGAAAATAATTATCATCAAGTATTTCACAAATATTTATCCACATTTATTCCAGGAAATTAAACCATTTAATTTTACTAATTGATTAAATAACAATCACAAGGTTCTTGATTAGGTAAGTAATTTTCAGCAGTGACCCTCACTTACTAAAATTACCATATCTCAGTAAATTTAAATTCAAATTAAGCAAAGTAAGTTTCTATTTACCATATATTGATTAGGAAACATTTGCATTACATGAGATTGCATTATCTCATGATTCTCTCCAATATTTGCAACAACTTTTGTTGCAAATTATTTCATAAAAATAAATCCAATTTATTTTTTAAACATTGCAATCATGCCATTGGAAATTTGTGAATCACTTTCACAACCCAAAATAAAATGTAAATAATATTTTCAATTTAATGTCAAATGTGAATCCAATCCACATCAACATTTAGTTAACAAATGTAAATTACAAATAGCTCTCTCTATTATATATTATAAATCACATTTATAATATACATGATTAATATGGATAGTGTTATCTACATTATTCATATCAATGATAATTAAATCACATTTAATCATCTTGGATCTCTATTCTCATATGCCCAAATAATGTGAATCACATTCACATTATTTACATCTTTTATAATCAAATCAAATTTAATTATCTTAGATAACTCTTCATATAATATGAATCGAATTCATATTATTTATGATAATTAAATCACATTTAATTATCCATTTTCTCAATCCTCAGATACATATATCAATAATGAAATTATCCTGAACTCTTTCAAGGATAATACGCTTTCTCCGTGAATACTTGGAGATAAGGACAGGACGATTGTATTGTTCCACGTATAGTGGCTTGGATATTGAGATCACATCTTAAATACAGATCTTGCGGATCTCCCATAGATGCTTGATTAAATTAAGACCACAAATCTAATCGTCTCATTGTATCTGAATCACATTCAGATCAATGTCCAACAGTTGGATCAAGATCAGATTACTTCTCTATTGAGAGGAGTCACTAAAATCCAGACTTGTTTCATCACTCCCTAGGAATGGAAGCATCATGCTTATACAATCGTTTATTATCACATCACCCTCAGGTATTCCTAGTACCTGTACATCTTGCATACTGGAAGACCCAGAATAAACTTGAAGTATAAGATCAATTTTACACTGTCTACTTTAGAGTTTTATCATCAAGTTTCTCATTCGATCATTGGGAGTCAGTATTGATCATATGCTTTCCAAAAGCATATATCATACCCAGGTGTTGATCATATACTTTTCCAAAAGTATATATCAAACCTACAAATTCAGTCAAGCTTCCAAAGCGAGATGATCGTGCACTGAATTAGATTCTTCCCAATATCTCATGAGTGAGCTCATGTCTTCTGGTTCAGTAATGAACTTATATGATCCCATTGAGAGATCGTATTACTATATGCCCTTGTATGCACTCTAGCGCACCGGTGTATAGACCTCGATTAGGTCATCAACCTATTGCTCTGCCAAATGTACATACTCAGACATATAGTAATACATCTATCTTCGGTCAGAGGATGCGTGCCTATATCGTGACAGCATACGACACATGACTTTGGTTATCTCGATCTTGTTAAGTCAACTCTTTGACCTAACTAATCTGACACATCCGAAACTCTATTCCCATGCAGAGGACCTGCATTAAGAGGTCGGTCAGATATCAGCCTATGTGAGAAAGGATTGCTATCTCCTACTCAGGCTGGAGATCATATCTTAATAATCATTTGACGGTGTCTGATGAGTCCTCAATCTAACTCATTAGATATTATCATAGCACCAGCCTCTATGATTCAATAATTGAATTAACAGCTGTATGATCATTAAGATGGCCATGGTGCATAACCCTAATTGTACTATGGGACCTATTCTGTAAATTAGTTCTTCTTCATTTCAGATCAAAGAATGATATTTGCAATAACATTTATTGCATAATGGCTCGCTATGGGCTCGCATGTCCAACATTTATATATACTTATTTAAAATTTTTTTTTAAAATCAAATATTTACAGTTTTCTATCGGCTTTAAAAACCCAAAATGTATTCCCATACTTTTAGAGCCATATTATTAGAAATACAATAAAGACAAGTTATGGTTTCTAAAGTGTATATATAGGGGGACTTTCAAATAGGATGCATCATTCTGACTTAAGGAAGCCCACCATCTTTTTGTAGAATACACGAGCACTTTAGTATAATGTGTATACATTTTGTATTATAATTGCACATTATAAATACAAAACTGCATATTATAATACATACATTAAAACTGCACATTGTAATACAATCTGTATACGTATTCTTCTAAAGTCGTCATGTTTTCTACAAAAAAGGGTTGGCCTTCCAGTACTCAAGAAGGACCAAGTCCTATGTGAAAGAAATCCTGTATATATATATATATATGACACCCCCTATAGTTAGTGTGAACTATGTCCTCATAGTGACCAAATAAGTGATAAAGAAAGACATAACTCAGGCTAAGTATAGAGTGTGAAAAGAATACTATACTATAATGACTCAAATAATAACGAATAAACGAATTAAAGTCAATCACCCCCTCTATACTTAGGATTAACTAATCCTAAGGATAGGATACTCAAAAACGAAGATGATCGAGGTCAAGAGAATGTACGCAATCAAGGACTCAGCTTATCCCCACTAAACTTCGAGTAAAATATCCCTAAGTATAGAGAAGAATATCAACAATCGAGGGACAAGCGAGAGAGAAGACGAAACAAAAATACAGAAACAAACAAAATACGAAAACGAGCGATATTGCCCCCATATGCTTAGGTTAAAACATACCCTAAGTATAAGGAACAACAGGGGTAATAGAACAGAATGATACAGACAAAACAATGTCTACACTTCCCTATACTTAGGATAAAGTACATTCTAAGTATAGCAAAAATCCTATGTGAGATCTAGGGAGGTAAGACAAAGGAAAGAACGAATGAATAAAATCGAAAACACGTATGTACAAGGTGAAAAAGAACAAACAAATCAAAGAATAGTTATTCATAAAGAAGACCTTTTCCGACCACACTGAGTTATGGAATCAATGAGGTGCACATCTGCATCAGAGTCATTCTCAGATGTATCCATGTCTGAATCCAAAAAACCTTGATCTGAGATGTAGATGCAAGATAACTTAGTGTTGTTCTAAATGAGAATCGAACTAACTTCAAACAGAACAACAAGCTCCTCAAAATCAGAAATGACCAACTCAAAAACATCAGACTCACAAGAACAATACCCAGAATCTTCATTCAAGTCTTCATTATAAGCCTTGTACTCGTTTAGTATAGACTCTAAGGTGGGCCAAAAGGAGAGTTCTAAATCATAAAACATTTTAATAAATCTCATGTACTCCTCTTTACCCCAAGATTGTGTTCTAGTGAAGTCAAGTGGTCCATCTAGGAACTCAACAATCTGACTCATCTATGTGTTAGGGTCAACAACGGAGGTACTCGCCATAGTTGCAGGATAATCAACAATCTTCCTCTTCAACATGGATGTAGTATGATCAGTAAATGTAATCCTCGAATCCTATGATGAAGTGTGTGGACCTATGGCCTGGAAATCCTCAGCATCATGATTTAGCTCAATGACTTTATTTTCAATGCTATTTCCCAGTGTTCCGTCATAAGAAAAGAAAGATGGATCTAGTATATCCTCAGTGAAAAAGGCCTGAACAAAAGGATCCTCGAGGCCAGTATCGGTAAAGTAAAAGTCATTGGTCTCCCAATGGAGGTTCCTACGGTAAGATGCATCTACAGTAACAAAGTTTGTCTCATTTTCTCTCCCACCTCAGAACCTACAGATCCAATCCTCATAATGAATGGAAGTCTAGCCATGGCTAAGAATGGTTTTCCAAGGATCACGACTGGAGTAACTCTCCATGGAACTCCATGTCTAGGACAACAAAGTCCACTAAAGTATTGCAAACCATGGAAAATCACGAAGACGTTCTTCAACACTCCCCGTGGCCTTCTAATAGATCAGTTAGCCAACTGAATAATGTATGGGTCTTCTCAAGCCTATCCATATCTAGATCATGGAGGGCAGGGTTCGGGAGAATGTTCAGAGAAGAATCATCATCTAAGAGAGTGTAAGTGAATGCTTTTCCATCAATGGTGCAGACTCCTATAGGTTTCCCCTTCAACACTTTCTTTGTGGGTTTGAGGTTCCTAATGGCCATTGAACTAGCCAAGGACACTATGTGTTTCTCAGAACAATTGTTCATTTTCCTGCCTTTTCTTTTATGGGTATGTGGAGTCTTCAAAAACCTCCTATAGGGAGGAATTGGGACCAAGGCTGTCAAAAGTGGAAGCTTAAGGATGAACTTTTCTAAATAGGATTCCAACTAAGGGTAGTCATTTTTTTTTTACTTTTTTAAAAGAGAATAAAGAATGGAGTGAAGATTCTCAAAAGAAAATTCAACAGACTCTATAAGACTAAAAGACAAGGGATTAGTAGAAAGAGAAGAAAGAATAGGCTCCAACTGTACAAAACTGTGGGACTGTCTCTCTACTGCTCCACTTCCTTTATCCTATTTTTGGTGTTTTCACTTTTTTCTCATTTGCTTTGGATTTTTATGCCTTCTCTACATGGAGAATCAGGCGAAATCTATACCTCTGCACTGTTTCCTACTATGTTCTTCTCGCTTTTAAATGTCTCAATAATTGGAGGTTGTCTCTGAACCTCATGGAAACTGGGAATAGAAGTACTCAACAACTTAGAAGTTAGTTGATAAGAGAATTTGATTCTCGCTCTATGATAATGCTAGTTATGAAATCTCTGAATGTGTCATCTGCTCCCTACAAAATGCAATCCGCTCATGAATAAAATAGATGAAATGATCGAATGTGGAACCATCTATATCTAGATTCTCAAAATGATGCACACATTCATCTCGGGTTATTGAAGACGCTCAAAATGATCAAGTGAATCCAAGGTGAAATGCTCCTGAGGTAGCTGCTCATAGCACTGGTCATGACATGGGAACCATGGGAACTGAATCGGTTGGTAAGATGACTGAAACAACATGGTCTCTCGCTCTGTCCCATGAAATACCTGAGGAACAGGCATCCAAGGCTCCTGAGCTAGAAAGTACAGAACCTACTCATACTCTGCCTGAAAACTTACCAGAAGAAATGTCGGTCTCTGAGGACAAGAACTCTATGGAGCTTTCTTAACGTGCATCGCCTGTGTTGCCTCAATATCCATATCAACTGCCTGATGTGCGATCCCAAAATCATCATGAGGTGGATGACATCTTGGTTGTCTAACATCTCCCTCGTGTGTTATTTTGGAATCAACAATCTCTCCAAAAAGAGTCCAAAGTGAATCCTCGTCAACAATGCAGTATGAACCGCAACAAGAGGCATCGACCAATGCATGTTGCTCTGCGGTCATCCTCTAATAGAAAATCTAAACTAACTCGGATTTGTAGATACTATGCTCTAGGAATCTCCTCAAAAGAATATGAAATCTAAGCCACATATCCTGTAATGACTCGAGGGTATCATGTGAAAAATCTCTAATAACCGATCGCATGTAATTGGCCAGGCTAATGGTGTGAAATCTCCTAAGAAAGGCAGCTTGAAGCGTACCCCAACTATCTCTCTCCTCTCTCAAACGTCGGAGCCATCTCACGGCTCCGTCCTTAAGTGACAAGGGAAAGGTCTTCCTCATAGCATCCTCAGGTGTAATATCTGAATAGAATCAAGTAACACATTTATCTTCAAATGCAAAAAGATGCTCATATAGCTCCTCATGTGGTCTTCCAAGAAATCTTGGCAACAATGACACGAAGTCTGAATCAATCAGAAAAATCGGTAACATCAATGTAGAAACTGGCTCAGCGCCCGAATAGGATGCATGGTGCTCAAGCCACACTCTTGTCTCAGCAACTTGTGGACCCGAATCTCTCATCTGATCTGTGTGGGAGTAAACATATTTTCTTGATATTATATGTTGATGACATCTTGCTTGCTTACAATAATATGATCCTTTTATAACATATCAAGAAATTTTTTTCGAAGAACTTTTACGTGAAAGATCTTGGTGATGCTTCTTTTACTTTAGGAATTAAAATATATCAAGATTGTTCTCACAATATCCTTGGTTTATCACAAAAGCGATATATCGAAAAGGTTCTTAAAATATATGACATAAAAGATTGTAGATCAGTTGATGCCTCTATGGCTAAGGGAAATAAGTTTAGTCCCAACCAGTGCACTAAGAATGATTTTGAAAAAAAGAGATGCAAAGAGTTCCTTGTGCATTAATAGTTTGAAGTCTAATATACATGCACGTTTGTACTCGACCAAACTTGAAATAAATTACAAGGATGTTGGGCAGATATCTGAGAAATCCAAGACCAGACCATTGAAAAGCAGCTTATAGAGTCTTGAGATATCTACAAAGAGTAGAAGAATATATACTCACATATAGGAGGTTGTACCAACTTGAGATCATTGATTATAGTGACCCCCATTTTGTTGGATTTCATGATTGCATAAGGTCTACATCAGGCTATATTTATCTACTTGCTGGAGGTGATATTTCTTGTAAGAGTGCAAAATTATTTCTTATAGCCTCTTCCACCATGGCAGCGGAATTCATAGGATGCTACAAGGCATCCAACCTTGGAATTTGGTTGTGGAATTTTATCACGAAGTTGCTTATATTTGATTGTATTGAAAGACCACTAAAGTTATTTTGTGATAATGAATAACATGTCTTTTATTCCAATAACTACAAGAATTCGTCAAAGTATAAGCATATAAACATCAAATTCCTAGTTGTTAAAAAATGGTACAAAGTAGACAATTATCTACAAAGCATATTGGTACAAACTCCCTGATTGTAGATCCGCTTGCCAAAGAATTGTTACCTAAAGTGTTTCATGATCATACCACGAATATGGGTGTCATTTCAGTTGAAGATATCCAATTTTAATGGAATTTTATAAATTTCAAAATGCTTTTAAACAGTTTTGTTTAGTACATTACTATTTTACTTTGGACATTATGGTTATTGTTTTGTATGAACAACTCGTTTATGTCCACTTTATTTTTCATGAAGTATGATTCCAGTTTAGTGGACCAGTGGATATTGATAAATTAAGATCATATTGCATATAATTCTCCTTATTCATATTATTAAGTTGTATTGACATACATGACCATTGAAGGCTAAGTTATTATTGTTTTAGCATAACTATTTTGATCCTTTGATTGATAAAACTAGTAGACATGATTTATGGATACACATTAAAGTGATGACAGAAAAGATGAGCTCATTTAGATATTATTTGATTATAATATCTGCACATATAGTTCAAGTGGCAGATTGTTGGAATTTAAATCCAACAATCGACTTATATGTTTGTATATTTAAAATCAATAATACTATTAACTTTATTGATAACTCAATATTAAAAGTTATCAAATAAAATTCAGAATCTATTTTCAATGTATGGGTATTTTTTATTGATAACATGGGACATTGCGAGGCCAAAGGATAATTATCAAATCCATGATGGATACAATTGATAATTATCTAAATGAAGAATTGTTAAATGGTTCGTGGTCTCCAAATATACCAACCATTCTCCCTTTCGAATCTGATTCTCGTAGGGAGTGGTTACATGATTTTCTTTCTCCCCTTTTCATTCCGAGAGAGGATGTGCACGAGAAGAAAGACCTGAAAATGCAAGCATGTTTGTCCATATTTTGGAAGATCATTGAAGACGTTAACTCATTTCACTGGCTCAATTTTGTATCATTACTATCCTTCTTAATTTCTATTCAAACATATATCGTGGTTAGAACTAGACAACTTGATTATATTTCCCTCTTGTTATTAATCTCATAACCAATATTAATATTTTATATATTAGACATCCATTACTTTTAAATGTTATATTGTTGTCACCGTCACTTTTGTTGTTGACATTTAATTCATGTTTATGACTGAATTTTTAAATATACAAGTGAAAAGACATGTATGTTGATGTCAGTGAATGACCAAGTGGATAGTGATTGATAAGATTATTTGTATCACCTTTTGTTTGTACACCATGTTTGAGATTGCTAAGATTTCTCATATTCCCTTTTGTTTGTATATCATGTATGTATGATACACACATTGTTTTTTATATTTTATTTGGTAATACCTATCACATTTTGAGATCCAACACTGGGTTACGGGCACATTAAGACTTTTTTTACTAAAATAAATAACATATTTTGAATATATGAATGGATACATACATATTCGATATAAATAACTTGTATTAATATGTCACCAAAATGATCACTATTGTTAAAATTGATGTTTGATGATATATAAATGGTTATGCATCAGTAATTCATATGGATAAATATTTATCCTAAGGAAAATTGATATGCATTAGAATTACATATGCGGTTGTAGTTTTAAATATGTGACGATTGTTTAGTTATCATGCTAATATTAAATCCATCCAATAGTAGATTTATATTTGACATGTTATTATCATCAATAGTTATTACTACATGAAGATATCATTCATAAGTTACGTGTTTATATAAAGATAAAACTATACTAGAGTGGTAGATATATTGAGATAAGATTTTACATGTATTTATGGTTTTGGGGTTATTGTAGTTATGCTGGCATTTTTGTTGTCATTTTTCAGATATGAATTCCATCAACTAACTACCACCAATTTGATTCCAATATTAAATGACTCCAATTTTAGGTCATGGCAAGAGAACTAGTTGATTGTTCTCAGGATCAATGATCTTGCGCTTGCGATAAGGACCGACTCTCCTCTACAATTATGGATAAGAGTACCTCTGATGAGAAGAGAGATAAAGAAAGTGGGAGAGATCAAATTGCATGTGCATGATGATAATGAAAAGGGAAATTCCGAAAGCATCAAGGGACACTATGTATGAGAAAATAAGTACTGTTAATGAAATACTGACATTAAAAATTTTTTGCCAAGAATGAAAAAGCTGAAGTTCATACGCTCTTGGGTAGTCTGACTTTGATGTGGTATACAGAAAAGGGAAACATCAAGGAGTATAATATGGAGGTGTCTCATATTGCTTCAAAGTTCAAAGAATTCAAACTTGAACTCTATGTAGACTTGATGCATCTGGTTCTTATATCTCTTCCTCCTTTATTCAATCAGTTTAAGGTGAGATACAACTGTCAAAGAGACCTGGTCTCTTAATGAGATCATCTCATACCCATTTAGGAAGAGGAAAGATTGAAGCAAATGAGACAGAAAAAGCTCATCTTGCCACCACCTCTAATGAAAAGAGAAAGAAAAGAAAGCAGAAAAATGAAGCTACAATCATAGTATCTCATAGGAAATATAAGAATAAGGAACCAATTTCTAGTGGTTATTTCTTTTGCGGAGCTAAAGGACACAAGAAGAAGCGGTGCACAAATTATCACACTTAACAAGCTAAGAATTGTATGCTTCATAGTTTGGTTTGTTCGGAAATTAATTTGACTTTGATACCACAACACACTTGTTGGCTAGATTCTTTAGCTACTACACATGTTAGGGTCTCCATGCAGGGCTGCATGAGTTATTGAAAACCAATGAAGTTGAAAAATACCGTTATGTGAGGAATGGTGAATCAGCAGATGTCGAGGTAATCGGAAATTCAAACTATTCTGATAGAGTGGCTTTTACCTTGATCTAGATGGAACTTTTGTTGCACATTCTTCTCGTAAAAATTTGATTATAGTTTATCTTTTGGATAAGGCCAGTTACCAAATATATTTGGGTGATGGAAAACTTATTTTATCTCAAAATTCTATTTTTGTTGGTTTTATTTTTTATATGAATATGATCAACTTTATTGCTTGATTTTTTACCTTTGTAGTGAATCTTTTATTTTTCACTACAAGACGTATGGAATGAAAAATTATAGATATGTGTTTCTCATCATTATGGGACAAAGAGATTAGTGCACACATTAAGATCAAGGATAGAAAGGCTTATGCCAATTGAAATTCTAAGTCCCTTAGATTTCATAGATTTTAATGTAAGGGTGAACTGCATAAAAAGAAAACAAACCAACAAAAGGATATTTGAAGCGAATGGATCATCAGACATATTGGAACTTATACATACAAATATGTGTGGTATGTTCCCTACTATTTCTTGGAATGGTAAATAATATTGTATAAGAGTCATAGACCATTTTTCCAGATATGGCTACTTATACCTCATTCATGTCACATTCCCTGGACATGTTCAAAACTTTTAATACTAAAGTTGAGAATCAACTTAGTAAAAGGATTAAAAGCATTAAATCTAATTGTGATGGTGAATACTGTGATGGATATGTTGGTTCAAGTGAACAATGACCAATGCCTTTTGTAAGATATCAAGAAGAATGTGGTATCATCCCACAGTACATCATGCTAGGGTCACATGGTGTAACTGAAATACTAAATAGAACACTTAAGGATATGGTGAAGTGCGTGACTTGTCATTCTACCTTGCTAGAATCTCTTTGGAGAGAAGCACTCAGGACTACAATATATACCCTCAACAGAGCTCTAACTAAGGTAACTAATAAAATCCCACATGAACTTTGTTTGATCATGAAGCTTAGTCTAAATCATTTTCATGTTTGGGGATGTCAGCAATGCCTTTCAGAAAAATGAAAAGAAACTTGATGCAATACCAATTAGTTGTGATTTTATTGGACCTTCAAATAGATCAAGGGGTTACCAATTTTATGATCCCACAACTAAGTCCATTTTTGAGTCTGATAATGATATATTTTTTAAGGATGTTGAGTTTGCGAGGGGGGTAAATGTATAGATGTTGTCTTCAAAGAGGAACATGTTGCCATTCCCTTAGTTGTTGTTGGACTTGATAGGGATCATATTCCTATCATTTTCAACGAGACAAACATTCAAGACATTATGGCATAATTGATGAGCGCTCAACCGATTAGGGTTATGTCTCAAAAAATCATATCAAGGTCGTTGCGACTCTAATCGACAAAGCGTGGCTCAATCAAGAAAAATCAGACCACAATGAAAATAAATCAAACAATCAAACACAAAGGCAAGCGGTCATGCTAATTATTTAACCTGGTATAGCCACCAGGGTCGAACACAATGAGCACAGAATGACAAGTCTACGAAGTAGTCAGGTAATCAAGAAAATGAATAAATTTTGGTGGTTTTTAATTTTCAAAATTTTTAATGATTTTATAATAAGGAAAGGAATAAAGAAAAGGGCCAAAATTCACATTCAAGCAATTATTGAAGGGCCAAAATAATTTAAAAATTCAAAACAAAAATATTTTTAGGTTTTTAAAATACTCAAGTGTTTTTGTAAATTTTATGGGGTTTTCTGATTTTTAATTAATTTTCTTAAAATAAAAGAAGGCAAAAAATAGGGAGCAATGTACAGCCTGGATATAAACGCAAATTAAAATTATTTAAAATGCCAAAATATCCTAGCAATAATTTTATGTGAAACTCTAAAATCAAAGCTATCTACAGGAATTGGAAATACATTTTTTTAATTTTTTACTAAATTTCTAATAATTTTTATAATCTTTTTAGTCTTTTTCAATTTTTAGATGTTATATCAATGGGAATAAGATAAAAATTACACAGAAACTAAAACAAAAAAAAGAAGCAATCATGATTTTTTTATATTTTTTAAATGTATTTTAATTTTTTTAGTTGATTTTTCAAAACAAACATAGATACTTTTTATTGTTTTTTAATTTTTGAAAATATCAAACAAAATCAAAACACCCAACAAAAATTACCAAAATTCCTACACAGTAGTAGGAGCTACGTATCTTAATCTCAGAATTTTTGGAGTAACTTAGTTATTTATTTAACTAAAAACACAACACACAGATCACAAGGACCAAATTGCAAATTATTTAAGTTTTAAGACCCAACAGTAACAGACATTAAAAGTCTAGGGGGCTTATCTACAAATTTCCCAATAAAACACACACATGCTATAAATCAACGCTCACCAGGGTACAATTGCAATTCTGAAAAACATCTATTCAGTCCATAACATATAAGAAGCAAAGGACAAAAGATGCAAATGTCCCACAATGCACGTAACAAAGCACGTGTGCCCAAAAAATAAGACTAAATTGTAAATACTAAAAACTAGAAGGGATAAAAAGAAAAATGGTCTAACTGTATATTTTATTTTACAGAATAAACTAGAAACGAAAAGAAACACGGGGGAAGAAAAGCAATATACCTAAGGCGGCACGTAAGCGATGCGTGGAGTGACAGGTGTCGTCCGCTGATAGGGCATGATCGGGCGGCTCTAGATGCATCAGATGTCACATCTGACAATATCTGCTGGTTGAGGGCGTGGCTGGTACGAGACCGTTAGATCTGACATCTAACGGTCTGACACCTCCAGGTGGACGAACGGTTGGGATGTGATCTATAGAGTGGAGATGATCGAATCCTCGGCTCCATTGAAGGATATGAAGGCACTGGTGGAGTCATGGGCCTCTTCTGCATTGAATGGTCGGCTCTGATGGAGGCTCCAATGGTCGGATCGGTGAGGCGGCGCAAGGGACCTGCGGCTACTTCGGCGAGAATGGTCGAGGATGAAATGGGGACTCTCCGCGCGCGTCAAGGCCTGCAAAGGAATGCTCTGACTCGGAGCTACACTCCGGTGGGGTTAATAGGTCTAAAAAGCAAAGAAGTGGTGGTGAATGAAATTTGTCTCTGATGGTCTCGATAGATGGAAACCTCGAGCCTAATCTTGACATGATGATCGAGTCTCAGGGTGATCAGGGTGCGTAAGGAGATGGAGGGTGAGCGTATGGGTCGATCGGAGGGGATAAGTGAGGGTGAGGAAGCTCCGACCGACTGGTCAGAGCTGGCGGAGTTAGGACAGCGATAAATGGAAGATTAGGTAAACGACGGAGCTAGGAACGATCAAAGAGCTACTTGAGGGTCCGAGTATGATTTGATCTCTAGGAGAAGTGGATGGCGAGGTTGTAGCCTCGACCACGCTGCGTCAGGCAAAGAAGGCTTCTCGCGATGGTTCTCCGGCCACGACGAGTGAGCTGCGGCTATACAACACCAATCCGACCACCGAAGGTATCCTCCGATGGTTGTCACTATGAGGAAGGAGTCTGGGGTATCAAGAAGGGGTGCGGTGTGACCTAGAGACCTATGGAGGCGGATGAAGATATTTATAACAGTCCCAGGTAGCTCGAGAAACCGGGTTGGAGCGTGCGAACCAAGGATGATCCGTGCCTCCTTAGGGATCCACGAAGGTCACAGATCCATTGGGAAGACAGGGGCAGAAATTCAGAGCAAGGGAACGTAATATCCGGTAGGTGTAAATGGAAGAAATGGGTCCGACGGAACAGTCGGGTCAGGTCAAGCCCTGGAAGAGGGGGTTGACCCGAGTCAACGTTCCTCCGTGGACCAATCAGAAAATAGTATTTACAAAACATTTATAAATTCAACAAAAATAGTAAATGATGATAAATTAAAAAGTATATTAAATGAAAAATGTTTGTAATTTTTCAAGCTATTTTTCTGTGATTTTTATTTATTTTTATGAAAAATAAATTATGGTATATACAGTATAATGTATTACATACAGGTATAAAATACCTATGAATTATGTACAATTATTTTTATATTATTATTTTTACAAAAATACACCAATTTTATGTTTTATTTATAACATAATATTTAGACTATAAAATAATTATTGTTTTATTTTTATTATTTATTCACAATTATAAAATAAATAGGGAAGGTTACAAATATACATGTATTATGTACAAGTGAGATAGAGAATTTTATTATATTCTATTTTATTTTTCTTATTTTTATTTTATTTTTAGAAATGTGTACACGGAAGTAAAAACAACTTTTTATATTTATTTTTGCAAAAATAAATTATATACACATATGGTGCATATATACAAGGTGGAGTGGCCCTATCTCTCTCTACTTAATTTATTTAGTGATTAGGTCAATAATTGGCCCTCTCTTGGGTTTGGGTCACTCAGTATTTATTCTAAATACTTCCTTATTTTTCTTTTATTCTTTATTCTTTTATTTTTGCACAAATACATGTTGATTATGATATATTAACACATGCATGCTTATTGCTACGTTATTATATTTACAACTATATACATGATGCTTTGCCAAGATAATTTGCTAAAATAAAAGAATAAAGAGTGATGAATGAGGATTCATCACCCCCTATACTTTACCTTTGTTAGTACCTTAGGAAACACTTATTTGAAAAAGAAGTGAAAAGAAAAGGAAAAGAAAACGAAGGAGAATCACGGTTGATTATTAAACTTGTCTTCATTAAATTGAAGTATGGAGCTCAGTCAGGCCTTTGGATTATTAGTTTGCCGGAACCTTAATTAGACTTAGGTTTAAAACTCAACAGCCTCAAAGTTCCACCAATCTATGGTCAAGACTCCTCAATAATCCAGATCAGAACAAGTCTACATACACAAACTCCAATGACCATGAATCTTTTCTTGTACTATGTAAGTGATGTGTAGCTCCCCAGCTCAGAAATGGCAAAGTAACAACCCCCTTAACAAGGTAACTCTAATGCCATAGTCTAGTAGCTCTTTCCTCGAAGAGAGGTGTATTCCCTTTTAAGTTCAAGTGCAACCGGCTCAAGAAGAGGAGCACGACGAGAATGGACCATGACCAGTGTAGCCATGTATCCTAGGGAGCCCAACCAGTGTAGCTAAGTCTCCCTGCTGCAAGCTTCATGAGATGGGAATGGGTAACATAAGCTTTGCTTTATTTGGCTATATACACTTTGGTTGGTATTTTATTTTCTATCAGACCCACAAGTTTTTTGGAGTTTTTCTTTCTTTTGCACATTTTTTTGATGTGCATATGTACAACATATCTACATGGTGCAACATATATACATGAGGAGTTTTTCCTCTTGAGCCAGTAGACTATCCCTCTTTTGAAGCATTATTGCAACCCACAACTCCTGTCTTTAAACCTCAATACCGCCAGACCAAGTTGACACGCAGTTCCTTCACTAAAAGAAGACGAGAGGTTCTGCCTGGAAGTACTACCCTCGTATGCTACCCCAAGCCAAAGAAGATTGCCTCCTCACCACCTCATCCGTAGAGATCTATGTGTAAGGTGCTGGTGCATGTAAAGCCTATGTCTGTGAGAGTCATGTGTGTGTTGATAAGTATTCTACTTAAGCTCATCAAGATCATATGTGATCATAGCCTAGTGGACTCAAATAATTAAGTCACACATGACCTGAAAAGTCTTAACCCTAAGCCCTATTAGGTTCCTCCGAGAATTAGGTGGATTAATGTCTTAACCAAGGTCCATTTTCCAATTCAATTCCAGGCTAGTTTAAATGTCAACTATGACTCAGAAAAACTGTACAGGTATATACGAAAATGCAAATTTTTGAAAATGTGCAAAATTTTTGAAAAATGTTACAATGAATGAATGCATGGATGCAGAAGTTTTGCAAATTATTTACACACATTTACACAAGGATTTTTGCAAACTTTTGTTTTTCAAACATTTTACAAAAATATTGTACTATATACATAATTTTGATACCAAAATATTTACAAATGTTTTACACAGAAAATATTTTTACAAACATTTGTACAAAAATAATTTTTATAAATAGCTATGTATGTGCAAGAAAAGAATTTTATGTAAAAGAAAATTTTTAAATTTTTATGGTTTTTTAGATAAAGGATTTTAGCCATTTTATTTATTAACACACTCACACAAAGCACAAGTTATGGCTAAATGATATATGATATATATACAACACCCCCTATACTTAGCTCGAACGATGTCCTCAGAGTGGATCAAGAGCAATGAAGAAGACATAACTCGTGCTTAGTATAGGGAAGTGAAAAGGAAAACTGTACTACAATGATGAATCAAAGAATAGAATGGAAAAGAATCTCGGTGTTTCCCCCTATACTTAGGATCAAGTAATTATGGTAAAATATCCCTAAGTATAGGCTGCAAAATAGAGGTAAAAAATCAAAACAGAAATCAAAAGTCTGACACCCCCTTATACTTAGGGTAAGTAAACCCTAGGTATAGCATAATCATAAGATACTAATGGGGTATTGGACTGAAGAATGGTATGATATGGACATCTGGATCTATACAAGGTGGAAGACAGTGATAATCAGGCGTGAGATGCAATAGATGTGAGTCAAAGATCACATCTCACACAAAATGAATAGGGGTGACGTCAACGACCATCGGCTCATGATCTAGATATGGTTTGAGCCGTTGGATGACATTTCGGATATGTCAATGCTTCCATTGTCATGTACCTTTCGAACCACGTATGGTCCCTTCCACTTGCTCTGTAACTTCACTGGAAATAATCTAAGCCTAGCATAGAACACTCATACTCTCTGATCTGCCTCAAACTGCTTGTGGCTAATATGAGAATCATGCCACTCCTTCACTCACTCCTTGTATTGTAGGCTACTCGAAAAGGCTTCATATCTAAGCTCCTCCAGGGATGCCAACTCTGCCCTCCTGTGATCTCCTACACTCACTGGATCCAATAATATGTCTGTGACAACCCAAAGTAACTTATGCTTAATCTCAATAGGTAAATGGCAAGGATTTCCATAAACGAGGCGAAAGGGGGATATACCCAAAGGAGTCTTGAAGGAAGTCTGATATGCCCATAAGACCGAGTCCAAAAAAGTGTGACCCATCTTTTCGATCAGTGCGGACTACCTTATACAATATAGTCTTGATATCCATGTTCGACACTTCAGCTAGACCATTGGTCTGAGGATGATATGGAGTGGCTACTCGATGGTCTATGACAAACTCGCTAGCAAGGGCCTTTACCTTGTCATTGACGAAATGAGACCCCCTGTCAGATAACAAAACTCTAGGCACCCTGAACCGTGAAATGATATTATTCCTCAAAAATCTGTAAACAGTCCTAGCATTTGCGGTTCGGGCGGGGTGACCTCAGCCCAACGACTAACATAATCAACGACCAACAGAATGTACTCAAATCCCTGACTCTTAGGGAATGGGCTCATGAAATCGATGCCCCATGTGTCAAAAACCACACAGAAGTGAATGGGTTGCATCGGCATCATATCACGCTGTCCACAAGTGCCTATCCTCTGATAGTCAATACACATCTTCACGAATTCATTAGAATCCTTGAATAGGGTAGTCCACCTTAGGCCAGATTGGAACACTTTCTGTGTCATTCTCCTCCCAGAGTGACGTCCTCCTGCCTCAAGCTTGTGGCAGTATGTGAGGACGCTATGGTGCTCCTTTTGAGGAATTCACCGTCGCAAGACACTATCTTCTCCTTCATGATAAAGGATGGGATCCTCCTAATGGTAGAAGTTGGCCTTCGCGAGGAAGGTCTCAAGTTGCTACCTGGGCCAACCTTGTGGAACTTTCTTGGCAACAAGATAGTTCACAATGTCGGCGTACCACGGGAGCGAGGGGATATCAAGGATCGCCTCATCTGGGAAGGTCTCGGAAATGGGATCAGTCTGCTCAGATTCCTCAAGATGCTCTAATCAGGAGAGATGATTGCCACCACATTCTTGACTCCAGGTTTATCCTTAATCTCAATATCAAACTCCTGGAGTAAAAGGATCCATCTAGTCAGTCTCGCTTTGGCATCCTTCTTTGCCATGAGGTACCTGATGGTAGTGTGATTTGAGAAGACAGTCACCTTCAATCCAATGATGTAAGATCTGAACTTATATAGGGCAAAAACTACGGCTAGCATCTCTTTCTCAGTGACAGTATAGTTCTGTTGTGCGACATCCAATGTACGGCTAGCGTAGTGAATGGCAAATGGCAATCCATCCCTCCTCTATCCCAGCATGGCCCCTACGGTGAAATCGTAGGCATCCGTCATGATCTCGAATGGAAGAGACCAATCAGGCGACTTAAGGAGAGGAGCCTCAACCACCAGAATCTTGAGAGTCTCAAATGACATAAGACACTTATCATCTACAATGAACTCGGTATATTTGGTCATCAAATCAGTCAACAGTCGGGCAATCCTGTTGAAATCATGAATGAATTGTAGGTAGAAACTGACGTGCCCCAGAAAAGACCGTAACAGTCGCAAGTTGGACGGTGGATTGAGTTTCCTAATGATATCCGCCTTGGTCGGATCAATCTCCATGCCCCTGTTGGAGATAATATGACCAAGCATCATCCCTTGAGTCACCATGAAGTGACTCTTCTCCCAAGATAATACAAGATGGACCTCGATGCATCGCTGAAGGACGCTGTCGAGGCAGTCAAGCCAAGCATCAAACCCATCGCCGTAGATCAAAAATGTCTTCCATGAAGACCTCCAAGCACTCACCCACTATGTCCGAGAAGATGGACAACATGCACCTTTGGAATGTCATCGTGGCATTACATAGACTAAAGACGATCAATATGAAAGCATATGTCCCAAAGGGATAGGTGAATGTAGTCTTGTCGTGGTCTTCGGACGCAATGGCCACCTGGTTGTATCCATAGTACCCTTAAAGAAAGAAGCAATGACTCTTCCTAGCTAGCCTCTCTATAATATAATAAATAAAAGGTAGTGAGAAATGATCCTTCTTGGTGGCCTGGTTCAATCGTCTGTAGTCCACACAGACCCTCCATGAAGTGGGTACCCGGGTAGCGATCTCCTCTCCAGACTCACTCACAACTGTAGTGATGCCCGTCTTCTTGGGCACCACATGTAATGGACTAATTCACTTGGAGTCGGAGATGGGGTAGATAAAATCCGTGCTCTACCATTTTGAGATTTTCTTCATGACAACCTCTCGAAGGTTCGGGTTCAGTTGCCGCTGGAACTCACACGACGGCTTGCCGTCCTCTTCAAGATAGATATGGTGGGAGCACAGGGCCGGACTTATCCCCTGGAGATCAGCTACACTCCATCCTATCGCCTTGCGGTTCTTTTCAAGAACATCTATCAAACGAGATTCTTGCTCTCTAGTTAAATCTGCCGAGATAATGACTGGGTGCATCTCATGCTCGCCCACAAGGAATCTATACTTTAGTGACTGCAGTAAGGGCTTCAGCTCTGGGCAACTAGGAGTCTGTCCTCTGAAAAGTCTGAGTGAAAGCAACCAAATCTGCATTGGAGAACTCTCGTTGATCATGATAATCTGGTGAAGACTGCTGTGCTGATGTATCTGTACTTTGTATCGGGTCAGTTTCCACCCTAGCTGCTGGCTCTTTAGGAATCAGACATTGAATCAACTCATCAAACTATGCCCAATCAATATGTGACTCCAAGGGTTCTGAATCTGAATCAAAAGAAACATCGACTGCCTCACTCTCCTGAACGCGATCTACAACCTCGAATGTGTCCTATGCCAAGAGTGTGCTCTCCATGCTATCCTCTGCTGGAATCTGGGAATCTGTGGGATCTGAATGGGAGAGGATGGCTCATGAAACGGGGTCTGACCAAGCGACTTCAGTCATATGTAATCACAAAATCACACTCTTGGTGGACGTCTCGCTCTGCCTCTCTTATCTGCGCTAAATCGTTGAGTTGCTCTGGGCAGGCTGAATCTCGCGCTCTGGTCTCGTCGATCGTCTCTATTTGTATACTCTCACCCTCGACGCGAAAGTATACCTTCACGCTATTATGATCGGACACTGCCTTGGCTGTGGCCAAGAACGGGCGTCTTAGAATGATGGGGGTATCGATCACAGACTCAGGGATCTCTATGTCCAACACAATGAAGTCCACGGGGAATTTCAGGCCCTCAATTTTGACGACCACATCCTTCAGCAAACCTTTCGCCTCTTTATAGATCTATCAACAAACTGAAGGATTGTCCTCCTCTGTCGAAGAGGGCCAAACTCGAATCAGTCGAGTAACATTGTCAGAAGTAGGTTGATAGAAGAAACACTGTCTATAGCGTTCGATCAAATCTATGCTCATGTATATGACATCTGACATAGGAATCTCCTGCATCTGGCCTCTTGGCTGGCAGGCGGTTTGAATGGTTTGTCTTCTTCTTGCGAATGGTGGTCTTCTCTCCAAGGTTCCCCTGGAAGAGAGGGATGCGCTCAAGTGACTCATGTAGAGTCAGTTGGATCTGGAATCTGTCTATCATCTGCTGGTTGAACTCTAACTGCTGGGATTTTTTTAGATTTTCTTTTTTATTCCCTTCGCCAAGCGGAGTGCTTGAGGGAAGGGGATGGCTGGGCCCTCCTCAGATGGAGGGCTAGGATCGGGTCCCTGCTGTTGTGGCAAAATAGAATCCATGCACATATCTCCAGGAATCGCAGATGGACTCACAAATAAAGAACCCTTTCCTTTATTGATTTTTTTAGATTTTTCAAAATATTCCTGAGATACAGAAGCAAATGGAAACGCAACAGGAATAGAATGGGTGGCCTCAGTACCACCCGCAACATCTGGACTTGTGACATCAACATCGCACTCTAGCTCAGCATCTTCATGTCTGGTGGCATCAGCAACACCTCCTGCATATGGTGAAGTGACGACCTCAGTACCGTCAGCTGGATCTACATCCTTAGTGGCATCAACACCACCGTCATCAACATCATAATGAGCAGCATCAGCACCACTCTCCTCCTCGTCTGGCGCTCCTGAGTCATCATGGTGTCATCGCTCAGACGAGGTGCCGTCGGCTGGCATCCTATTGCTCCTAAGTGTAACAAAGCTAGCATCAAAAGTATATGCAGTATTATTATCAAGTGTGTCACTCGGAGTGGTAATCTCTGTAAACTCTACCTACTCAGACTTCCTCTTCATGTTGTTCGGATTCGGCTCGAACTGAGCGGGTATGGCAGCCTTGCCCTTCACGATCTCCCTCATCTCCTGACGGAACTCGTCCATATCTCGCCTGAAAGTGGCATGTTGCTTGGAGATAAGGCAGGATAAATCGTCAAGTGTTGGGTTCTCATAGGCTGGACCATGAGAACCGAACGGGTTGCCTCTCTCGAAGTGAGGCTGCTGCTGCTGAGACAGATGAGGGGGATACTGGTGATGACACTGCTGAGGTTGCTGCTGTTGCCTCCACGAATGTCCCTACTGATAGGGACGAGGACCCTACTGGTAATGTGGATGTGTCTGTGGGAACTGAGGTTGCTTCTGCTACTGGCTGTACTAGCTCATCTGGCTCTCTTCCCCTAGGGATGTCTCCTCCTCCACTTGCTTTGTGCTGCTCCTCTCGGTCCGCTCGCATCTACGCCATCTCCCTACGCATATCCGCCATGAAAGCCCCCTGGTCTCTGATATGACGTTGCATGGTCTCCAGGGAGGCTAACAGGGTGTTGTTGATGGCACCCTGGTCAAGTGCATACGTGTGGGTCTGTCCAGGTCCATCCGTGTACTCCTCGCTGCTGTCCATGGTCTCTACAAAGGCAAACGACCCAAACTCAGGTGCAGATAAATGATCAAACATCTATTGATGTCTCTGCTCGGGCATCTCAGGACTAGTAGAAGGGTGGTCGAGGGGTAACATGGCGGAGTCAAACTCAGGTTTGGAGAGCGGGTCTGGGATCTCACGAACCAACCTAGATGAGTGGACCCGAGTACTCGAAAGCGGTGCAACCAAAGGCTGCCTAAGGGACCTCCGAGCCATCATCGTGATGTATTGAGTGAAGGCGGATGAGATCTGGAAAACACACAAGATAGGTCATACAAACCCCCAATTCACCTACTCACGCAGAGCTGATGACCGTAAAGGTTCGGTCTATTATCTTATCGATTTTATTAGGTGATCAATCAGTATATCAGAGCGATTAAGCGAGCTGTT
This sequence comes from Ottelia alismoides, assembly GCA_037367405.1. Classification (NCBI taxonomy): domain Eukaryota; kingdom Viridiplantae; phylum Streptophyta; class Magnoliopsida; order Alismatales; family Hydrocharitaceae; genus Ottelia; species Ottelia alismoides. Next base: position 80,689 of record JAZKJV010005826.1, read on the forward strand.
TGGAATCCAACGCTCACACGAGACTGTCCCGATCCCAAGGCAAGGTCTTTCCCAGCCAATACAAGTTACGGATCATTTATCAGCTACCCGATCAACTCGATCTTTTAAGGATATCGTGGCCCGCTTTACCGGAAACTGGAGTGATCCTCACTAGAGAACAACTAACCCAAAATCAATAGTCTGAAAAGAGGCCGAATATGGCTCTAGCCTATTGTGTGGGTCACTCTCTCGCTCATCCAAACCAGATAATGAGGGGATTGCTCTCTTAAGACAAAATTTTCAGTGAGGTGTCTTTTAGGGTCAAGTGTGTTTAGCAGTCTTAATTTTATAGTTTTTCTTTCTTTTAGATATATTTCAAGCAAGCAACGTCTAACGAATTTTTCGATTCTCCTGATTATTTTAACTCAAAAAATAGGGGGAGAAGTCGAAAAAAGCACGGTCAAACACTATGATGCACGTGAAGTCAGAAATACGTACCTGACGCCAGCTCTCTACATGCAGGGTGATCCGTGCATAAAATAAAGATAGGAATTAAAACTACCTATATAATGCAAAAAGAAATCAGCCTTAGACAAAAAATTTCTACTCGGGAAGAACGATAGATAACGGGTCAACAAGAGAGGTCAGGGTCCGATCTCTGATGCCGACCGGTGTCCACCACAACGGATCCTACAAACGTTGTATACGGCCTCTAGCGACACATGACCTCTCAGGTGACTGAGTTAGACTTTTCTTTTGTAAGTTAATTAATTAGGTCCACTTAGCGATCTATAGGTATGTGCAAGTAGTAAGGGTTGGGGCCTTAATCAATTATGTCACAATCAAATAAAAATCCTAAATATAGGGGCCAAAAACTTTGAGAATAAAAAATAAAAGAAAATACGACAAACTCAAAACTGGCGTAAAATCTGCGGTGAGGTCCCCCGCACACCGGTGCTCGACGAAACCGACCTCGAGAATCTGTCAAGTCCAAGAGTCTTAATTATGTATTATTACAATAATAATTAAATGAAAATAAAAAGTAAGCTAAAACTCCTCCAAAGGTCTTGCTCCTCTTGTACTCTCTCCTGCGACTCGAAGCAGAAACGAGCCGCCTTTGTTTCGTTCGGGTGCCTCGGCGCCTCTAAGAAAGTCTCCCTTGCTTGTCAGGCCCTCGCAAGAAAGGGAAATAGAAACTGGTCAGGCCACAATTTTAAAAAATATAATAAAATACAAATAAAATAAAATTAGAATAAAATAAATGAGAATAAAAACAAAGAGAAAGAAAAAAAACTAAAACAAAACAAAAATAAAAAGAAAACAGATAATGAAAAATAAAAAGAAGAAAAAATAGAAACAAAACCGAAAAAGGAAAACCGAATATTAAGCCGTGCTCCCCGGTAACTGTGCCATTCTGATGAGCGCTCAGCCGATCAGGGTTAAGTCTCAGAAAAGCATATCAAGGTCGTTACGACCGTAATCGACAAAGCATGGCTCAATCAAGAAAAATCAGACAACCATGGAAATAAATAAAACAATCAAACACAAAGGCAAGCGGTCCTGCTAATTATTTAACCTAGTATAGCCACCAGGGTCGAACACAAGGAGCACGGAATGAGAAGTCTATGAAGTAGTTAGGTAATCAAGAAAATGAAGAAATTTTGGTGGTTTTTAATTTTCAATTTTTTTATGATTTTATGATAAGGAAAGGAATAAAGAAAAAGGCCAAAATTAAAATTCAAGCAATTATTTAAAGGGCCAAAATAACTTAAAAATTCAAAACAAAAATATTTTTAGGTTTTTAAAATATTCAAGTGTTTTTGTGAATTTTGTGAGTTTTTTATGATTTTTAATTAATTTTCAAAAAATAAAAGAAGGCAAAAAACAGTGAGCAATGTACAACCTAGATATAAAGGCAAAAATTATCAAGTACCTATAAAATCCTAGCAATAATTTTATGTGAAACTATAAAATTAAAGCTATCTACATGAACTGAAAACACATTTTTTTATGAATTTCTAACAATTTTTATAAGCTTTTTAGGCTTTTTCAATTTTTAGGAGTTTTATCAATGAGAATAAAGCAAAAATTACACAGAAACTAAAATAATAAAAAAGAAACAATCATGATTTTTTTAGATATTTTAAAGGTATTTTAATATTTTTAGTTATTTTTTCAAAAAAACAGAGACACTTTTTATGATTTTTGAATATTAGAAAATATCAAACAAAATCAAAACACCTAACAAAAATTACCAAAATTCCTACACAGTAGCAGGAGCTACGTATCTAATTCTCAGAATTTTTGGAGTAAGTTAGCTATTTATTTAAATAAAAACACAACACATAGATCACAGGGACCAAATTGCAAATTATTTAAGTTTTAGGACCCAACAATAACATGGAGTAAAAGTCCAGGGGGCTTATCTGCAAATTTCCCAATAAAACACACATGCTATAAATCATTGCTCGTAGGGGTACAATTGCAATTCTAAAAAACATCTATTTAATCCATAACATATAAGAAGCACATGACAAAAGATGCAAATGTCCCACAATGCACGTGACGAAGCACGTGTGCCAAAAAACGAGACTAAACTGTAAATACTAGAAACTAGAAGGGCTAAAATGCAAAATGGTCCAACTATATATTTTATTTTACAGACTAAACTAGAAACTAAAAGAAACACGGGGGAAGAAGAGCAATATACCCAAGGCGACACGTGAGCGGCGCGTGGAGCGACAGGTGTCGTCCGTTAATAGGGTGTGATCGGGCGGCTCTGAATGCGTCAGATGTCAGATCTGTCAGTGTCTGTTGGTCAGGGGCATGGATGGTACGGGACCGTTAGATCTTACATCTAACGGTCTGACACCTCCAGGTGGACGAATGGTTGGGATGCGATCTGGAGAGTGGAGATGATCCAACGACGGCGAAGGCGTCTCGATGAACTGTGTATGGGCGAACTTCACTGGACCCAAGGATCGAATCCTCGGCTCCAATGAAGGATCTGAAGGCACCGGTGGAGTCGTGGGCCTCTTCCGCGTCGGATGGCCGGCTTTGATGGAGGCTCTAACGGTCGGATCGGCGAGGCGACGCGAGGGACCTAGGGCTACTCCGACGAGAATGGTCGAGGATGCAATGGGGACTCTCTGCGCACGTCAAGGCCTGCAATGGAATGCTCTGACTTGGAGCTACACTCCGGTCGGGTTTATTAGGTCTAAAAAGCAAAGAAGCGGTGGTGAATGAGATTGGTCTACGGCGGTTGCGATAGATGGAAACCTCGAGCCTAATCTCGACGTAATGATCGAGTCTCAGGGTGATCGGGGTGCGTAAGGAGATGGAGGGTGAGCGTACAGGTCGATCGGAGAGGATAAGTGAGGGTGAAGAAGCTCCGACCGGCTGGTCGGAGCTGGCGGAGCTACGACGACGATAAATGGAAGATTGGGTAAATGACGGAGCTATGAACGATCAAAAAGCTACCTAAGGGTCTGAGTACGATCTTGAGCTCTAGGAGAAGTGGATAGCGAGTTTGTGGCCTCGACCACGCTGCGTCAGGCGAAGGAGGTTCCCGCGACAATTATCCAGCCACGGCGAGTGAGCTGCGGCTACATAACACCAATCCGACCAACGAAGGCATCCTCCGACGGTCGTCATTACGAGGAAGGAGTATAGGATATCAAGAAGGGGCGCGGTACAAGCTAGCGACCTAAGGAAGCGGATGAAGATATTTATAACAGTCCCAGGTAGCTGGAGAAATCAGGTTGGAGCTTGCGAACCAAGATGATCCGTACCTCCCTAGGGATCCGCGAAGGTCACAGATCCATGGGGAAGACACGGGTAGAAATTTGGAGCAAGGGAACGCAAGATCCGACCAGGGTAAATGGGAGAAATGGGTCCGACGGAATAGTCGGGTCGGGTCAAGCCCTGGACGAGGGGGTTGACCCGAGTCAACGTTCCTTCATGGACCAATCAGAAAATAGTATTTACAAAAATATTTATAAATTCAATAAAAATAATAAATGATGTTAAATTAAAAAGTGTATAAAATGAAAAATGTTTGTAATTTTTCAAACTATTTTTCTGTGATTTTCATTTATTTTTATGAAAAATAAATTATGGTATATACAATATAATGTATTACATATAAGTATAAAATACCTATGAATTATGTATAATTATTTTTATTTTAATTTTTTTACAAAAATACCTATGTTTTATTTATTTACAATATAATATTTAGAGTATAAAATAATTATTATTTTTATTATTTATTTACAAGTGTAAAATAAATAGGGAAGTGTACACATATATATGTCTTATGTACAAGTGAGAGAGAGAATTTTATTCTATTTTCCTTTATTTTTCTTATTTTTGTTTTATTTTTAGAAATGTGTACAAGGAAGTAAAAACAACTTTTTATATTTATTTTTGCCAAAATAAATTATATACAGATATGGCACATATATACAAGGTGGAGTTGCCCTATCTCTATTTATTTTATTTGGCGATCTGGCCAATAATTGGCCCTCTCTTGGGTTTGGGTCACTCAGTATTTATTCTAAATACTTCCTTCTTTTTCTTTTATTCTTTTTTCTTTTATTTTTGCATAAATACATGCTAATTATGATATATTAACAAATGCATGCTTATTGCTAAGTTATTGTATTTACAACTATTTGCATGATGCTTTTCCAAGATAATTAGCTAAAATAAAAGAATAAAGAGTGATGAATGAGGATTCATCAATAATCAATCCAAAATGAAATTACGAAGGAAAAAACATCAACACCTCATGAATCTTCGACATTAAGAAGATCTAATAGAGAGAAGAAGTGCAAACTAGGTGAATATATTTTCTTTCTCTAAGAACAAAATGTAGACATTGGAATGATGGAAGATGATCCAATCACCTTTCGTAAAGCCATATAGAGTGTTAACTCTCTGAATGGGTAGATGCAATGAACGAGGAAATTAAATCCATGAAGGATAACAATGTGTGGGATCTTGTCTCATTATTTGAAGGCGTGAAATCCGTTAGTTGCAAAAGGATATTTAATACCAAGATGAATTCAAAAGGAGATGTGAAAAGATAGAAAGCTTGCCATGTTGCAAAAGGATTTACATAAAAAGAAGGCATTGATTTTAAAGAGACATTCTCTCATGTGTCTTCGAAAGCCTCTTTCGGGATTATAATGGCATTAGTTGCATTCTTTAATTTAGAATTGCATTATATGGATGTAAAGACATATATGATGCAACAATAAAACTTTTTGTTGGGAGACCCAAAGAATATGGCTTCCAAACTCAATAAATAAATCTAAGGACTCAAATAGGCTTCAAGACAATGACATTCCAAATTTCATCATGTGATAATATATTTTGATTTCAAGATGAATTTGGCCGATGAATACATACACCATAAGTATTGTGGGAGTAAACATATTTTCTTGGTACTATATATTGACAACATTTTGCTTGCTAGAAATGATATGATCCTTTTACATGACATTAAGAAATTTCTTTCAAAGAACTTTCACATGGAATATCTTGGCGATACTTCTTCGTTCTTGGTATTCAGATATATAGGGATCGTTCTCAAAATATCCTTGATTTGCAACAAAAGAACTATACTGAAAAATTTCTTATAAGATATGACATGCAAGATTGTAGATCAATTGATACCCATGTAGCTAAGTGAAACAAGTTCAGTCTGAACCAATACACTAAGAATGGTTTTGGAAAAAGGGAGATTCGAAGAATTCCTTATTCATATGAAGTTAAAAGTCTAATCTATGTGCTAATTTGTACTGGACAAGTCTTGGTGTATATTATAGGAATGATGGACAAATATCTGAGCAATCTAGGACTAGACCATTGGAACATGAGTTATCGGGTCCTGAGATATCTACAAAGAACAAAAGAATATATGCTCACATAGAGGAGGTCGGATCAACTTCAGATCATTGGTTATATAGACTCTGATTTCGTTGGATGTCAAGATAACATGAAGTCTACATCATGCTACATCTATCTGCTTATTACGGGTGCTTTTTCTTGGAAGAGTGCTATGAATTTTCTTATAGCGTCTTCCACCATGGTAACGAAATTCATAGCATGTTACTAGGCATTTAACCATGGAATTTGGCTGCAGAATTTTGCCACGGTGTTGTGTATAGTTGATGGTATTGAAAGACCGCAAAAGTTATTTTGTGATAACGAATCATCTGTCTTTTATTCCAATAATAATAGGAGTTCGACAAAGTCTAAGCATATATACATCAAATTACTAGTTTTTAAAGAAAGGGTACAAAGTGAATAATTATCAATTGAGCATATTGGTTCAAACTCAATGATTGTGGATTCGCTTACTAAAGGATTGCCATCTAAAATGTTTCATGATCATAGCATAAATATGGGTGTTTCTCATCTAATATCCATTTTTTGTGGGAGTTAGTATTTTTAAAATGCATGTGAACAATTTTATTTGGTACACTTGTATTTTATTGTGGACATTATGGTTATTGTTTTGTATAAACAATTCTTTCATTTTCACTTTGTTAAACATCAAGTATGAACTCAACAAAGTGGACCAGTTTGAAATTGACATGCTAAGTTCTCATTGAATGTAATTTCCATGCTACATACACATGTTCTTATCCATTTTATTAAGTTGGATTGGAATATGTGATCGTTAAATGTAAATTTACTATGTTTGTAGCATAGTCATTTTGATCCTACGATTGATACAACTTGTGGATATGATTTGTGGATACACAATAAAGTGATGACAGAAAGGCTGAGCTCATCCGTATATTATGTGATTATAATATCCGCATATATAATTCAAGTGGAACATTGTTGGAATTTAAATCCAACAACGTACGTATGTATTTATATTTTTAATTAGTAATACTGTCAACTTTATTTATGACCCAATATTAGGAAGTGATCACAGAGTCTATTTTGGGCTTAGGCGTATTCTTGGTTGATGACAAGGGACATTGTCTAGAGACCAAATTGTAATGATCCATGATGGGTAGTTTTGATAATTATCAAATTGAGGAAGTTGTTGAATGGTTCGTAGTCTCGAAAGAAACCAACCTTCTCCCATTTGAATCACATCCCTGTAGGGAATGGTTACATGATTTTTTTTCTCTGCATTCCATTCCGAGAGAGAGGGAGGGCATGCTTAAGAAGGAAGACCTCTTGAAAAGGCAAACAGTTTGGTAGATCCTTGGAAAATCATTAAAGACCTTCAACTCCTTTCAATTGCTCAATTAAGTATCATTTCTATCCTTCTTAGTTTCTATTCCTTCACCTATTGTGTTTCTAGACAACTTGATAGTAATTCCCTCTTGTTGTTAATTTCATAATCAATATCTATATATTAAACATCCTTTACTTTTACATCTTTTATTTTTGTCCCATCACTTTCATTATTGTCCTTTAATTCATGTTTATCATTTAAAGTTTTAATATACATGTGAATTAATATGCATGTTGATGTGAAAAATTGACCGAGTTGATAGAGATTGATAAGATTATTTGTATTACCTTTTGTTTATATGCCATGTACACGATTGATAAGATTTTCCGTATTCCCTTTTGTTCGCATGCTATGTATGTATGTGTGATTCATACATTATATTAATATTTTATCTGATAATACCCATCAAGATTTGAGATCCAACACACTCTACTCTGACTCAAGAGATTCAATTCAGATCTTACATCTGAAAACTTTTGTTGTAGGGTTCATTTGACCGTTGGATAAATTAATCGACACCATTAATTTAAAATCCAACTATTGCGATTACCCCTTCAAATTACATATGTAGAAGGTTTTTTAAAAGGTCGCATTTCCTTTTATCAGAAAGGAATAGTGGTACTATGCACCAACGATGCTATTACATTTGCACTTAGATTGAGCAAACCATCAAAAAGAAAAAGTAGGATACTTCATAATGTCCTAGCATTTTGTACAACTAGATAAACCTTATGAAAGGTAGAATAATGTTCAGAGTTTTTAGACACAAAAAAACAACAAAAAAGAAATAAACATAAACATCACATAGAGACAGTTTTTTCCAAAATAGGCATTCAACGACAATTGGGTAGCACTTCAAGATCTTCCAAATGTTGGCAACGATTGCAGGAGCGTGGACTGATTGGGCTCCTAATGTTGCTTCTGCAATACATGAAGAAAGAGGGATAAAGCATCAAAAGGCACAGGGGGTAAGGATTGAGGTTAACGGGAACAATCATAAATCAAAGTTGCATCTTTAACTATAATAAAGGGTGACTTGGAGGTACCTTGAAAGAACCTCGCACATAGTTCCTTCTAGAGCAACTAGCAAATTGTTGAACTCTTGGCAATTATATTCCAATGTGATATTGAATTAGGGATTAATTTATGAATTTCAAAGAAACATTGCAAGTTGGTCCTTGGTGGTGAAAGATGACAACGTGCAAACACTTGTATATCGACTGTTTAGGAGTAGATGTTCGAGAGTTTTAGCCACCTCAAGGCAGAGGAGGCACGCGTTTGTCTAGGGGGTGGTTAGGAAGCTAATATTGTCTTGTGTCATAGGTTTGTTGTGGGAGATTGACCAAAGTATAAAAATATACATTGGTGATGAATCCCAGATTCTTCATCTTTATTTATATTATTTTTCTCTTTCTTAAACTTATAAATTCATTTAATAATTAATTATATTTAACATTTAACAATTTGTAAATAATTAAGATTAATTATTGTTCATAGATAAATACATATTGTGTTTATTATGGTTCCCTTTATCTTATATGTTTTTTACTATTCAAAATCCAATAAAAATTAACCTAATATTGTATATAATACATTGTATATTATTCATTATTTAAATAATACAAAAAACAAAATAGATAAAATAAGTATTTTATTCCTTAAAAATACTTAAAAAATAATAACAATGTATTTATAATGTGTTTTGACTTGGAGTTATACGTGAAAGTTGTAGATCTTGAAAAGATATACAACTTTCAGGTTGAATACTTTTTTATTTAACTTCATATGATAATTTATTTTAATTTTACAAGATTTATTTAATTTATTTTTTTCTGATTAGGGACACATGGCCCAATTAGAGCCAACCACATGGTCGGCCCTTCTTCTCTAACTACCCCTCTTTGGAACCGTTCGATCATTTTATCATACAGCTATGATCCACTCCATCCCACCTTTTCCCGAAGACATTTGATCATTTGATCTATATCCAACGGCGTGGTCCATCGGTTAACCTCCGCACCAACTTTCATCAGATCCAAATTCTCATAGCCAAAAATGACAACAACTTTTTATCAGAGCCAACTTCTCCCATTTTTCGTCCATCAACATATGTGCCTTCTTCTCTTGATTCTGTTATCGAGGTGTAACCCTAACATCCGTCACCCATGCGTAGCCCTCCATAGTTCCCCCCTTCTCACGTGAGAGACCTACAGGTGGTTAAGACCACCTCCTTCCAACCACTTGGAGAGGGATCAAAACCCCATCTCTGTTCAACCACACACGCATACACCCTTGTGCGAAGGTTTCCCAGAGCTTAGTCTTCTCCCCACTGATAGTATGTGTGAGAGAGAGATTAAGAGAGGTGATGGTAAACACCCACCAATGAGATCCTTGAAATTCTTGTATTGTCGTAGTGAGTCCCTCTGGTAGCTCAAGCTTCAAGGCATTTTATCCTTGTGAAGAGACAACCAGGAGATTCGATTGCTCGTTCATAGGATCCACTTTGCCTCCGACCATCTTCTCCACCCTCCAAAGTTTGCTCCCAGTTCCCCATCTTCGATTTCTAAATTTTTATTATACTCGTACATACATCTTCACGCCACTGTGATCATTGCCACACATCACCATGCTTCCTCATCCGCACACTCTAGGTCACTCTTCTTCTGCAAAGAAGAGGAACCCATTAGAGCTCCATATTATACACTCCCCCTAAATCCCTCCATTCCACTCAATTCAACCCTAAATTCTTCTATTATGCCTTGTCTATGTACTAACCTTTGTATGCCTTCACTGATCAAAAAGTGCAAGCTATATCCAATCATCCTTTTTTGCTTCGGTGAGCGTGCAACGAGAAGGAATTTCAGGATGATCTTCCCCTCCTTTGAAGCTACACTACTCTCATTGTACCTCTAAGAAGATTTCTCAGGTTTTCAAACAGACATGAGATCATAAGAAGAAACATACAACCTTCGCCAGAGACCAAGCTCTACCACTAAAAATGCCAAAAGTGTCCTCGTTAATTACATGGAATTAACGTGTGATGTTGGTTGTAGGTGAGCAATTTCAGATTAATCAAAATGACAACTTAAATTAATCTTTTAATAAAATACAAACGATAAAATTTACTTTACTTGGGCAAGTCCAAGGTCAAACTTAGGGAGGCCACTATCTCCCTAGGTCAATTTTCAAATAATAAAAATGCTAGATTTTCAAGGGGAATTTTTTTGGCAATTTTTATGCAAATATAAATGATATGTAAATCAAATATATCAATTCTAAGGTCAAATTACCTTTATATAAAACATCCAAACTAATTAGAAAATTAACTCAAAATTCAAAAAGCTATTTTTTCTTCATTATTTATGTCATGATGAATCCTAAACATATTTTATGTATTTTCTGATGTAAAATGCATGCATGAAAAAGGGACACTTTTTAGGATTTTTCACTACAATTTTTCATTCAAATAATGTGCAAAAGTTTTGAATATTTTTAGTAAATTAAATATGGTGAAATTAACCTACTGTGAATATTTGGGACTTTTTTGAAGCAAAATTAATTTATGGCGAATTAAATATGTATGATATGTGATTTGGAGTAATTTAATTTTAATAAGAAGTAAACCTAATTATTTTTTAGAATTAAAATTATCCTAGACGAGTTTATTCGAGATGTATCAAGGAAAATCATAACTTCTAAAAATGTTATGTTTACTAAGAATTAAAAATTAAATACCACAGTCTCAACTAAATTTATTTTAGCCTAATTATGCGTGCAAAGTTTACAATTTTTGGGTACACATTAGAGAATAATGAATTCTACCTATGTCATTTTAAAGGAATTTTTTAGCAAGGATTAATATATCAAGAATTAATTACTCGTAGAGAAATATGCACTTAATCACAACTTCAAAATTAATAAATCAAGCACTACTCACAAATGCATATAAATATCACAAGATACATTGTCCTACAATACGTAATTTTTTGAACTGAAAATATCCAGAAATGATAGTTCAAATAATAGTGGAAAAATAGGGTATAAATGCTATATATAGGAAATAAAATAAAGAAAGAAAATATGTTGAAATGGACTAAAGTGAGATTACTAAAAACCCAAGAAGCCTTCATGTAAATTCTTCACACACGTGTGTGTCGTGCATGTGCAGGCTGATCGAGAGCCCTTCGCACAATTGGATGAAAAGGCGGAGCATGCATGCATTTTGTCTGAGCGCCACATGCAGTTCATGTGGGCTTGGAGGATCGGGTATTTGAGTTCAGCTTCAGGTGCCCAAAGCTGCACTTGGAGGACTGAGCGAGGCTCAAGTGTACCTGAATCTTGAGGCGGAGGTGTGGATGTTCAAGGTGCCATGAAGAGAAAATACTCACTTCAGTTTCCTCGAGGTATGAGATTTTTCTGACATGATGTCTAAGGCGATGGTGATTTACGATTGTCGACGAGCAACAGATCATTGAGAGGCAGCCGATAAAGTGGAGTGGAGCTAGGGCTCCAAGGTGAGGGTGTGGTCAGAGCATGTGAAGTGGTGGCACTGAGGAGCTATGGTGGTCGAGGATCTCTAAGGCGGTGGTTGGCATGTTGCAAGGCATAGCTAGCTCGATGGCTATCGAAGGTGAAGCGGAGCACATGCTGATGGGAGGAGCGCTCACCTACGGAAGTTGGCTCGATGGCATGAAATGGTGAAAGGCAGCGGCTATTGTAGTCGAGCATCATGGCAGAGGGAGATGCGGTGTGTGATAAAGTTGCAGTGGTTGGTGAGGCATTAAGGCCGCAAACGAGGCGACGAGCAACGGTGGTCGGCGATGAATGTAGCAGCTGCTGCACAAAGCTCAAGGTGCTGAATTTGGTGAAAGAGGCAGACAGCGGGGGGGGGGGGGGCATGAAGGTGGCCAATGAAGGTTAAGCGGGATCGGGTGGAAGATTTGACGAACAGGAAAAAGGAATATGAAAGAGGTGAAAACATAAGAAAAGAAGAAGAGGAAGAGGGAGAATATGAAAATTGATTTTACTTGGGATTGAGTTCTCGCCTGGAAGGTGATGAAGATCAGAGACCTTCACCATGTCACCACCTCAGTCCCAGCCGACGAAGGGCTTGAAGCGGCTCAACAAGATCGATGTGGTCTCGCATAAAGGTGGTTCCTCTGGATCTCGTCAGAGGTCTTCACTCAACTGCTACCTCGCTTTCACAAAGGCTCTGTTAGAGCTTTCTCCTAATGGCGGATGATTGACAAAAGGAAAAGGTGAAGCTCTTTTAAGAAGGCAGAAGAAATGAAACGGGAGGGGTGAATGGAGGAGTTGGGGAAGTGGGCCGAGTCATCGGGGGAGATAGGTGCGGTTGTCGACTTGGAGATCGTGGAGGGAGTGCGACCGACAACTCGAAGATGGTTGGGAACGAGGAAGAGTTGGTTAGATCATGCAGTTAGTAGTCAGAGGAATGAGCGATTAGCCATAGAAGGCAGAGGGAAAGTGGAAGAAGGGGTCTGGGCCATCAGATCGGTGCAGATCCAAGGTTCATGGTGCCACGTGGTGGCTCCAGGCGCGACCATGTGGCAGGAAAAATTAATAAACGAAATTTAAAATAAATAAATAAATAAAATTAAAAATTAAAATAATAATAAAAGAAATGGGGGTAAGAAAGGGGTGATATGTGGCGGCCCCAGGAGCAGCCACGTGCCACTCCCAAAAAAATCAAAGATGAAAATAAAAAGAAAATATAAAAGAAATAGAAAATGATGTCAAATAAAAAGTATTCTTCATGAAATAGTTAGCCTTGACGAGATCCACACCTTTTGTGAAGGGGACCAAAATTAAAAGAGATCATCATTATGAAATGTATTTTTGGTGATATTTTATAGATATAAAATACATGTCTTTTTTGTATTTTGCATTTTTTTAATCATTTTTTAATAAGATAAAATAAAAATAAAAATAAAATCAAATATAATAAATATTTACACATTAATACAAATATTGGTATTTTTAATAATTAAGAAAATAAAGAAATAAAATAAAACAAACACATTTGAATATTAAATATATAGACTCAGAGTGACTTATTTTCTTTGATTTTTTACTTCAATCTCGATCAAGATTTTTGCACATTTTATTAAAGTAATAACTTAAGAAATATATTAAAAAGAAACAAATCAAAAAAGAGTTATTTTTGTATAAAATTAATAAGGTCAAAACAGGAAAATATACAATATACAATGAGGTCCCAAACTTAAGTTTCATATATGAATTTTGATTCTTTTGAATTTGATCTCGTTTTGTAGATAATTGAACGTACATCAAGTCAAAAGAGAATACATGTCTATAGAAGATTGTACGAGGGAGATATTCACGTTTACGACTTTTTATCTCCAAACTTGGGTTTAGGTTTTATTTAGCAAATATACAAGTTAGCATTTTTTTGGTATTTTTCATTGATTAATGTTAGTAATATGTAGACAAAAAAGTTGTATTTGGATTCAATGAAAAATAATTAAAAATTAAGGAATTTATGGTAATCTATCAATGATATTGTATAAGGTTTTTGGGCATCTTATTAATGTAATTGTGCATGATAAAATGTGAATATTATTTACATATGCAAGGATGATAGATGAATAAATGCCATTAATTACCTGGGAACATAGATCTATTTTCATCTTTTAGAGTGATGAATCACAGTTTCATCAACCCTTATACTTAAACCTTACTCGAACCCGAGTAACTAAAATAAAAATGCATAAGTGAAATGATATTGGCTTCCACAATAAGGTCATGAACAAAAGGTGAAAATGGAGCTTGACTCGACCTTTGGATTAATAATGTGACGGAAATCCGTATGAGAATTAGGGTTTTAAGAACAATAGTCTCCAAGTTACACAAGTCATCATCTAGACCCAACTCAAAATTCATCTTTGTTCAACCCCCTCCCAAAGTATCAAACAAGAAAACTGAATAATCATCTCTGGTGTGTGATGGGTGTTAGATCTTCCCATCCAAGATGCCAAACTACCATGCAATATCCTCCTCCAATAACTCTTCCTCAGGGACTCAGGCATTTCCTTCTAAGTTCAGGAACACGCTAGTTCACAATGAGTGGGGGGAGAAGTATAGAAGAAGGGGGTGTAGTCAACTCTCCTGTAAAGCATGGGATGTGTAGACAAGTCTCCACAAGATCTACATGCTATCTGAAGCTTGGACCATTGTGGTCAAATATTGTTCTTTTTAGTAGGGATTGTGGGTTGCTCTGCATTGTTTTTTTGTGCCCCTATGGATATAGAATCTTTTTTTACCCCATGTTTTGGGTTCATAGAAAAAAAATGTGCTAGCAGTCCACCCCACATCCGAAGCTTTATTTCAAACCCGATACATTGATCTTTAGATGTCCACAATACCGAATAAATACACACGATCTTCCAACACCCTATTTGAGTTGAGATAATTGTGCAATGTAGAGTATAGATTAGTTCCGTATCAAAGAGTCTACTCATAATGAGGCGATCATGTTAGACACTAAGATTCAAAGTCTAGACATTGCCTTACGAACTTGGAGAGTTAAGTCTATGAACTCAAGTTTCTAAAATCCTACTTCTCAATGAAGTTCATATGAAATTTAAGTAGATTAAGGTCATGGTAAATCGACTCTCGATTTCTACTCATAACTCGGTTATGAACATGCTGACTTTCCACTTTGCATATGCATGATATGCTAATAAAATGCAGATGAAATGAAATGCATATGAATAAAGTGCATGTTTTTGAATGGTGATTTTTTTATGCAAGAATGAATGAGGAGCCATTTTTATTTTACAATGTTTTTATGCATCTATTTTACAACAGTTTTAATAAAAAGTATTATTTACAAGGCTTAAACAGATTATACATATTTTATAGTTTGTATACAAATTTTGATGTACTTTACATATTTTACAAATACACACGTATTTTTTTATTCTACTTTACCCATCCTGTATTTATTGAATATTATATACATAAAAATACATGAAAGTACGAGCTATGGGTAAACTATATATGTAGTATATACACACCCCATATACTTAGCGCGTGCCATGTCCTCAAAGCATAAAAAGCAAGAAAGAGACATAACTCGTGCTAAGCATAAGAGGGTAAAATGAATATAAGTCGACCCACCCCCTAGACTTAGGCTCTAGTCATCCTAAGTGTAGAAGAAGAGAAAAAAATGGGGCAGTCGAGGTCAAGAGGAGAAGAATGGATGAATTAATATACAGGGCGTGCATCGGTTCACCTTGTACTTAGGCTCTGGTCGACCTAAAAGTAAGGGTCAGAACCGATGGTGTTGTGTAATATACAGAGAAAAGTGAAAAAGAAAAGAAGGAGCAATTCAGGTCACTCACCCTCCTATACTTAAAATATGGTCATCCTAAGTATAGACACAAAATGAAATGGATATGGAATTAGGGTTAATGAGTGAATCACGGGAGAGGGTGGGAAATAAGAAAACTATACAAGATGGAGTAAGAATGTACATGTCCCATGAAGGTTTGTAACGAACCTTCTTTTGTAAGCGAGACAAATGAGAATATGGAGGTGCAATAGGTGAAAGAGAAGAAGAATAATCATAATCCCAACCACTGCCAGAGTCATGCTCCGAAGAGTTGTAGCGTACAATGGAGGCTCTCCAACTAATATTGTGCTTGGCTACCCACTCATAAGGTTGTCCAACTCAACCTCGGATGAAGAATATTCTCGTGAAGAACTGTCCAACTAGTCATAACGGATTATTCCGTGTATCTACTAGGACTAGGAATAAATCCTAAAGCATGGAGAGGGGAAGGATTGGAGTGCTTCTTCCCTTTACTAGCAACCAAACTCGAGGATGTGGCACTTCTATATTGAGTCTGTGAGGTGCAAACCAGGGGTTATTCCTTGAATGATTCACCATGTATGTTATATATCACATGTAGGGTCAACAGACGTCTCGGATACGTGATAGTGCTCTCAGTAGGCATGTGTTTTGTGGGCTCATTCTTCAGCTTTTGGGCAACACTAGTGATGGCTGGGCAGGTTGATGCCACCTAAGTCTGGGTGACATTTGAGAATTCCAATAGGGATGTGGATGATTTCTAGTCGTGATAACGTTTTCCCCTTTTCGATATGAAGATTCCTTGGTGGCGGTTGGCTTGGTCAGCTTGACAATTGTCTATTCAACTATAGTGGAGAGAAGGGACTCATCTATCTCTCGATGGTCATGGTTGTATGTGGCTAATTGGGTCGCTTTTAGATGGGGTGTGTTCTCAAAGGTCACCTACGGATGGTGCGTACCCAATGTAGAGAAATCGATCTCCCAAGTCTCACAATCTATAGTCTCCTTAGCCAAGGGTAAGAAGATCTTTCTTAAAATAATAGGAGACTGGGCAAAATCTCCTCGGTGCTCAATATCAATGACATTAAAGTCCACTCTAAGCGAACCATCTTAGAAAATAACGATGACCGAAATAGTTCCCCTTGATCGTTTAATGGTTCAGTGTGCTAGCTGAACAATCACTATCGATTTCCTGATTGGTCTGAGATTGAGATTGTCAGACACAGAGGTCGGGAGGATATATATAGATGAGTCGTCATCGATTCTCACATGGGTAAAGATGGTGTCTCTGATTTCACACTCAACATGGGGCAACCGCTTCACTCTACAACTCTTGATCTTTCTCCCCATTACCAAGGAGGTGGCCATGGACACTAGGTGTCTCTCAGACCTTGTTCTCTTATTGCTTGATCTCTTGGGCAATAATATATTCTTCACAAATCTTTTGAGGTCGGAAAAGTGATCTATGACCTTTATTAAGGGAAGATCAAGAATCAGTTCCTCAATAATGTCTTCCCTAAGGGTAGTATCCAATTTTTTTAAAATATTTTCCATTTTCAAGTTTTATGTTATTTTCTAGTTTTTCATTTTTTGGTCTTATTAGAATTTTCAATTTCTTGGTCCTTTTGATAGGTGAATGGCCAGTCTCTGGATTGGAAGGCAAGTGGTTAGTAGTAGAGGGAGGTAGAATGAACTCTAGTTATACATAGTGTGTTGGTTCCCTAATGCCCTTTAGGTTTTCAACATCAAATCTTCTCATTTCATTCTCCACTTCCATACCTTAGCAGGCTGGTGAATGCAAAAATCGCCTCTTAAATTATCGATAGTTGTCATATAGGAGACGAAATTCGGTCAATCAAACATCATAAATTCGAAGATGTGGAAGTTATTTTACTTGGAATGTCTACCAAGGTCAAACATAGGGAAACAAGCCTCTTAGTCTATTTATCGAAAATTATTGTTTAATTAATGAATGATTATTGATGAATCTACGATTCTCATTCTTTATTCTTTTATTTTAGCTCTTTCTTTTAGCAAAACCATCTATAAATATATGCAGATATAATAACTTAACATTGTGCATGTCAATGTTAATAGTGCATAATTAACACTTATTCCTCAAAAATAAAAGAATGAAGAGAAAAGAAAAAGAAGGATGTATTTAGAATAAATATAGAGTGACTCAAACCCTAGAAGAAGTTCAAGTTTGACCTGATCGCAAAAAAATAAGTACAGAGAGATAAGGGTACACTATGTATTGTACATACCACCTGCACTTGTACAATATTTTTACTTATATTTATTTTGATAAAATATAAATATCTAATTCTTTTAACACACTTGTATATAGACCTAGAAATAATATAAAAATAAAATAAAAATAAGAAAAAAAATACAAAGAAAATTAAAATCCACAATTCAGTGTACAAGAAACCCTTGTGTATATATAATACCTATTTATTTAACACCCTCATGTAAATTATAAAAATCATATAAAAATCTTTTTGTACTCAATACAATATATTGTAAATAAATAAAATATAAAATAAAAAGTATTTTTGTATAAATAATAAAATAAAAATACTTGTACATAATACATAGGTATAGTATACCCGTATATAACACTTAATACTTTATATAACTTATTTATGTTTTTCAATAAAATATTTAAAAATCATAAAAAATAGATTATAAAATAATTAACATTTTTATTTTATACACTGTTTATTTTAAAATCATTTACTATTTTATATTTAATATTCTTTAATTTTTTGTACATTCTAATTTCTGATTGGTCCATGTCTGATTATTGATTTCAGTCAACCGTCTCTCCTAGCATGGTCGGGTCTACATTTGCCTCATCGGAGCTTCTTCTCCCATTTTTAGAGCCTGACTCCGATGCCCTTTTGCCTTGATTTCACCTCCCGACTGCGCTCCTGGGTTTCATGATCCTCACGGATCCCTAGGCACAGCCGAATCAGCCTAAGGTTTGGCAATGGCCTCTGATCTTTCTATACCCTCTGGCACTTCTATAAATCCTATCTTCCTTCTATCGAGCACGCCAACTCTTGCCTAAACTCTTTCTTCCCTCTTAACCTCCTCTAGTAGAGTGACAGCAGCCCGGAGGAGCTCTCAGATCGAAGTTTGCTGGCTTCACGGTCACAGCTCACAATCGTGGTCGGAGTTCCGTTGCGTCTAGCCTCCCTGGTCCGTCGTAAGATCGTTGATGCCGAAACTTCTACCTTCGCCTCGCCTGACGTTGTCGATCCCTTCAAGAGCATCAGATATCACCGATATCACCCTTACATTTCATTTCAATACGTCTTTCCATTTCCATCACCGCCGCAGTTCACCAGCTCCGGCCAGTTGGTCGGAGCCCCGTATCAACTCTCTACTTGCACATATCAATCCTCCTATTCGCCCTCCATCTTCTAGTGTTGTCTACCCCCTTAGTCCTGCTCATCAAAGTAGGATTAGGTCATGTTTCCTTCCCCTGTCATCGCCGGAAACCACAATGATGACTGGCACAGACACTCAGGTTAAGTAAGCAAGTAAACAAGGGTCGTTCTGACCTAAATAAACAAGCTAGGTCAACGAAAAGAATTAAATACACTCAAAAGGAATTTCAAATAATGAACACATGTAAGCGGTTCGCTATTTTATTTACTTGGTATAACGACCATGATCGAATAGAAGGAGCACGAAAATAGTATGAAGTAGTCAAATTTCTCAAAATAAAATAATTTTTAGTGGTTTTTAATTTTGTAAAATTCTAATTTTTAATAATAAAACAAAATCAATAATGATAAGAGAAAACAAATATAATTCTTTTGGATTTTTTAAAGGACTAAAATGCTCAGAAAATTCACGTAAAAATATTTTTGGACTTTTGAGGTTTTAAAATGTTTTTGGCAATTTTTTGAGATTTTTCTAACATTTTTGTGGTTTTATAAATATCAAATAAAGCTCAAAAAGGAAAGTAGTACACAACTAGGACTAAATTACAACTTAAAAATATTTAAATGCCCTAGAGTACTAGATAGCAATGACAAAGTAGTAATTAAAACCTACAAACAGGACCTGAAAATGGATTTTTTGGAATTTTTTATCATTTTATATGATTTTTTATAAGATTTTAGGTGTTTTATGATTTTTTATGGTTTTTGGAGTGAATTTTCAAACAAATTTAATATTTAAATAATTACACAAAAAAGGCACACATAGGAATTTTTAGATAATTTATAAAATATTTTCCAAATTTTTATGATTTTTCTCACCAAACAGGGATGTTTTTGAAGGTTTTCTAATTTATAAAAATATAAAACACAAAAAAATCAATCCAATAAAATCACAATAAATATTACACGCCAACAAGATTAATGATAATTTTTTTGGTGATTTTTCGAATTAGTTTAATATTTATTAAGTCCAAAATACAATGTGTAATTAGGCACGGTTCACCGGGACCTAATAGCAATTATATTATGTTCACAGACCACACAAATAACAGGGCAGAAAAGCTTAGGATATTATCTGCAAAAATACCACTCAAATCACGCACATACTCAATTTTGCACGCACATGGGAATAAATGTAATTTTCAAAAGTAAGCATCCATTCATTAACAACATAAAATTTCCTGGGAAAATGTGCAAATACCCCAAAACTCACATGGGACTGCACGTGGTTCTGGTTTAGAGGTACTCGAATGTAAATAACATTAACTTCAAGGTCCAAACTGAAAGAATTCTTAACTACAACATTTATTTACTGGATTAAAGCGAATAGCTAGACATGCATGGTAAAATGGAAATATACACTTGGCGAGGGAATGTGGCATGCATGGAGGATGTCTTTGTCATACGGTGTTGATTTGCTGCTGGGCCAAATCCGACATTTACAGCTAATGTTGCAGACATGATGGGAAGATGTGTCAAAGCTCTAATCCAACGACCAAAAAGTCGGTCCTGTTTGGTGGCTCAGATGCGATATGGCAGGAGGGGTCCATCCGTCGATGTGCAAAGGGTTAGCAAGATTAGGACATGGGTGAACTTTGATCGAGCATCAGATGGGCTCCAATGCTCCGATGAAAGATCGGAGAGGTCCTGATGTGTCGTGGAGGTACTCTGCGTCAGGTGGGGGGCTCAGATGGAGATGGCAATGGTTGGTTGTGTGTGATGATAGAGGGGGACCTGGAGCACTCCGCTGGTGCAACTGAGTGATCTAAATGGGTTCCTTGCACGCACGATGTCCTCCAAAGAGTAGACAAAACTCGGGTCTATGCTCCTGTCCTAGTTATTGTAGCTGAAATGGAAAGAAATGATGGGGGGATGGGATATTTGGTCTCCGACGAACGTGGGGGATGGAGACCCGGCTTGATCCTACTTCGATGAACACGATTCAAGGGAACGAGATACAGGAGAAGGAGCGGGGTTGGCTGAGGGGACGATCGAAGTGAATAGATGCGGGTGAAGGACTCCAGACCTCGGGGTCGGAGCCAGCGAACGACGGCGGAGTGAAATGGATGAATCGAATCAAACAGGGAACGGAGGGGGATGCAAGCCATACCTGAAGGTTCGAATCAACTCCTAAGCTTTAGGCGAAGGCGAGCATCATGGTGTTAGCCTCAACCAAGTTGCATCTGGCGGGGAGGCTTCACGCGATGATGCTCCGACCACATAGCGAGCGTCGAGTTTCCGAGCACCTCCAGGCAATCCTAAATGGCTCCTTGAGTGGCTGTCACGCCACTGAAGATGTCTAGGGAAGAAAGGGGGTGTGAGGGATGAGCTAAGGGGTTGGAGGAGCAGGAAGAGCGATTTTATAGTGTTCCATAGGGTCTGGAAAGATTGGGAGAAAGCACGCAACCCTAAGAATTATCTGATCCTTCCTAGGGATCCGTGAGGGTCACAGATCCTAGGAGGAGAATCAGGTGAAGAATCGAGGGGAACGGAGGTCAAAGTCCGCCGCGAAAATTCAGAGAAAAGGCTCCGGTGAGAGGGAGGACAACCCGACCCGGCTGGGAGAGACCGCTGACTGAGGTCAATGGTCTGACGTGGACCAATAAGAAAATCAGGATTTACAAAATAAAGGGAAATTCAATAAAAAAAGCAAATGAATTTAAAATAAAAAGTAAAAAATGAAAAATATTTATTATTTTCCAAAGTATTTTCTATGATTTTTACTTATTTTTATGAAAAAATAAATTATTGTATATTTAGTAGATAGTAGTATATATACGTATATTATACAGATGTATTATGTACAAGTATTTTTATTTTACTATTATTTTTACACAAATACCCTTATTTTATATTATTTATTTACAACATAAATTTAGATCTGTAAAATAATTTTTATCTTCTTTTTTAGAAATTATCAAGCGTATATAATAAATAGTGGATGTGACATGTACATGTGTCGTTTATACAATGGTTTGATGATTTTATTTTTATTTTTCTTTATTTTTCTGATTTTTATTTTCTTTTTATAATAATATTGTAACTATATAGATGGGTGTAAAAGAATAAAATAATTTTGGTTTTATCAAAAATAAATAAAATAATATCTACAAGTATAGGTGATATATACACTACTAAGTGAACCCTATCTCTCTCTACTTATTTTGTTTTGCGATCAGGTTGAGTCTTGACCTTCTCTCGAGGTTTGGGTCACTCTCTATTTATTCTAAATACATCTTTTTCGTTTCATTTATTCTTTTATTTTTGCAAAAATACATGCTAAATATGCAATATTAACAATACCATGCAGAAAGCTAATTTATTATATTTACATGTATTTACAGGGCATTTTGCCAAAAAGAAGAGCTAAAATAAAAGAAGAAAGAGTGAGAATCATGGATTCATCACACAACTCCTCCCTACTTTCGCTTCTCTTTGTTTCACTATGCAATAACACGACCAGAGAGACACCTTCGAGTCCCTTTACCCTTTGCAAGAGCAGGCGCATGCCAGGAGACCGGATTAGTACCCTTACCGCTCAACCGCCAACCGTTTGATTTCGCATCAGAGCCGTCCACAAGACACAGAGGAACCTCACAATGGTGTTGGACCTAGCTGTGAGCCGATCAAGTCCTCATACTGCCAGATCTTCTCGATCAAAGCTTGCTGGGCTACAGTTCTTCCAACGCCTCCAGAGCCGTCCGATACCCTATCGCGTCCAGTTCTTATCAAGGTCATCCATCCATGCTGCCTCGATGATGGTCCCATCAGACCTTTTCTAGATTTGAGCAGCCTGACAAAGCAGCTGTCCAGGCCGTTAGATCAGACCTGATATGTTAGATCTGACCGCACGTATTTGACATATCTCTAGGTTATCAGATCCTTTTCCAGAGCACATCAGAGCCATTACCATCATCCTCCTCGTGCGCGTGCCACATACCTCTCCACTTGGTATATTTCACATTCCCCCCGTGCTCTTTTATGTCTTTTTCATTAAATACAATAAATGTAATAATTAGTTAAAACATTTGCAGTTAGAACCTTATGCTTTTTCTATTTGCATTTTAGTCCAACCGAGTCTAGGTCACGTGCATCCCCACGTGCTACTTTGGGTTATTTATAGTTCCTGTCCTGAAATATTTCTCTTTTTATGGAATGAGCTTCATGTTTTGATATTTGCATTTATACCCCTTTTGGCATGAATCGCGTGTTGTGCATGAGTTGAGCGAACAAATTGCATCATCGACCCTTGAGCTTTTATGTTATGTCTTGATTTGGCCCTGAAACATAACTTATTTACATTTGGGTCCCTATAAACTATTTTTAATTTCTTGTCTATTATTTGATGCAATAAATATTAAATTGACCCTAAAAATTGTCTAAAAGTTACTTATAGCTCATGCCAGCTTGTTTTCTTTGTGGTTATTTTTAGGTATCGATTTTTGTGTATTTTATATTATTAGAAATCTAAAAAACCCCTAAAAAATGTCTTGTTTATCTTACAAAAATTATAAAAATTTTTAGAAATCTCTTAAAAATTCCACAAATATTTATATAGTTTTCTTTTGTTGTGTTTTACCTCTAGTATCTATTTTGTTCAAAAATACACCATAAAACTGTAAATATTATAAAACAACCAAAAACTTATAAAAATTGTATAAATTTAAAGAAAAGTCCAAAAAATAGTGTTTTCATTTTATGTTTGTAGCTTTTTTACTTATAGTTTATCATAAAAATACCTTCGACGAATGGTGGGCACTTTAAGTATTTTTAATTTGCATATTACTTCTGGCAGTGCATTGTTTAGTCTTTTTACCAATGTTTGATTTTTAGAAGTTCACAAAAACATCTGAAAAATCCCTAAAAATTACCAAAAACAATTAAAACCTATAAAATCCAAAAATATTTTCAATATAATTTTCTGAGCATATTTTACTATTTTGAAAAATACACAAAGAGTGTTGTGTGTGTCTTTTATTCCTTGTTATTATTTTAATCTATTTGAAAATAAAAAATTTGCAAAATTAAAAACCACGAAAATTATTTATTTCCCGAAATCCTACATAGTTTTTCAATCATGCTCCTTGTTTTCGACCATGATCGCTATACTAGGTAAATAAAATAGTGTGGCCACTTAAATTCCTTGTTGATTTTTTAGAGGTTTATTTTTCTCGTTTATTGGGCTGATTGATTTGGGTCACAATGGCATTTGATTAATTACATACTTAACCCGAGTCGATCGGTCGATCACCATAGTGATGTCGTTGCTGGGGAGCACGACTTAGTAGTTTGATTTCATTTTTGTGCGTATTTTTGTATCTATCCATTATATCCCTTTCCTGACCATATTCTGTTTCTCTTTTTGTATGTGGAACTTCTCGAGGGATGACTCTGTTTGCTTTTGGAGGAGCTCGCATCAGAGGACGAGAGGAGACAGTTATTGTCGATAGATAGATTTTTTTTTTGTAAAACTATTATTGTAATAATTTAGACTCTTTATACACTTGGCTTATTTAGGGTATGTTTCGTCGAGTGCCAGTGTACTCGGGGGACCTCACCGCGGTTTTCCGAGATTGTTCACATTTCATTTCTATTTGATTCCTGAGGATTTAGCCCCTAGATTTAGGGTTTCTATATCTTGACCTCGTAGATAGCTAGGTCCAAACACTTTAATATATTATCTGTTCCTATAGAACATACTTGGACTTAGTAAAATAAACATAAGAAGTTAACTTAATTATTTAAGAGAACACTTTTCGAGAGAGACCGTATACATCGCTTGCAGGACCCACTGTGGTGGGCACTGATCGGCCTCTATGATTGGACTCAGGTCACTTTTCTGATTAGATAACTGCCGGCTCTTCCCACTAATAGAAGTTGCTCATCTTAGGGACAATTTCCTCGTTCATCATATATGTAGTTTTATTTCTGTCTTTTGTTTTACGCACGGATCACTCAGCATGTAGAGTGCTGGAGCAAGGTACACATTTCTATCTATGCATGCATCATAATGTTTGATCGTGCATTAGCTTTTCCAACTTCCTCCCCCAGTTTTCTTGGACTCAAATAACAAAGAAATCGGAAAATTCATTTGGCATTGTATTCTTTCAGAAAAATACGTAAAAGTTATAACCAATATAATTTGGGACTGCTAAAGAAAACTTGACATAAATTAGAACCTCACTTAAAATTCTTTATTTTGGGGGAGAGTCACCCCCTCATTGTTTGATTTATTTACAGCGAGAGAGCGACCCGTGCACTAGAATAGAGCCACTCCTAAACTCTTTTCAGACTACTAGTTCTTGAGATTGGTTGTTCTCCAGTGAGGATTCCACCGGGTAGACGGTAATCGGTCCGGGACTTCCTTAGCAGAGTGGGTAGATCGAGTAGCGGGTAAACGTTGTGCAACCCATACTGCCTGGGAAAAATTGGTTGTGAGAATCCAGGATAGTCTCCTGGGAGCATTGAGCTCCTAACAACTCGCTTAACTGCTCTGATAGATTAAATTATCACCTAAATAAAATTTGACAAGATTAACGATCGAGCTTTCACGGTCATCAGCTCGCATTGCATAGGTGAATTGGGGGTTTAATTTCTCATCTTGTTTGTTTGCAGATCTACTCTTCATAAATACCCACATCACGATGATGGGATGGAGGTCTCTTACGCTACCTCTCATAGCACCACTTTCTAGCACTCCTCCCCGTTCATCTAGGGGGCATTAGAGAGATCAGACCCACTCTTTGAACCCGAATTCTCTTCCACCTTGTTCCCCCTCGACCACCCTTCTTTCACCCCTGAGGTACCAATAAAGAGTCCAGCACAACGATATGTTCACTTGACAACACCTGAGCTTGGGTCTTTTTCCTTTTTAGAGATTGGAGACATGGCCAATAGTGAGGGAAAGACTGATGAGCATTCACAAGGATCTGCGTTTGTATTAGACTATGCTTCCATCAAAAACACGCTACTCGCCTCCTTGGAAACCATGTTGAGATAGATCCGAGACTAAGGAGCATTCATGGTAGAGATGAGGAGAGAGCTCACGCAGATGAGAGATGGATGATCGGAGCCACAGAGACCAGCCAGTGGAGAGATACCCAGAGCTGTGGGTGGAGACAGACGTTAGGTTGAGCTGCATGAGCAAGCGAGACCAGCACGCACGATGAGGCAGTTGCACAATCCCGTGCAACCCTCACCCACAGATGGATCCAGCTGCCCAAGATCCTTGGCAACTTCGAGCTTCACCAACAGATGATTTAGCTACTTCCCAAGTTCCCTGTGATAGACACCGAGGAGCCCCATATCCATCTGCATGAGTTTGAGATGATATGCAGCACCGTCCATGACAGATTTGTAGACGAGGACACAATCAACTTGATAGACTTCCCATTATCCTTGGTTGACAAAGCAACCTACTGGATGAAGCACCTAGGGAGGGTAGTCACTACTTAGGAGCAGCTCCAGACCGAGTACTTGAACAAGTACTATCCACTCTTCGACCAGACCAATGCAGCGAGAGCTATTATCAGTAACTTCACGACGATCCCAAACGAACAGCTCTATGAAGCCTGGGATCGATTCCGAGAGCTCATAGATAGGTGTCCACATCATGAGATCAGCAAGCCCAACCTCATTCAGACATTCTTTTGTGGGATGAAACTTGAGCTGCAGGGGCTTGTTAATGCCTCGTGCGGAGGTTCCTACTTCGCCAAGGACGAAGACCAGGTCTGGTCCATCTATGAAGAGATGGAAGAAAACTACACTCTAATGTCCTAGAGTCGTGTCTACACTTAGGGGAAGCCTCTCCCGCAGGCGGTTTCTTATCATAGGATTGCCCGCGAAGATGTCGGTCCTTCTACATCTTCTTCGGTAGCAACATAGGCAGAGTCTTCGGTTGCCGATATGGGCATCATCATCAAGAAGTTGGATCAGATAGAGATCATAGAGAAGAATCAATGCTAGGGCTTGGACAAGCTCAACATGATCGACGAGCTGGCCCAAACCTTGAGTGACCTGAAGAACCAGATCTTGTGTTTCCAGGAGGCATAGACATCTTCTCAGCCCCATCTCAGGTCATGAACTAATCCAGGGAGAAGTTCCACCTAGCTTTTTGCATCATACCGCATGTTTCACCACATCCAGGTAGAGTTGATCCATCATATTCAGCAGTACCATCAGCCACCACCATCTTTAGACAGTCAGATGGTGGTATACGAGTCAGATCAGCCCTTCGCAACCCGTCCCCCCTACTTCACGAGCAACAGGAGTTGTTGATGGAAGTCAACGGTATCTGGTACTCCCAATACGAACCACAACCAAGGATTCGTCGTGACCATCCCGGCTTCCGATGGTCTACTAGAGGTACTCTTCCCAACAACAGCCCCCAGCTCAAACATGGTTGGGTAGCCACCCTCAACAGCCCCAGTACTCCCACCACCAGGAGTAGAAGCATGGTTCTCGTCCTGAGTACCAGGGACAACAGTGGAGGAAACTGCAACAGCCTCAACAGTATTCCTAGTGCCCTCCTCACTAACAGCAGTAGAGTCAACCTCATTTATAGAGAGGCAACCCGTTTGGTTCTCATGTGTCAGTTTATGAGAACCTAGACCTTGACGATCTCGCCTGCTTGCTCTCTAGTCAACATACCTCCTTCAGATGAGAAATGGATGAGTTTCGGTTGGAGATGATGGAGATAATTAAGGGCATGGCTGCCATACCTGCTCAGATTGAACCCAATCTGAATAACCAATAGAGGAAATTTGAGCAGGTAGAGTTTATAGAGACCACCACTCCTAGTGATATTTTGGATGATACTTCTTCTTCTGTATTTGATGTTGATTTTGTGACACTTAGGAGAGGTAGGAAACCAGCCAGCGGTGACTCATCTGAGTGACATCGTGATGGAGATTCCAGGGCACCAGACAAGGACAGAAGCCTTGCTGATGTCGCTTTTCATGATGATGGTGACAATGGTGCTGACACCACCAAGGATGTTGATCTAGACAACAGTATTGTGGTCGTCGTATTTCTAGTTGCAGACAGTGGTGCTGAGGCCACCATGATTCTAGATGCCAGTCCAGAGTGCAGTGGTGATGCCGCAAGATCAGTTGTTATCAGTGGTACTGAGGACACCAAGCTTCCTTCTATGGTGTTGACTCACTTTGTACCCGATGATACTTTTACAAAAAATACAAACTTGGAAATACAACAAAAATCAAAAATATGAATAAGGGAAAGGTTTCTGTATCTCATGTGAGTCTGTCTACTATATTGATGAATCCATGTTCATCACTCTTTATTCTTTTATTTTAGCTAATTATCTTGGCAATGCATCGTGTAAATAGGTGTAAATACAATAACTTAGCAATATGCATGCATGTGTTATTATTATATAATTAGCATATATTTGTGCAAAAATAAAAGAATAAAGAAAAATAAAAAGGAAGGAGGTATTTAGAATAAATACTGAGTGACCCAAACCCCATGAGAGGTCCAGTGTTGGCCTGATCGCCAAATAAAATAAATAGAGAGAGATAGGACCCACTCTATATTATGTGTCTAAATAAATAAATATTTTTGCCAAAATAAAAATAAAATATTCTTTGTTACTTCCTTAGATGTATTTATAAAAATAAAGTAAAAATCAAAAAAATAAAAAAAATAGAATAAATTTCTCTCTCTCACTTGTACATAATACATGTATATATGTTTTCTTCCCTATTTATTCTATACCTGTAAATAAATAATAAAAATAAAAACAAAAATTATTTTATACTCCAAAAATTATATGTTAAATAAATAAAATATAAAATTGGGTATTTTTTAAAAATAAAAAATTAAAATACCTGTACAAAATACATATGTATAATATACCTCTATATCATACAATATACTGTATATAGAGTAATTTATTTTTCATAAAAATAAATAAAAATCACAGAAAAATCCCATAAAATAATAGACATTTTTCATTTTATTCATTTTTTAATTTAAATTCATTTATTATTTTTAATCCGTTTATTTTTATTTTTCCTGCTATTTTATCTTGTAGCCTATTTTGTCCTCATTCCCCGCCGCTCATGATTGGTCCATGTCAGAATGTTGACCCGGGTCAACACCATCTTCCACGCTTGACCTGACCCGGTTATCTTCACCGGACCTTCTTCTCGGAATTTTATCGGGCACATCGCGCATCCTTTCACCCTGAATCTTCGCTCGTATCTTCCCCATGGATCCAAGATCCCTGTGGATCCCTAGGGAGGTGCGAATCTTTCTCGGTTCACGTGTCCTCACCCGATCTCTCCAGCCCGATGGGAATGCTATAAAATCTCTCATCCACTCCGCCAGGTCGACAGCTTGTGCCTCGCTCCCGTTGGAAACCCTAGCCACCTCCAGCTGAGTGACAACTGCCTGGAGCACCGTTTGGCGGTTGATTTGGTGCAGTAGAGCCGATGCTCACCCTTCGTGGCCGGACCTCCATCGCGAGCAGCCTCCCTTACCTTCCGTCGCTTTGTCGAGGCGCTTACTGCGCCGACCTCTTCGCCTGGAGCTGAGGAACATGTTCCGACCTTCAGGTAACTCCCTTATCCTTCGCTTTGGTCCATTCGATCGAATCTTTCATTAGCCGTCGCTCCTCCAGCTTTGACCAACCGGTCGGAGCCCTGTTCCCTGATGAATACTCATTCATCACTCTTTATTCTTATATTTTAGCTACAAAAACCTTTGCAAATACATGTAGATATGTGTAAATAGGAATAATTACCAAAAGCATGCATTGTGTGAAAATCTATAATTAGCATGTTTTTGTGCAAAAATAAAAGAATAAAGATTAAAAAGAAAAAGAGGGAAATATTTAGAATAAATATTGAGCAACCTAACCCAAGGGAGGGCTCAGCATGGGCCTGACCGCATAAAAACCAAAGTAGAGGGAGATAGGGGCTCATGTGTAAATATTTAAATAAATAAATATAAATATTTTCCTCAACAAAAATAGCTTAAATTATGCTTGTAAATACTTGTATATATTTATAAGTATAAAAACAAAAGAAAAAGATAAAAATAAAAAAGATCAAAAATACCACCTTCATCATGTACATAAGCCACTCCTATGTATTTATTCAACCTTGTAAATAAATAAAACTAATTTCCAAACTTTTTGTAAATATTATATGTAAATATATAAAATAAATTAAAACAAAAGCAAAATAAAAATAGCAAAATTAAAAATACAAAAATATATTGCACATATACCATGTATATAGATGTATATATATATATATATATTTATTTTACCTATGTATATAAATAATAAAAATAAAATAAAAATATCTTTTTATTCCTTATTTTATAATGAAAATAAATAAAATATAAAATAAGGATAAAATGGTATAAAAATAATAATTAAAAATCAAAAATCAAAACCCTATATATTGTATATATACCTATGTATAGTACTATGTTGTATATAGCTTATTTTTATTTCGAAATAATTATTAAAAATCACCAAAAAATAGAAAAAAATAAAATAAAAATCTTTCATGTTTTAAGTTTTTGCTGAATCAGGCCCTAGCTACCCTTAATTTTCACTTCAAAATTCAGCCACGTGGCCTGATTCTATTGGGTCCTGGGGATGTTGACCGCCCGGTCAACTACCCCCCCAGGACCGCTTTGCACGGTCCTTAGCGGGTCCCCTGATTTCTCGGATTTTCCCCCGCTAAACCCGAATGACTGTCACCTAAATCCCGGGTCTGAATCCTTAACCTCGCATCCGACATCCTCGCCGAAGCCGCATCCTCGGGATCCGCGCGCTCCAGAGCTTGTCCGGACCTATCTTAGACAGACCCCAAGCCATATAAAGTTGTAGCTCCGCCACCTGATTGCTCCATCTTTGGCCATTCGCCTCCTTCACCTGTGAGCTCCAGAGAGACCGCGAGAGTGACAGCTTGCGCCTCGACCTGTCGCAGCGAGGAGAGGAGGAGGACCCATCGATCCGGCGAGCACAACCACCGCAGCTCCGCCACCAGCGTGAGCTCCGAGCCTCGGAGCGAGACGATCCTTGAGGCGACGACCAGGAGCTTCCCCAGCTCCTCCCCAGTCTCTACGACCATCCAGGTAGCTCCGATAGCCTATCCTTTTCGTTGATTTCCATTTTCGCCCAATTCGCTTCGCCGCCGCATTTCGTCGATTCCGCCCGTTCCCGACCACTACTCGACCATCGGCCATTGCCATAGCCCTCGCCTTCCTCCCGCGCACCTTCTCCACGTTTCCATTCAACCCAACTCGCACAGGAGCTGGGAACCGAGCTCCTCCGTCCACCACCTTCGCCGGAGTTCGCCGTTCCGACCCACGAGCCACCTTCGCCTCGCCTAACCGGGTCGAGGCAGTTTGCCCTCGACCCGTGAGTCTTTTGGTTCACCTTGCAGGTCGAAACGAAGGCCATCTGAGGCCCTTCGTCATCCAGCCAGGAGGCCCAGCTCCGCCGACCCAGCCCGAGCTCCTCGGAGCTTGGCTCGATCATCGGAGCATTCCGGCAGACGCAGGAGCACACCACCTTTCTTCTCTGACCATCAGAGAGCTCCCAGGAGGTCAGCTGCGCTTGCACGAGGCCGGCGAGTTTCGCCGGGGACCTGTTCTTCCAGCATCCTCCATCGCCGTCAGATCGACCTCGATGCTCCAGATTACATCACGTCCGTCCGTTCGTGGAGCTGCAGCTACCGTCAGATCTTCGAGGTTCGATCTGGACCGTCCGAGGCTAGCGGGTTAGCCATCGACGCCTGACATCGTCCGATGCACCATGTGGACTAGCCCCAGCCATTGGAACATCCCGAGGAGAGCAGCGTTGGACCCCTAATCGCCCTTGACCGCACAATCAGACACGTGGCGTCCATCCAGCCGCTCCGAGTAATAAAGGGTAAATTACCCTTAGGCCCTCTTTCTTCTTTTATTTCATTTTAGTCCTGTAAATATTGAACTTAGTTGTTTAGTTTTAGGTTTATTTGCATAGTGGACCCCGTACTTTAGTTTATTTGCATTTATACCCCTGTGCGTTGTATGCCACGTGCTTCGTCACGTGTTTATCTGGTTTATTTGCAATAGAGACTCCTGTAGTTCTGGTTGTTCTTGAATGAATGAAAAGTTTTAGCTATTTGCATTTATACCCCTGTGCGTGGTTTATTTGAGCATGTGCGTTATATTTTGGGTCTTTTGCGGATAGGCCCCTAGACTTTTGGTGCCTGTTACCAATAAGTCCTCGAGACTTATTTTTATTACATTTGGGTCCCTGAGTGCCCCAAGCACGCGCGTGGCACGTGTTTTGCTGGGAAAATTGCACCAAACCCCCCGAACTTCTGGGTATTTGCACTTTGGTCCCTATGCACTGTACCTTCTCTTTATTTTTGAATAAAATAGCAAAACACCTCCAAATCCAACGAAAATTGGACACATGGCTCCTGCCATGGTGTAAAATTTTCGTGGATTTTTGAGGACATTTTTTATTTCGTTTGATATTTTTAAAAATTCAAAAACCTTCATTTTCTTCAATGTCTAGGTTTAAAAATCACTAAAAAATATTAAATAGAGTCTAAAAATTACAAAAACATTGTATGTTGTGTGTTTTGTTGTGTTTGATTTTCTAGCCAATTTTGGCTATTTTTCATTATTGAAAATCACTAAAAACCTAAAAACACTCAAAAACCTATAAAAATTCTAGTAAATAAATTAAAAATCCAATAACAATAAAATCGGTGCTTAAATTTTCCTCATTTTGTCTTCTTTGTAGGAAAATTACCTCCAGGCCATTTTGGAGCTCTTAGATATTTTATCTAGGGCTTTTTGGCTCGGCTGGACAGTACCATCTCTTTTAGCTACTGTTTGATTTTTAGAAAATTCAGTAAATATCAGAAAATTCTCAAAAATTCACCAAAAATATAAAAAATATAAAATACATAAAAATATTTTTGTTTGAATTTTTGGTTGACTTTTAGTGCTTTAAATAAATTGTTGAAGTGTGCTTTTCTTTGTTTTTCCTAATTTCTTAATCACTTAAAAATCCAAAAAAATATAAAAATACTTAAAAACCACTAAAAATAGTTTCTTCATTTATTTTATTTCTTTTTACTACTTCGTAGGCCAAGAGGCCAACCCGTGCTCCTTGAGTTCGACCCTGGGTGCTATACCAGGTTAATCCAATAGCAGGACCGCTTCGTGTTTTGAGTGATTTTATCTGTTTTGAGTGGTTCATTTTTTTTCTTGATTGAGTGCATCTGAGTGACCGAGGTCGCAACAACCATTTTTGTACCTTTACCTTAGTCGTTCAGGTCGCTTATCATTCCCCCATCATTTCCATTCCGATATCACCGGACGCTCACCCTCCATTTCGCTCCGCAATCTAATCCCCCTAATCTCAGCCCATGTAGCCAAGATTAGGTCCGAGATCTCTTCCTTTGCCTTCATCAGAGATAGACCAGCATCCCCCGTTGCTTCTTTCACTTTTAGTCCAAATAACCAGGATCGGAGCGTAGCTCTAAGTCAGGGGTACCCTTAGCAGGTCCGCCCGCGCGTTGAGTGCCTCCCGATCATCTTTTCCAGAGCTCACCGGAGCAGCTCCTGGTGCCCGTCGCCTTCACGCCTATCCAGCCGTTGGAGCTCCCATCTGAGCCGTTCAACTGACGCAGAATCGTTCCACGATCATGCCGATGCCTCCTGATCATCCTTCGGGGCTGATCATCCTTGGCTCTAGGGAAGTTCACCCAGGCGTTGTTCTTCTAGACGTTTTTTGCGACGTTGGAGCGACCGTCGCCCTCCAGTTTGCATCCTGAGCATCCATCCAACTGACTTGTCAGACCGTTAGATGTCAAATCTAACGGCCATGTTTGCGCCATGACCCCGACTGTCTCACACCATCAGATCTGACGCCTGACACCATCAGAGTCACACGATCACGCCACACCAGCGGACGACACGTGGCTCCCACGCGCGACTCACGTGCAGCGAGGGTATATTGCTTTTTTTACCCCGCATTTATTACAGTTTATGTTTTAGTCTCTAAAATAAAACGTGTAGTTGAACTTATTTACACAATAGTCCATGTAGTTTCGGATATTTGTATTTTAGTCCTCCCTGTGTGAGACACGTGCTTAGTCTCGTGCATAGTGGTGTATTTGCAGTGTTTACACGGAGTTTTTCCTGTATTATGGTTTGAATGAATCTTTTCTAAAATTACATTTATACCCCTATGAACGTGGATTTGACGCATATGCGGATTAAATTGGATAAATTATATTTTCGACCCTAGGCTTTTTGTGCTTCTTAATATTTGGTCCTGAAACTTAAAATAATTGCATTTGGTCCCTATAACATGTGTGTGTTGTTTTTAATTAAATAAATATCAAAACTACTCCGAAAATCCCCAAAAAATTGCATATGGCTCCTACTAGTATGTAATATTTTTGATAATTTTTGAGATCCATTTTGATTTTATTTTTTATTTCCTAAAATTCAAAAACCATAAAAAGTGTCCCTGTCTATTTTAAAAAATCAATAAAAAATAGAAAAGTACATTTAGAAAAACAAAAAAAATTGTGAGTGTTGGTTTTGTGTTGTTTTAATTTCTTTGTTATTTTAAATCGATTATCTTTTATAAAACAACTAAAAATTGAAAAGGACTAAAAACTTTATAAAAATCATTAAAAATTCATTAAAAATAAAAAAAGTGTTTTCGATTTCTATAGGCATATTTTATTTTATATTTACATAAAAAAATTGCTGCCAAGATATTAGAGACACTTTAGACATTTTTAATGTGTCTTTTCATCTAGGATGCACAGTGCTTGCTATTTTTGTCTTTCTTTTTTTTAGAAAATTACATAAAAATCAGAAAGAGCCGATAAAATACCCCAAAACACTTGAATTTTTTTAAAAAACATTAAAACATTTTCATTTTAAATTTTTGAGTAGTTTTAGATCTTTAAATAATTGTTTGTGTGATTTTGTTAATTTCTTTATTTCTATTCTTAATAGAAAATAATAAAAAATGAAAATTAAAAACCACCAAGAATATTGTTATTTGTTGGATTTCTCGACTACTTTGTAGGATTATCCCGTGCTCCTTGTGTTTGACCCTGGTGGCTATACCAGGTTAAAAAATTAACAAGATCGCTTGCCTTGATTTTCGTGCTTGTTTTCTTTCTCCGGTGGTCTGATTTTTCTCATTGATCGTTCCTTACGATTCGGGTCACAACGACCTTCGATATTCCTTATCCCTAGTTACCTTCGCGGATCATCAGAGTGGCGCCATTGTTGGGGAGCACGACTTAGGAGTTAGTTTTCTGTTTTGTTTTTATTTCTTTTTCTTTATTTTTGTTTTCTATTTTTCTCTTTTTCTATATTTGCTTTTTATTTCTATCTTATTTCTTTTCTTTATTTTTGTTTTTGATTTCCATAATTATGATCTTATACCTCTTTTGTTTCTCTATTTCTTGCGAGGGCCCGACGAGCGAGGGTGGCTTTCTTAGGAGCACCGAAGCACCTGAGCGAAGCAGAGGCGGCTCGTTTCTGCATCGAGTCGTAGGAGAGCGTAGGAGAAGAGGAGTAGAGGACTTGGAAGGCTTTGGAGGATTTTTAGCATTTTATTTTCATATTTAGTCTATTATTATTACCTTGGTCATGGCTTCTTATCGGGGTATGTTTCACCGAGCACCGGTGTGCTCGGGGGACCTCACCGCAGTTTTTCACCGGTTTTGATTTTTCGACTTTTCTTTTATTTTGATTCTTGAAGATTTTGGCCCCTAGACTTAGGATTTTATATCTGATTGTGACATAATTAATTAAGGCCCCAATCCTAATTATCTGCCTACACCTATAGATCGTTAAGTGGACTTAATTAATCAAATAATAAAGAAAAAGCTAATGTAGGTCACTTGAGAGGTCACGTGCTGTTGGAGGCCATATGCAGCTTTGGCAGAATCCCTTGTAGCAGACACTGATCAGCATCAGAGATCGGACTCCAACCTCTCATTTTGACATATTAGCTACTGTTCTTCGTGTGTAGAAATTTTCTGTCTAAGGCCGATTTCTTCTTGCATCATATAGGTAGTTTTATTTCTGTCTTTATTTTATGTGCAAATCACCCTTCATGTAGAGTGCTGGCATCAGGTACGCATTTCTGACTTTGCATGCATCATAGTGTTTGCTCGTGCATCGACTGTTTTGACTTCTCCCCCCTGTGTTTGGACCTAAAATAATCAGAACCGGAAAATTCGTCAGGCGTTGTTTGCTATTGAAAAATACCTAGAAAGAAAAACCATAAAATTGGGACTGCCAAAAAGACTTGACAATAAAAGACACCTCATTGAAAAAATTGTCTTGGGAGAATAATGCCCCCCATGTTTGGTTTGGATGAGCGAGAGAGTGACCCGCACTTTAGGCTAGAGCCATATCTGACCTCTTTTCAGACTACTGATTTCGGGTTAGTCAGTCTCCAGTTTGGATCGCTCCAGTTTTCGGTAAAGCGGGCCGTGATATCCTTAACAGAGCAAGTTGATTGGGTAGCGGTAAACGGTCCGTAACTTGTACTGGCTGGGAAAGATCAAGCCTTGGGATCGGGCCAGCCTCCTGAGAGCGTCAGATTCCTACCAGCTTGCTTAATCGCTCTGATAGACTGATTTATGACCTAATAAAATCGACAAGATAAAAGACCGAACCTTTACGATCATCAGCTCAGCATTGAGTAGGTGAATTGGGGGTTTGTTTTTCCTCTTCTTGTGTGTTAGCCAGATCTCATCTGCCTTTCTCTCGACATCACGATGATGGGTCGGAGGTCCCTTAGGCAACCTCTGGTTGTGCCGCTTTCGAGCACTCTGCCCCATTCATCTAGCTTGGTTCGTGAGAGCCCATACTCTCTCTCTGAACCCGAGTTTGACACCGCCATGTTCCCCCTCGACCACCTTTCTACTAGTCATGAGGTGCCCAAGAAGAGACCGCAACAGATCTATATTCATTTGACAACACCTGAGTTCAGGTCTTTTTCCTTTGTAGAGACCTAGGAAATGGCCAGCAGCGAGGACCACACTAATGGACCCGGCCAGACTCACACATACGTTCTTGATCAGGGTGCCATCAACAACACCTTGTTAGCCTCCTTGGAGACAATGCAACGTCATATCAGAGACCAGGGGGCTTTCATGGCCGACATGTGCAGCGAGATGGCTCAGATGTGAGCGGACAGAGGAGAATAGAACAGAGCCAGTGGAGGAGGAGAGATTCTAGAGCTCGGAGGAGGAGAGGGATGAGATCCAGATGAGCTAGTGGAGCAAGTTCGACCAGCACGCCCGATGAGAGAGTTGCACAACCCTGGTGCAACTCTGACACACCGTTGGATTCCACTGCCTGCTATTCTGGGAGATTTCAAGATCCCTCCTCAGACGATTCAGTTACTGCCAAGATTTCACGGGCTAGCCACCGAGGAGTTGCAACTCCATCTCCAGGAGTTCGAGATGATCTGCAACACGGTCCACGACAGATTCGTGGACGAGGATACCATCAAGATGATGACCTTTCCGTTCTCCCTCATCGATAGAGCAGCCTATTGGCTGAAGCACTTAGGGAGATATTTGACTTCATGGGAACAACTCTAGAATGAGTACTTAAATAAGTACTATCCACTCGGCTGGATGAATGCAGCATGATCCCTCATCAACAACTTCTCCATGCTTCCGAACAAGTAGTTTCATGAGACATGGGACCGATTTAGAGAGCTTATCGACCGGTGTCCACATCACAATATATCCAAGCCCAACCTCATGTAGAGTTCCTTTTATGGGCTGACACCAGAGCTGAAGGGGCTCGTGAACGCATCCTGTCGGGGTTCATATTTCGCCAAGGATGAGGATCAAGTCTGGGCCATCTATGAGGAGATGGCAGATAACTATACAATCATGTCCCAAACATGCCTTTAGACACAGGGGAAGCCCACACCACAGGCCGTGTCCTATCAGAGGATAGCACGGGTCGATGCAGAACCTTCTACATCTTCAACTGCCGCAGCACAAGCAGAGTCGTCGGCTGCTAATATGGGCATTATCAGCGACAAGATGGACCACATCGAGATTATAGAGAAGAAGCACTGCCAGGGTATGTTGTGGATCGATCAGATGGCACCGACGTTGAGTGACCTGAAGACCCAGATCATGTGTCTCCAGGAGGGACAGACGGCTTCTCAGCCCCGTCTCAGGTCACGGGCTGACCCTAGCAGTAGCAGCTCGACCCAACCCTCCGCCCACTACAGACATGTTCACCACATTCAGACAGAGTCGTTCCAGCAGTCGCAGCAGCAGTACGTCCAGCTACGACCGACTCAGGACACTCAGATGGAGGTATACCATCGGATCATCCCCTGGCAGTTCTCCCCCACCCCTTTACGAGCAGGAGCCATTGATGGAAGTCAACGAGATTTGGTACGACCGACCACAGCCCGGGATCCACCGAGACCATCCTAGATTTCGATGGTCGACCGGAGGTGCTCATCCGAGCAGCAACCTCTAGTTCAGGGTGGGTAGTACAGCCAGCAGCAGCCCCAGTTCCCACACTAGTCACAACCACAACCGCACTACCAGCAGGGTCCTCGTCCCTACCAGCAGGGACAACCGTGGAGGCAGCAACAGCAGCCTCAGTAGTATTCTCAGCAATATCCCCCTCATACATGTCAGTAACAACCTCATTTCCAGAGAGGCAACCCGTCCGGTTCTCATGGTCCAGCCTATGAGAAACCAGAACTTGACGACTTAGCCCACCTTATTTCTGAGCAACAACTACATTTAGGTGGAAGATGGACGAGTTTCGTCAGGAGATGAGGGAAATCGTCAAGAGCAAGGCCGCCATACCCGCTCAGATCGAGCCGAATCCAATTAACCTGAAGAGGAAGTCTGAGCAAGTACAATTTACAGAGGTTACCACTCCTAGTGACTCATTGGGTGATATTACTGCCTATACTTTTGATGTTGACTTTGTTATAGTTAGGAACGTAGGATGCCAGCCGGTTGCACCTCGTCTGTGCGACGACACCACGAGGACTCAAGAGCGCCAGATGAGGAGGAGAGCGGTGCTGATGTCACCCATGATGACGATGATGACGGTGGTACTGACACAACCAAGGATGTAGATCCAACCGATGGTACTATGGCTGTCGCTTAACCAGATGCAGGAGGTGGTGCTTATGCAACCAAATATTCTTATGTTGAGCTAGGGAGCGGTGTTGATGCCACAAGTCCAGATGTCGGGGGTGGTACTAAAGCCACCCAATCTATTCATGTTCCATTTCCTTAAGTTTCTGTATTTCGGAACTATTCAGAAAAATCCAAAAAATTAATAAAGGAAAGGGTTCTTTATTTCCGAGTCCATCTGAGATGCCTGGAGATGTTTGTATGGATTCTATTTCACCTCAGCAGCAAGGACCCATTCCTAGCCCTCTATCTGAGGAGGGCCCAGCCATCCCCTTCCCACAAGCACTCCGCTTGGCTAAGGGGAATAAAAAAGGAAACCAAAAACATCTCATCAGTTAGAGTTCGGCCAGAAAATGATAGTCAGATTCCAGATTCAGCTAACTCTAAAGGAGGCCTTTGAGCACATCCCTCTCTTCCAAAGGAACCTTAGAGAGAAGACTACCATTTGCAGGAAGAAGAGGAATCACCATTCAGAGATCCATGTGCTCACTCGTGCCACCTGCTTCTCCATTCAGAATCATCTGCCAGCCAAGAGGCTAGATGTAGGAGCTACTATGTCAGATGTCACATCCATGAGCAGAGGTTCGATCGGACTCTATTAGACAGCGGCTCTTCCATCAATCTACTTCTGGCAACCTTACTCGACCTATTCGAGTTTGGTCCTCTTCGACAAAGCAGGACAGTCATTCAATTTGCTGATAGATCTGTCAAGAGACCGAAGGGGTTGTTGAAGGACGTGGTCGTCACAATTCAGGGCCTGAAATTCCCTGTGGACTTCGTTGTGTTGGACACGGAGATCCCTGAATCTTTGACCGATACCCCCATCATTTTAGTACGTCCATTCTTAGCCACAGCCAAGGCAATGTCTGATCAAGATAGTGGGAAGGTGTACTTTTGCTTCGAGGGTAAGAGTATACAAATAGAGACGATCGATGAGTCCAAGGCACGAGATTCAGCCTGCTCCAAGCAGCTCACTGATTCAAAGCAAATGACAGAGGCAGAGCGAGACGTCCACCAGGAGTGCGATTTTGTGATTACAGATGATGAAGCAGCTTGGTCTGATCCCGTTTCACAGTCCTTCCTCTCATATTCAGATACCACAGATTCCCATATTCCAGTAGAGGAGAGATTGGAGAGCACACTCTTTGCAGAGAACACATTCGAGGCTGCAGACCATGTTCATAATAGCAAGGCAGCTGATATTTCTTGTGATTGAGGTTCAGATCCCTCGGAGTCAGACATAGATTGGGCCTCGTTTGATGAGTTGATATCGTGTCTGATTCCTACAAATCCAGCAACTAGGGTGGAGAGTGATCCGATATAGAGTGCAGATACACCAACAGAGTAGTCTATACCAGATTTCTATGACCAGTGAGAGTTCTCCCATGCAGATTTGGTTGCCTTCACTCAGACTTTCAGATGCCAGATTTGCCAGCTCCCAGTTGCCCAGAGCTGAAGCCCTTACTGCATTCGCTGAAGTATAGATTCCTTGCGGGCAAGCATGAGATGGACCTAGTCATTATCTCAGTAGATTTTATTGGAGAGAAAGAATCTCATTTGATGGAGATTCTTGAAAAGAACCGGAAGGCAATAGGATGGAGTGTAGCTAATCTCCAGGGGATAAGTCCGACCATGTACTCCCATCATATTTATCTTGAAGAGGATGCCAAGCCATCGCGTGAGTTATAGCGACCGCTGAACCCGAACTTTTGAGAGGTTATCATGAAGGAAATCTCGAAATGGTGGAGCGCCAATTTTATCTACCCCATCTTTGACTCCAAGTGGGTTAGTCCATTCCATGTGGTGCCCAAGAAGATGGGCATCACTACAGTTGTGAGTGAGTCTGGAAAGGAGATAGCTACCCGGATACCCACTTCTTGGAGGTTCTGTGTGGACTACAGACTATTGAATCATGCCACCAAGAAGGATCATTTCTCACTTCCTTTTATTGATCAGATTATAGAGAGGCTAGCTGGGAAGAGTCATTACTACTTCCTCGATAGGTACTCCGGCTATATCAGGTGGCCATTGCGCCCGAAGACCAGGACAAGGCTACATTCACCTGTCCATTTGGGACATATGCTTTCAGAAAGATGCCCTTTGGTCTACGTAACCCCCCGACGACATTCCAAAGATGCATGTTGTCCATCTTCTCGAACATGGTGGGTGAGTGCTTGGAGGTCTTCATGTATGACTTTTCAGTCTATGACGATGGGTTTGATGCTTGTCTTTACTGCCTAGACTGCATCCTTCAGCGATGCATCGAGGTACATCTTATTTTATCCTGGGAGAAGAGTCACTTCATGGTGACTCAAGGTACGGTGCTTGGTCATATCATATCCAACAAGGGCATGGAGGTTGATCCGTCCAAGGTGGATATCATTAGGAAACTCAATCCACCGTCCAACCTGCGAAAGTTATGGTCCTTTCTAGGGCACGTCAGTTTCTACCGACGATTCATTCATGTCTAGCAGGATTGCCCGACCGTTGACTGATTTGCTGACCAAAGACACCGAGTTCATTGTAGATGATAACTGTCTTGTGTCATTTGAGACTCTCAAGAGTCTAGTTGTTGAGGCTCCTGTCCTTCAGCCACCTGATTGGTCTCTCCCATTCTAGATCATGACGGATTCCTCTGATTTTGCCATAGGGGTCGTGCTGGGACAGAGGAGGGATGGAGTGCCTTTTTCCAATGACTACGCTAGCCGTACTTTGGATGTCGCGCAGCGGAACTACGCTGTCACTGAGAAGGAGATGCTAGCTGTAGTTTTTGCCTTGAACAAGTTCAGGTCGTACATAATTGGATCAAAAGTTACTATCTTTACTAACCATACCGCCATCAGGTATCTCATGGCAAAGAAGGATGCCAAAGCGAGACTGACTATATGGATCCTTCTACTCCAGGAGTTTGATATTGAGATTAAGGATAAACCTGGAGTCAAGAATGTGGTGGCCGATCATCTTTCCCTATTAGAGCATCTTGAGGAATCTAAGCAAACAGATCCCATTTCTGAGACCTTCCCAGATGAGGCGATCCTTGCTATCACCTCGCTCCCGTGGTACGACGGCATTGTGAACTATGTTGTTGCCACGAAAGTTCCACAAGGTTGGCCTTGGCAGCGACTTGAGACCTTCCTTACGAAAACTAAGTTCTACCATTGGGAGGATCCCATCCTTTATCATGAAGGAGGGGATAGCGTCTGGCATCGGTGCATTCCTCAGGAGGAGCACCATAGCGTCCTCACATATTGCCACAAGCTCGAGGAAGGAGGACATCACTCTGGGAGGAGAATGACACAGAAAGTGCTCCAATCTGGCCTATGGTGGCCTACCCTCTTTAAGGATTCTGGCGAATTCGTGAAGAGGTACTAACTGTCAGAGGATGGGCACTTGTGGACAGTGTGATATGATGCCGATGCATCCCATTCACTTCTGTGAGGTTTTTGATGCATAGGGCATCAATTTTATGGGTCCATTCCCTAAGAGTCAGAGATTTGAGTACATTCTGTTGGCCGTGGATAATGTTAGCAGTTGGGTTGAGACCACCCCCGCCCGAACTACAGATGATAGGACTGTTTGCAAATTTTTGAGGAAAATATCATTTCACGGTTTGGGGTACCTAGAGTTTTGATATCTGCTGAGATTAGGCACAAGTCACTTTGGGCAATCACATATATATTATTGGATCCAGTGAGTGTAGGAGACCAGAGGAAGGTGGAATTGGCAGCCCTGTACGAGCTTAGAGACACAATCTTTTCGAGCAGCCTACAGTACAAGGAGAAAGTGAAAGAATGGCATGATTCTCATATCAACCATAAGCAGTTTGATCCAGATCAAAGAGTATGGTTGTTCGATGCTAGGCTTAGATTATATCTAGGGAAGTTGCAGAGCAAGTGGAAGGGACCATTCCTGGTCCGAAAGGTACATGACAATGGGAGTATTGACATATCTGATATGTCATCTGAGTCTATCTTTCGTGTTAACGGACAGTGGCTCAAACCATATCTAGATCATGAGTCAATGATCATTGACGTCACCCCTATTGATTTTACATTAGATGTGGTCTTAGACTCACATCTATTGCACCTCATGCCCGATTATCACTGTCTTCTGCCTGTATAGATCTAGATGTCCATATCATCTCATTCTTCAGTCCAACACCCCATTTGCATCATATGATTATGTTATACTTAGGGTTTACTTTACCCTAAGTATAGGGGGGATGTCAGACTTTTGATTTCTCTTTTGATTCTTTTTACCTCTGTTTTATTGCCTATACTTAGGGATATTTTACCCTAAGTATAGGGGAGGTAGACCTTGTAAATTATGTCACTCAAATTTCCCTTTATGTACAATGTGCTTTACTTAGGGTTACTTAATCCTAAGAATAGGGGGAAACAACGAGACCTCTTCATTCTACTCTTTGATTCGCCGTTGTAGTATAGCATTCATTTTCACTTCCCTATACTAAGCACGAGTTATGTCTTCTTCATCACTCTTGATCCACTTTGAAGACATCGTTCGAGCTAAGTATAGAAAATGTCGTATATATTTCATATATACTTTAGCCATAACTCGTACTTTGTGTGAGTGTGTTAATAAATAAAATGGCTAAAATCCTTTATCTAAAAACTGTAAAATTTTAAAAATTTTCTTGTAAATAAAATTCTTTCTTGCACATAGCTTATAAAAATTATTTTTGTACAAACGTTAGTAAAAATG
The DNA here is from genome assembly GCA_037367405.1 of Ottelia alismoides. Classification (NCBI taxonomy): domain Eukaryota; kingdom Viridiplantae; phylum Streptophyta; class Magnoliopsida; order Alismatales; family Hydrocharitaceae; genus Ottelia; species Ottelia alismoides. The sequence continues at coordinate 124,687 of JAZKJV010005826.1, forward strand.
TTTTGTGTGTAAAAAGTGTGTAAATATTTGGTATCAAAATTATGCATATAGTATAAAATTTTTGTAAAATGTTTGAAAAAAAAGTTTGCAAAAACCCTTATGTAGATGCATGTAAATACTTTGCAAAAATTCTACATCCATGCATTCATTTAAACATTTTTCAAAAATTGTGCACATTTTCAGAAATTTGCATAAAAAGTTTTTTGTATGTATTTATATTCTTTTGAATCGTAGATTGACATTTAAACTAGTCTGGAATTAAATTGGAAAATGGAGATTGGTTAAGACCTTAATCCACCTAATTTTAAGAGGAACCTTATAGGGCTTAGGGTTGACTTTTCAGGTCCATTAGTGACTTAATTCTTTGAGTCCACTAGGCTATGATCACATGTCATCTTGATGAGCCTAAGTCGAACACTTAACAATGTACACAAGACTCTCACATATAATGGCTTTTACTTTATATATTCATAGAAATTTGCTGCCTAGATTTTAGAGGCACTTTAGACATTTTTAATGTTCCTTTTCATCTAGATTGCACACTGCTTGCTATTTTTGTCTTTCTTTTATTTTTAGAAAATTACATAAAAATCAGAAAAAGCCCAGAAAATACCCAAAAACACTTGATTTTTTTTAAAAAAACCTAAAAACATTTTTGTTTTAAATTTTTTAGTAGTTTTAGACCTTTAAATAATTGTTTAGTGTTATTTTTATCATTCCTTTATTTCTTTTCTTAATAGAAAATCATAAAAAAATGAAAATAAAAACAACCAAAAATACTTTTATTTCTTGGATTTCTCGACTACTTTGTTGGACCATCCCATGCTCCTTGTGTTCGACCGTGGTGGCTATACCAGGTTAAATAATTAGCATGACCACTTGCCTTGATTATCGTGCTTGATTTCTTTCTCTGGTGGTCTGATTTTTCTTGTTGATCGTGCCTTGCGATTTGGGTCGCAACGACCTTTGATATTCCTTAACCCGAGTTGCCTTCACGGGTCACCATAAACCTGATAATCGTTGCATGGATTCTAGCCTATTGCATGCACATGAAACCTACTCATGACCCTCATCTCTCTGGAGAGGGTCCTTCCATCCTAATCCCTCAAGCACTCCACTTAGGAAATGGACCAAAACCAAAAATCCAAAAAAGAGACACTAGATAGAGTTCAACGAGTAGATGATAGAGCGATTTCAGATACAATTGACTCTTCAGGAGAACTATAATGAAGAGGAACTATAATGAAGAGATTATCACATTCCTCTATTCCAAAAGAACTTGAGAGAGATGACAATCATCAGTAGGATGAAGAGGAACTATAATGAAGAGATCCATGTGCTTACTCGTGCAACCTGCTTTGCTATTCATAACTGATTGCCAGCCAAAAGACCAGATGCTAGGTCTCCCTATGTTATATAGTGCATATCTGACTTGTGGTTAATAATGATGTCAGTGTAGAAAACCGCAAAGAGAAATCCGCGTTGATCAAACAAAAATCAACAAAAATAGGAGAGAGAGAGAGAATGAGAATATACAGCTTCTCCCTCCTATTTTCGTCTACACTATATTATTTTACCAGGTAAGTGTGCCTGGGTCGAACTCAAGGAGGCAGAATATCAAAACATCAGTTTTTGATACAATAAAGAAATCTCAAAAATGTTCTCTTTATTCTTGATTTTACAAAAAGTCAAAAATTGACTTGAAACTAGCTCACGACTACGAAAATCAAATCGACAAAACAAAGCGATGAAAAATCACAAAATACAAGAAAGGTATCTTGGGTAGTTATTAAATTCCTTAATGAAATCGTGGAAAAATACAACAAAAATGAGGTCCAAATGACCCCTACAAGCCAAGGGTATAACTGCAAGAAGAAAGTTTTAGTTTTGTTATGAAAAGGTCCATGGCGGGGATGAGAATGTAAAGAAAACAAGATTTATTGCATTTAGGTCCCTACGCACGGACCTAAATGTAATTCTGGAAACCTCTGGAGCTTTTTTGTGAATCTGGATCTTCGTCTGGAATTAAGATGCAATTTTCACACCGATTTAGGTTGAATGGCTATGATTAAAAGTGGAGATGCGATCTAGGTTGTCGAATCGAGACACGTGTCTGCAGCCTATAGACTCTGGTTGTTCTTGCAGTTCTTCACCTCTTCCATGCGGTTGACAATGAAGGATCCTTAACCGATTTATTCCCGACGAACAACGTCAGTCTTGGACCTCTAGAAGGGCTAGAGGGGTGAGTCCTTCACCACTCGAGCTCACCTAGAAGGGCTGGCTTGAAGGTCGGCTGATGCAGGTGTGATTCCTCGATGAAGATGATCGTACATGCAGACCTGGAAGTGGTTGTAGCAGCTCAATATCTGAGAAGGCCCTTCGATCTTTGGTAGACTTTGAAGCTCCAGGTGATGGGTTATTAATCTTCAGATGAAAGATAACCTGCAAATGGTATTATATGTGCTCGATTTGCAACAAATCGACCAAGGAATTAAGAGATTTGCAAGTTTTAAAACTCGTTTCCAGAATAGTTTAACCGTGGAAATATAAGAAGAAGGGAGATCAATTTTGGAGATTTCGAAACGAATCGAAAGGGAGTGAATTGGTATACGTCTAAAATGAATGATCAATGACCCTAATCACGCACTTAAGGTAGCTAATACTCGCACGAAAATTGAGAAATAAAAAGATGAAGATGGAGGAATTGACCTGTGGACTGGAGGTGTATGACCTCTGCTGGTCTTCGCTCGCCGGGGCGACCTTCTCGGAGCTCCGCGCGTCACAGTGGCGGTGATGCAAGGCGGCGGAGCCTTCGAACCTACCCTCTGATGATCCTTCTTCCACGCGGAGTGACACTCGGGTGGTGTCACCACTTAAGGTGGCCGGAGTGAGGCGGGGAAGTGGAGAACTCGGCCAGGCTTTACTAAAACTGGAGTTAGTTAGGATATAGTTAGTTGCGAAGAGGCAACATGAAGATGGTTTTATAGATGATCGGAGGGAGTTAGGTATAGGATCTAAGGTGGGCGTGGATCATGGTAGTTAGGAGAGGAAGATCAAAGGTGGAAATTGGAAAAAGAAGTTAAGAGGTTGCTTGGAGAAAAAGTTGAAATCAGGTAGTTGAAACAGATTCTGGCTGACCTTCCTGAAGAAGGTCCTAGGTGTTGACACGTGTCAACACCTGGTTGGCTAGATTCAAGAAATTCATTAATAAATACTAAATAAATAGTAAATAACCTTATTTTATTTAAGTGTAAAAATAAAAAATGTAGATAAATAAATTATCTAAATTATGGTGTAATTATTTTTAATAAATAATATAAATATTATATTAATAAATAAATATAAACAATACATAATAAAGAGGTTTTGGATTATTAATTTAATAAATTACCATATAGTATATTAATTTTATATTTTATTAATTATTAGGTTAATAAATAAAGTATATTCGATTTTTTGTGGATTTTAATAAATTAAATTATGTATATTAATAACTACAATTATAAATTATATAGTTCATTTATACCTATAAATTAACATTATGATTTATTTAAAATAATAAATAATATAAAAAAATTATGAAATAAATTACAGACAAAATACATTATCAAAAAAATAATTAAAAATTGTAAAAATATTGAATTGATAAATAGTGTGTTCTAAATAAAATAGATAGCCCAGAAACCCATTTGTAGTTAGGTCCCAAAACTGACTTTTTGCAAACGGACTCCGATTTTAGTGAAATTACCTTCATTAATTATAGAATATTATTTTATGAACTTTAAAGGAGAGTAGAGTGAATTTGGAGTTCGTATGAGCAAGTATGATGTTCGAAAGTTTGGATTTTTAGAATTTACAAGTTGGCTTTCTTGGCATATATACAAGGTAATATTTTTAACTTATTTTTATATTTTCAATACATTTTTAAAAATAATTAGGAGAAGAGTTTGCTAAAAAATGCGTTTCATATGAATTAATTAAAAATCAATGAAGATTTCATATTTAGTTGATAAATAGTGAAGAATGTATGAAGTGTGAAATTAATTATTTTTATTTGTTTTCTTCCTTATCTCCCCCTACTTATTTATTCGTTGACTAATCCATGTTTACTTAGTCTCAGGGATTAGGTTATAAATATATCTTTCAGCTATATTTATTATTTTACAAGTCACATTGTACATATATACATATCTACAATTTTCCTTTATTTTTATTTTCTTTAATTTTATTCTTCTATTTATTTACATGATTTTAATGCATAAAAGTGCATTTTTATTCTTGAATGGAATTTTGTTAAAAAGTGAACTTTAGTGGATATTCACATGTATTTCTTAAGGGTTTTAAGACAAAATGCAAACAGAATGTTCATGAATCGTGGATTCATCACTATGTTAGATGCCATATTCATGAGCAACGGTTTGATCGTACTCTATTAGACAACGGTTCTTTGATTAACCTCCTCCCTGCTGCTTTCCTCGACCAATTCGAGTTCGATCCTCTTAGACAGAGCAGGACAATCCTTCAGTTCATTGATAGAACTGTTAAGAGGCCGGAGGGGTTCTTAAAGGACGTTGTCGTCACAATTCAGGGCCTGAAATTCCCCATGGACTTTGTTGTACTAGACATGGAGATCCCTAAATCCGTGACCAATACCCCCATCATTTTTGGATGACCTTTTTTATCCACAACCAAAGCAGTGTCCGATCATGATAGTGGGTAGGTATACTTTCGCGTAGAGGGCGGAAGTGTACAAATAGAGACGATCAAGGATACTAGAGCTAGAGATCCAGCTTGCTCAGAACAGACTACCAACTCAGAGCATATGACAGATGCAGAGCTAACATCCACTAAGAGTGTGATTTTGTGATTACAGATGATGAAGCAATTTGGGCAGATCCAACATCACGAGCTCTTGTCACACCTTTAGACATTGTGGAGTTACAAATGACAACTGATGAGAGTTCGGAGAGCGTACTCATGGCACAGGACACCTTGGAGGCCGATGATTACGAGCAGGATAGCAAAGCAGATTACATTTCATGTGATTCAGATCCCTCAGATTCAGACACTGATTTTTATTTGCAGGACTTTGATGTCTATTTACCGTGTCTAATTTCTAATGAGCTGACAACTAGGATGGAATGCAAGCAAGTACAGTTGACAGATACACCAACAGGGCCATCTTCATCAAATTTACATACTCAATGAGAGTTCTCAGATATAGATTTGGTGGCCTTCACACAGACAAGTCAAAGGCCAGATTTTCCAGCCCCCACTTTTCCGGAATTGAAGACCCTACCACAGAGCATGAAGTACAGATTCGTTACGTGTGAACAATATATTTTCCCAATCATTATAGCAGCAGATTTGACTGAAGATCAAGAATCTCGTTTGATGGAGGTTCTTGAAAGAAATTGTAAGGCAATAGGATGGAGTGTAGCAGATCTCTAGGGTATAAGTCCAGCCCTATGCTCCCACCACATCTATCTTGAAGAGGACGCCAAGCCATCGCATGTGTTCCAGTGAAGGCTGAACCCAAATCTTCGAGATGTGGTCATGAAAGAAATATCGAAGTGGTGAAGCGCTGATTTTATCTACCCCATATCCGACTCAAAATGGGATAGTCCGTTGCATGTGGTATCCAAGAAGATAGGTATCACCACAATTATGAGTGAGTCTGGAGAGGAGATAGCTACCCGAGTACCACTTCTTGGAGGGTCTGTGTGGACTACAAACGATTGAATAAATCCATCAAGAAGGATCATTTCCTGTGGCCATTTATTAAGCAGATTATCAAGAGGTTAGTTGGGAAGAGTCATTACTGCTTTCTTGACGGGTACTTGGGATACAAGGTGGCCATAGCACTCGACGACTAGGAGAAAATGACGTTCACATGTTCTTTCGGAACATATGCTTTTAGAAGTATGCCCTTTAGTTTATGTAATGCCCGGCTACATTTCAAAGTTGCATGCTTTCCATCTTCTTAGATATTGTGGGTGAGTGTTTAGAGATCTCCATGCATGACTTTTTGGTCTATGGCAATGTGTTCGATGCTTGTCTTGACTGCCTAGATAGAGTACTTCAACACAGCATCGAGGTCATCCTTGTTCTATCTTGGGAGAAGAGTCATTTCATGATGACTCAGGGGATAGTTTTTGGCCACATCATCTCCAACAGGGGCATATAGGTCGATCCGGCCAAGGTGGATATCATTAAGAAACTCAGTCCACCATCCAATTTGCGACAGTTGCAGTCTTTTCTGGGGCATGTCGATTTCTACCAATGGTTCATATAGGACTTTAGTCTGATTTCCTGACCACATACTGATTTGCTGATAAAAGACACCGAGTTCATTGTAGATGATAAGTGTCTTGTGTCATTTGATACTCTCAAGGGATTAGTTCTGCAGGCTCCCATCCTTCAGCCACCCGATTGATCTGTCTTGTTCGGGATCATGACGGATGCTTCTGATTTTGCCATAGGGGCTGTGTTTGGATAGATGAGAAATGGATTGCCTTCTGCCATTCACTACGCTAGCCGGACTTTGGATGCCGCTCAACAGTACTACTACTCTAGGAGTTTGATATAAAGATTGAGGATAAACTTGGAGTCAAGAATGTGGGGGCAAATCGCCTCTCCCGATTAGAGCATATTGAGGATTTAGAGCAGACCACACCTATTACATAGACATTCCTAGACGAGGCAATTCTTGCTATCTACTCACTTCCGTATTATGCTGATTTTGTGAACTATCTTGTTGCCAATAAAGTTCCACAAAGTTGGCCCATACAACGCCTTGAGACCTTCCTTGCGAAGGCCAAGTCATACAATTCGTAAGATCCCATCCTTTACCATGAAGGGGGGATAGTGTCTGGCATCGATGTATTCCTTAGGAGGAGCACCATAGCATCCTCATCTACTGCCCTAAGCTTTAGGTAGGAGGACATCACTCTAGGAGATAGAGAACACAGAAATTTCTCTAATACGGCCATTGGTGGTCTACCCTCTTTAAGGATTCAGATGAATTCGTGAAGAGGTGCACGAACTGTCAAAGGATGGGCACTTGTGGACAACGTGATATGATGTCGATACAACCCATCCACTTCTGTGAGATTTTTGACGCATGAGACATCGATTTCATGGGTCCATTCCATAAGAGTCTGTGATTTGAGTACATTCTGCTTATTGTAGATTACGTTAGTCATTGGGTTGAGGCCATCCCCACCCGAGCCGCAGATGCTAAAACTATTTGCAAATTTCTGAGGAAAAATATCATTTCACAGTTTAGGCTACCTAGAGTCTTGCTTTCTGACGGGGGGACACATTTTATTAGCGACAATATAAGGGCCCTTGCTAACGAGTTCAACATTGACCATAGAGTTGCCACTCCATTCCATACACAGACTAATGGTCTTGCTGAGGTATGGATTAAGGAGATCAAGACTATATTGCAGAAGGTTGTCTGCCCAGACCGAAAGGATTGGTCACAACTTTTGGATTCGGTCTTATGAGCCTATAGGACTTCCTTCAAGACATCTTTGGGCACATCTCCCTTTCAGCTCGTTTAGGGCAAGCCATGCCGCATACCAGTGGAAATCAAACACAAGTCACTTTGGGAAGTTATAGAGCTACTATTGGATCCCAAGAGTGTAGGAGATCATAGGAAAGCAAAATTGGCAACCCTGGAGGAGTTGAGAGACAACCTTCTCAAATAGCCTACAATATAAGGATAGAGTTAAGATATGGCACGATTCTTACATCATCCATAAATAGTTTGAGCCGAACCAGAGAGTATGGCTATTTGATGCTAGGTGAGATTATTTCCAGGGAAATTACAAAGCAAATGGCAGGGACCGTACTTGGTCAGAAAAGTGCACGACAATGGAAGAATTTATATATATGAGTTGTCATTCGATTCCACCTTTTGGGTTAATGGTTAGCGCCTGAAGCCATACCTTGATCATGATCCGTTGATCGTTCACGTTGCCCCTATTCATTTTGTATGAGATGCATTCTCAGACTCACATCATTTGCATCTCATGTCTGATTATCACTTCTTCTTTACAGTTGTATAGATCCAGACTGTCCATGTCATTCATTCTTTTTTATCTGACACCCTGTCCTCATCTTATGATTATGCTATACTTAGGGGACACTTTACCCTAAGTATGGAGGGTATCAGACCTGTGATTATTCATTTGATTTTATATACCTCTATTTTGATGCCTATACTTAGGGATATTTCACCTAAGTATAGGGGAGGTAATACTTTCTCATCCTATTCTTCTGTTTTTTCCTCGTGTACAGTCTTCTATACTTAGGATTACCTGATCCTAAGTATAGGGGCATCACCGATTTCCATTCATTATATTCTTTCATTCGTCGTTGTATTATAGCATTTTTCCACTTTCCCATACTCAGCATGAGATATGTCTTCTTCCATCTTTCTTTGATCACTCCTAGGACATCGTTCGAGCTAAGTATAAGGGGGTGTCGTATATTTTGCATATATGCTTTATACATAACTCGTACTTTGTGTATGTTGATAATATGGCTAAAAATCACAAAAAATTTAAAAATTTTCTCACAAAAATGGTTGTAAAAACTTTTTGTAAAAAAATATTTTTTTACAAACATTTGAAAAAATGATTTTGATTATTAAATTTATGTAAATATTTTTGTATCAAAATTACGTGTATAGTACTAAATTTTTGGAAAAGTATTTGAAAATAAACATATACAAAAATTTATTTGAAGATGTTTGTCAAAATATTTTACAAAATGTTTCCCTTCTTTCTCGCATTTAGAAATTTGCATAAAATTTAGCATATTTTTGAAATTTTTCGCAAAAAGAGTTTTGTATATATTTGTATATACTTTCTTCAGAATCTTGGTTGACATTTAAACTAGTCTAGAAATAAATTGAAAAATGGAGCTTGGTAAAGACCTAAATCCACTTAACTTCAGAGGAACATTATAGGATTTGGGCTTAAGACTCTTCAGGTCCTTAGTGACTTAATTGTTTGAGTCCACTAGGCTTTGTTCACATGTCATCTTGATGAGCCTATGTAGAACACTTAACAATGCACGCATGACTCTCATAGGCAATGGCATGACTTAGACATGCACCTTACACGTAGCTCAACACATATAAGGTGTTGAGGAGGCAGAATTCTTTGGGTTGGGGTAGCATACGAGGGTAGTATTGTTAGCCGAAATCTCTCATCTTCCTTTAGGGAGGGATGTGTGCCTCAACCTAGTCTAGTGGCATTGAGGTTTAAAGACATGAGTCTGTGGGTTACAATAATGCTTCCAAAGAGGGGTATCTACTGGCTCAAGAGGAAAAACTCCTCATGTATATGCTGTACCATGTAAATATGTTGCATATATATGCACGTATAAAATGTACAAAATCAAGAAAAACTCCAAAAAATGGGCATGCCTGATTGAAAATAAAATGCTTGTCGGAGTGTATATAGTGAATAAGCAAAGCTTATGTATTCTTCCTTCTCATCTCATGGAAGCTTGCAACTGGAGACTTAGCTACACTAGTTAGGCTCCACAGGATATGAGGCTACACTGATCACGGTCCATTCTCTTCTTTCCCCACTTCTTGAGCTGGTTGAACTTGAACTTAGAAGGGAATACCTTGCTCCTTTAGGAAAGAGTTGCTAGATTGGGGGATTAGAGTTACCTTGTTGAGGGAGGTTGTGTCTTTGCCATTTCGGAGGTGAGGAGCTACAAATCACTTACACAGTACATGGAAAGATTCATAGTCATTAGAGTTTGCGTATGTAGACTTGTTCTGACCTAGTTTTTTAAGGAGTCCTGATCATAGAATTGTGGAACTTAGAGGTTGTTGAGTCTTAAACCATGTTTTAATAAGGTTCCGCCAAACTAATAATCCAATGGTCCGACTGAGCCCCATACTCCAATTTAATGAAGATAAGTTTAATAATCAACTTTGGTTCTTTTTCTTTTCTTCTTCTTCACCTCTTTTTCAAATAAGTGTTTTCTAAGGGACTAGAAAAGGTAAGTATAGGGGGATGATGAATCTATGATTCTCATTCGTTATTCTTTTATTTTATCTCTTTCTTTTAGTAAAACCATCTGTAAATATCTCTAAATGCAATAACTTAACATTGTGCATGTCATTGTAAATAGTGCCTAATTAACACTTATTCTTCAAAAATAAAAGAATAAAGAGAAAAGAAAAAGAAGGATGTATTTAGAATAAATATAGAGTGACTCAAACCCCAAGAGAAGGTCAAGTCTTGACCTGATCGTAAAAGAATAAGCAGAGAGAGAGAAGTGCAAACTATGTATTGTGCATACCACTTATACTTGTACAAAGTAATTATTTATATTTATTTTGACAAAATATAAATATCTTATATTTTAAACACTTGTATATAGCCCTAGAAATAATATAAAAATAAAATAAAAATCAAAAAATAAAATAAAAATAAAAAAGTCCACAATTCAGTGTACAAGAGATACTTGTGTATATACAATACCAATTTATTTAATATTCTATTGTAATTTATAAATATCATATAAAAATATTTTTATACTCCTTACATTTTTATAAATAAATAGAATATATAAAAAAAGTATTTTTGTAAAATAATAAAATAAGAATACTTGTAGATAATACATAGGTACAATATACTTGTATTTAACACTTATAACCGTATATACCTTGTTTATATTTTTCATAATAATTATTAAAAATCACAAAAAAATAGCTTATAAAATAATGAACATTCTATTTTATACACTTTTTATTTTAAAATCATTTACTATTTTATATTTAATATTCTTTATTTTTTTTACATTCTAATTTCTGATTGGTCCACGTTTTATTGTCGACTTCGGTCAACCGTCTCCCCTAGCCGGAGCTTCTTCTCCCATTTTTAGCGCCCAACTCTGATTACCTTTCTCCTTGATTACATCTCCTGATTACACCTCTCGGATCCCTATGCGCAGCCGGATCTGCCTAGGGTTTTGTAGTGGCCTCCAATCTATCTAGACCCTCTTGTACTTCAATAAATCCTATCTTCCTTCTCCCTAGAGTGGCAGATCATGCCTCGCCTCTTTCTCCGCCCTTAACCACCTCCAACCGAGTAATAGTAGCCCAGAGGAGCTCTCGGAGCGAAGTTTGGTGGCTTCACGGTCGTAGCTCAAGAACGTGGCTGGAGTTCCGCTGCATCTAGCCTCCCTAGTCCGTCGTAGCCTGGTTGAGGCCAATACCTCCACCTTCGCCTCGCTTGTCGTTGTTGATCCCTTTACGAGCATCATGTATCAATCGTATCGCCCTTACATTCCATTTCGATTCGACTTTCCATTTCCATTAACGTCGCAGTTCGCCATCTCCGGCCACTTGGTCGGAGCCCCATATCAACCCTCTACCCACACAGATCGATCCTCCTATTCGCCCTCCATCTTCCAGCATAGCCTACCCCCTTAGTCCTGCTCATCGGAGTAGTATTAGGTAAGGTTTCCTTCTCCCACCTTTGTCGGAAACCACAGTTTCACCCCATTATCGCTTCTCTTTATTTCGCTATGCAATAACATGACCGGAGAGACCCCTCTGAGTCCCTCTACCCTTTGCAGAAGCACACGTGTGCAAGGAGACCAGCTTAATACCCTTCCCGTTGATGAATCCGCGATTCATCATTTCAATATATTGTCCTTAGCATAATCCCTGAGTAAAATCTCAAATAAATGTCCATAAAATCAATAAATTAACAAAATGACATTTGTAAATAGAATAAACTAATTATTGTATATTATATTATACAAAATAAATTAATAATAAAAAGCCACAAAATAAAGGAGTTTTTCACCTATAAATAGCCCAAAATAAAATGTATTTTTAATAATTTTATTTCAACTCCTTTTTGGATAATTCTTTCTCTGACATGTTTATAAAAATGTATATAAAAATACAAAAATATGAAATAAATTTCATCTCAAATAAATACTCCTAGAACCCAAAGAAAAAAAGCCGTAAAGTCCAACTTCCAGTCTAAACTCCCGCTCCGTATGAACTCCTAATTCACAAATCTCACTTTTAAATTTAAGTTAGAAAATTATCTATCCAATAAAAATGATTTCATTTAAATCGGAGCTCATTTGCAAAAATTTGAGTTCTAGGACATAGGTATACATTGTATATAATGTATATATTTTTCTTTTTCCAATTTTAATTTACTTTTCTTAATTACTAAAAATCAAAAAAATATTATTTTTATATTTTATTTTATTTCTAGTATTTTATTTTTTATGTTGTAAATATCTTTTATTAAAAATACAAAAAATTTAAATTTAGACAAATAAATAAACATGTACATATTGTTTGTTTTATTTGTGGACTTACTTTTGTAAATTCTCCACTCTTTTTCTTCTCTTTATTTTATTTTAGTAGCCTACTTTATTTTATTTTATTATATATTCTTTATGTTATAATCTCCCATTCCACTCCATCTCATCCACCATTTTTTCAAAACCACCATTCAACTCCACCATTTTTTCAACCTCCATTTCAACTCCACCATTCCATCATTTTCCTAATTTTCATTTTCTTCACTTTTTACACTACTCATTCTCCTCATTTTTGTCTTTTATCCATCCTTATGCGAGAGAGAATCAAGATCTCTAACCATCCATCTCAGTGACAGCGTACGAAGAAGTAGAGTGGCATCCGCTTCCTCCCAGGTAATATACATTAGCATTCCGACCAACATCGCAGCGGCCTTCGTGCGCTACTCAAGCTCATCACTCGTCGACGATCCGAGCAAGGATCATTCTTCTCACGAGCACACCACATGCATCCGCTTCCATCGTTGGTAATTTTTCTTTATGTTTTTAGTCATCGTTTTTTTTATTTTAATCATTTTTTATCACATCACCACTCATCCACCCTCATTTGTTTATTTTAGCACATCACCATCCCCACATCATTCTCCTTGCATTTTTTATTCCTTATTTAAGAAAATTAAACAAAAAAATTCAAATCACAACATAATAGTAAAAAAATTCAAAAAATAAAAGAAAAGAAAAGCAATACGACCCCTCCGTGCCGCCACCACCACGCCGCGCCTCCACTGCCAGCCACCGCTCCTCCCTCCTCCCTCCCGCTGGACGGCAGCCTCTCCTCTCGCTTCTCGCCCAGTGGCCTCTTCCCCCCTCCTCCACTGTGCAGCAGATTCAACCCTAGAGCAATCGTAGGTCGCGCCTCTTGCCCCCGCGCACACGCCTCCAACTGCCTCCCTCTACCACAGCAACTTTGCACGGGTCGCGACGTCCCCATGTCGCACCCCGCCAGCGCTTGGCCATCGCCCTCAAGCATCCGCCATCTCCCTTTAATCGAACCCTACTGAAGAAGAAAATAATTAAGATGAAATTTGGATAATAATTTAAGCATCATTTCTGAATTTTGTGGATTTTTTGGAGCAGTCTGAGTTAAATATGAATTTAAGACCTTAAATTGGGTAAAATATGAACTTATTCATTTAAATAATTTTAATTAATTACCCAAAACTCGTAAAAATCCAAATAAATATTCAAATATTAGACAATTAGTTGCTCAACATCTTCACATTTTTCATTAAATAAAATGATGCAAAATAGATGTCTAAATTAACATGCAAAGATAGGGTTATCCGAGAAAATTTAGAAATAAAAAACATACAAACATTTATGTACATGGACTACTTTACAAATAAAGAAACATACAGGATAAAACAAGCAATATTTACAAAAATAAAAAATATCGAAAAAATGCTCCAAAAATTTTACTTCCTCCAAATCTTCTCCTCCTCCTTCGCTCTCCTGCAGCTTGGTGAAGAAATGAGCCCCTCAGCTTTGCTCGAGTGTATCGGCGCTCCTAGGAATGTCGTCCTCGCTCGTCGGACCCTCGAATGAAAGAGGAAAGACTGGAATATGTAAGAAACACAATTATAATGATATGAGTAAAAATATAAAAAGAAAAGAAAGCAGATAATATTGAAAATAAATAGGACACATACATAGGTGGATCAGAGGCAAAATGAGAAGAGCATGTAAAATGGATCTCAAATGAATCCCTAAGTCTGATCGTGGGGAGCATCGGTATCCGATAAATCTGATCCTGCAAGTGCTGTGTAACCTCCCTCACGGCACGTAGAATTCAAAGTGAGGGCTCACTCCTAAATAAGATTCAATCTACACCAATATAAATAACATAGGCAAATAATAAAGAAACTAACAGGAATATAGACAATAAATGAATGACACAAAAGAGAGAAAAAGAAATAAAAATAAATATATACAAAAATTCAAGAATATAAGGATAAGAGAAAAACCAAAATACCCTCGTCGTGCCTCCTTGGAAATGGTTCCATTTGTTTAGTAAAGGAATTTCAAGGATTTAAATTAAAAAGAAATATTTTCAATGATGTTGCAATCCTAAAAATTTCTCAACAAAAATTTATTTGGTTCTCAAGCCAAAATAAAATAAAGTAAATGTAGCAAGAGAACTTTGTTATTTATTTACCTATATAGCTTACAGGATTGAACTCAAAAAATCTAAAAAAAATCCAAATGGTTATTTAATTCAGTGAGAAACAAGTAAATAAAAGAGGAACTTCTATTCACACTAGACTTAGTTTTTGTGAAGCTTTTTGTTTTTTTTAAATTTTTTTTCATTTTTAATTTTTGAAAAAAATAAAAATAAAAATAAGGAGAATAAATATGAGAAGAAGAAGAAGAATGCAACTTTTTGGATTTTTAAAACATGACAAAAATACACAGAAAATTAAAATAAAATTATTTTTGAGTTTTTAAATTTGTTTTCTCAAGAATTTTTAAAAACTTTCAAATAAATGAAAATCATTAAATAAGTTAAAAAAATAATGTGAATGCTTTTGGATTTTTAAAAAAGAAAATGAAAAAAAATCAAGAAATAAACACAATCATAATGGTAAATTTTAATATTTTCTGGAAAATATTTTTTAGAAAATATTTTATACTTTTGTATCAACTTTAAAAACCAAATAGGGAATACTTTTTGAGTTTTTAAATTATAAAAATGATAAAAAATTATTAAATATAAATTAGTACTTTGCCTTAAATAAATTGTAGAGTGACGTTTATAAATGATTTTTAATTAAATCGACAAACATTTTTGCAAAATTCGAACTCTCATGGATTGTTCATTTAAATACCTTCTTAAGACAAATTGGTTTCTTGATGAATTGACAATGGGGATTTATTAAGAATCAAAAACTTTCTATGACTCTGTTTTCATTAGAAAAATCATACAAAATTCATATATTGTCAGAAAATTCCCAAAAACATTATTATAGACTCATTTCATCACGTTTATGTTCATTAAAATTTGCATAAATTTTGCATTCTGTTAGAGAGAAAAATTACGTAAAAACCCATAAAAGTGTGCAATTTTCACTGTTGCTTTTTAATTCTTAAAATTCCAAAAAGAAATGTGTTTTATATTCATCACAGGATAAGGTTTTTAGGAAAACTATTATTTGGCTAAATCGGATTAATAGAGCATTAAAATTAATTTGGCTAAGTTGTGTGTTTTCTTATTAACTTAATTAACCTGTAATTTGTATTCGCATTTATTTTTACATAAAAAATCAAAAAAATTAGCATTTGGAAACATAGGCTTAAGTTTTCTGAATTAACACAAAGTTGTTCCTTTGTCTCCCTGTGTTCGACCACGAACTTGCTCGGGATATATATTTAAGCAGAGTCCTCTTCATAGAGACAACCAATTCGGTTCTGTACATTTCACTATGTACCCGTATTACAACAAGTACAAATTATATCACGTATTTAGCAGACCATTCAGATGGCGCCATTGCCGGGAATCGAATGCAAGTCAGGGTTTAATTTAGAAAACTTTATTTAGGTTTTCTTTCACACGGGTAGTCTAACTGTCGAGCTGCTTTATAATTAATCTATTTTTTCTCTCAATTATTTTTCTACTCATTTTTGTATATATTTTATTTTTCTATCTCTCTAATATAAATTTTATTTTCCTTGCAAGGGCCCGGTGGACTTGGAGTCCATTTCTTTTTACTTTGATTATGGGGGAGTTGACAAGTCACATTCAGGATGAGTTACCTAGATGTATGTTATTTGCTTATGATATTGTGTCGATCGACGATAATAAAGATGGAGTAAATGAGAAGCTTGAGGTCTGGAGATATGCATTGGAGACTAAAGGATTTCGTATAATTAGGGCTAAGATGGAATATATGGAGTGCACCTTCGATGGAAGCAATGGGGAAGGAAATAAGGGGAAGATTGGTGACAACAACATTCGGAAGAGAGATTCTTTTAGATATCCAGGATCTATTTTGCAACAGGATGTGGAAATTAATGGAGATGTTACTAATAGAATAAATGCAGGCTTGCTAAAGTGGAGAGGTGCCTCTATTGTTATCTGTGATAAGAAAATTCCATTAAAAATTAAAGGAAAGTTTTACAAAGCATCCATGAGACCAGCTATGCTCTATGGATCTGATTGTTGGCCTGTGAACCAAAGACATGTGTCGAGAATGGTTGTAGCATAATAAAAAATGCTAAGGTGGATGTGTGGATACACACACATACACACGTAAAGGTCAGATTCAGAATGATGCAGTTAGAAAGAAAGTTGGTGTAGCTCCAATCGAGGATAAGATGCGAGAAAACCACTTAAGATGGTTTGGTCATTTGCAAGGAAGATCAGCAAATGCACCACTTAGGAGATGCAAGTGTTGGGATGTTGACTCGACTAAGAGAGGGAGAGGACGACCCAAGAAGTGTTGGAAAGATTCTATACAAAGGGATCTTAGTTTTTTAGATATAAGCCCGGGATTGACCTAAGATAGATCTGAATGGAGGCGAAGAATCCATGTAGCCGACCCCACTTAATTGTGGGAAAAGGCTTTTTTGTTGTTGTTGTGATTCAACGGACCAATCACCCGATTAGCCGGAGCACACGCCAATCCGACTGTCTGCTTTCACATCAGAGCCATGCACTAGACGCGGAGGAACCTCATGAAGGTGTTGGACCAAGCTGCGAGCCAATCAGGTCCTCATGCTGCCAGATCTTTTCGATCGAAGCTCACCGAGATGCTGTTCTTTAAGCACCCTCCAGAGCCATCCCATACCCTCTCGCGTTCAGTTCTAATCAAGGTCGTCCATCTACGCCCACTTGATGGTGGTTCGATTAAACCTTTTCTAGATCTGAGCTACCCAGCAAAGCAATCGTCCATGCCATTAAATCAGACCTGACACGTCAGATCTGACCGCACGTCCTCGATATATCTCCAGGTCGTCAGATCCTTTTCCTGAGCACATCAGAGCCGTTAGTGCCATCCCCCTCGTGTGCGTGCCACATGCCCATTTACTGGCTATATTTCACTTTTTTCCCCTACTCGTTTATGTCCTTTTCATTAAGTATAATAAATGTAATAAGTAGTTAAGAACATTTGCAGTTAGACCCTTATGCTTTTTCTATTTGCATTTTAGTCTAACCGAGTCTTCGTCACGTGCGACCCTACGTGCTACTTTGGGTTATTTGCAGTTCCTGTCCTGAACTATTTCTCTGTTATGGAATGAGCTTCATGTTTTGTTATTTGCATTTATACCCCTATGGGTCTGGATCATGTGTTGTGCATTATTTGAGCATACAAATTGCATTATCGGCCCTCGAGATTTTATATTGTATTCATGATTTGCCCGTGAAACTTAACTTATTTACATTTGGGTCCTTGTAAACTGTTTTTTATTTCTTGTCTTTTATTTGATGCAATAAACTCCAGCTAGCTTCTTTTCTTTGTGGTAATTTTTGGGTATCGATTTGTGTGTATTTTATATTATTAAGAATTCAAAAAACATTTTTCCACAAAAATGTTGTAGTTGTCTTTTGTTGTATTTTACCTACAATTGTTCGAAATACTCCATAAAAACCCTAAAAATTACAAACCAATAAAAAATTATAAAAAATATAAAAAATAAAGAAAAATCCAAATAGGTTTTCAGTTTATGTTTGTATCTTTCTACTTATAGTTTATCATAAAAACACCATCCAAGAGTTTTGGGTACTTTAAGTATTTTTAATTTGCAAATTACTTCTAGTTGTGCATTGTTTAGTCTTTTACCGTTGTTTGATTTTAGATGTTCACAAAAACATCTAAAAAATCACTAAATATTACAAAAAACAATTTAAAATCTATAAAATTGAAAAATATTTTTGTTATAATTTTTTGAATATTTTTTACTATTTTAAAAATACAAAAAGAGGGTTGTGTGTGTCTTTTATTCCTTGTGCTTGTTTTAATCTATTTGAAAATTGAAAATTTACAAAATTAAAAACCACCACAAATATTTGTTTTCCCTAAATCTGGCTACTTAGTTTTTAAATCGTGCTCCTTGTATTTGACCCCGTTTTCTATACCAAGTAAATAAAATAGCGAAGCCTCTTACATTCCTCGTGGATTTTTGAGAGTTTTTTTATTTTTCTTGAAGATTGTGCTGATTGATTTGGGTCATAATGACGTTTGATTAATTCCATACTTAACCCGAGTCGATCGGTCAATCACCATTTATTTTCTAATACTAGGTCTTCCTGCAGATGCAATGATGCAAGATGCAAGAACCAGTTCATGATGTGCATGCAATTTTTGTTTGATTTTAAACTGCACAAAGATGAGATGCATGGTGAAAAATATGCTAGCAAAGAAATTATATATAAATATGCCATGAAATAATCAAATCATTGAGAAAGAAAATATGGATCGATTTCAGAGTCGAATTGCGCATTAAAGATGACTAATGGCATTTAAATAAAAGTCTAGGAGACACTGAGCACATAAAAATATAGAATTTTTAATAAAGTATTGAAACATGAAATTATTGATGCCATTAGATAGAGAATAAAACATGCTTCAAAATGAAACTAAAATCATGCAATTTGGAGTTAATATGCTCATGATTGGCTAAAAGCAATGTAAGGGCATAAATCTAGTGAAAATGCATGGAAAATAAAAGATACATATTACAGATAGGTCCCTGAAGGGACCTATTTGCAATAACCAAAAACCATCTGGACCCCTATATAATTTCCTTTTGCGCATAGGGTCATTTGTGTTATTTTCATATACCGGCTAGATGTCCTTGAAAAATGTCCAAGAACGCATGTGAGGCACGGGCCTGGAGGACCTGGATGTAATTTAGAGGACGATCATGTGTATCTCTACAAATAACCCCTCCCTCACATGAATGGTACACGCACAAGCGAGGTTCAGATTCAGGCAACCTTGGTGGACATGTAGCTGGTGTGGGGTGCTTTGGGCGAGTAGCTCGGGTCTAGCGAGCCTGCATGCATGGTGGATGACATGTCTGCTTCTAAGTCGTCCGATCATGAGGATAGAATGACACATGCACACCCATTATCCTCCTTCTCCATCGCACGATGGGCGGTGATATCTGGACTCTGACGAAGCATATAGGGATCCTCCTTGCTCCTCCGTGCACTCTGAAGATCGAGGATTGATCCTGAGATGCTGACGTTGAATCACGGGCGATGGAGGACAATTAGAGCAATCTGGATCATCGTGGCAATGAGATGTCATCAGAAAGTGAGATCTGAAACTAGGCTCCGGTGAAGATCCGTCCTTTGGTAGAAGAAGTGGCCTAAAAGTGTTAGTACATAGATGAAGCATGGATACACTACATTCGAGTGAGGTGGACTGGACTAGAGTCTTGTGGTGGTGGAGGAGTGGGGGACCGCCATTTTCATCTCTGACAAAGCAGAGGTAAGGTGGGATGGTGTGATCAAGTCATGGAGAAGAGAGAAAGGCGATCAAAAGTGTTAGCGAATATGATGGTGGAGTTGCGGAGCTTATGAGAGGGTCGGGTGACAGTGAGGTGTGTTGTGTGCGATGTATTCAATCGGCAAAAATGAAAGAAAAACAAGGGCACCGAAGTACTTGGAGATTGGAGTTGAGAATAACGGCGAGGGAATTTGGCTTGTCCTAAGGTCTTGGGTGGTCCTTGGGTCGTCGTACGATGAGGGAAACCTATCCTCGGTGCTCGGCGGTGCTTAGAGGGACTGCAACATGGTCGGAGGACCAGGGATCACACCTGGGGTTGCCGGGGTTGTCATTGCCTCAACAGCCGCCATCTGCTGTCACCGGATGGTGGAGCAAGCAGGGTCGCAACCTCGTGGTGGGTGGATGGTTAGTGAAGTGGGTGGAGGATAGTGTTAAACTAGCAGAGGTAGGCGGAAGTTATGGATGATGGGCGGATCTTGAACGGATCAAGGTTGCGAGAAGCTCGAATCTAGGGCACTTACAGGTTGGTGAGGGTAACGGAAGTCGGGGATACGTGGAGGAGCCATTAGGTTGTGGAGAGGGTGGTTGTAGTGGGAGCTAAAAATGGAAGGGGATAGCATGGTGGTGAGGCATAACGCCTGGGGAGAGGAGTCTAGATGAGAAAGACGGTTCATGGATTGTTGGATCTTTCGATCCAACGGTCAAGAAGAGGGCACATACGAGGGGCGTGGATCCGATTAGAGGATCTGATCTGCGGCTAGGAAGCGAGCGGAGGCGAGCGGTACGGATTTGATCTAGGATCAGATCTGATGGTTGGTACTGCATACAGGTTAATGACTGGGATGGAGATGGGGGGGGATATATGAGGGTTATGGTTGAAGGGGTGACATGGAGAGGGCAAAGCCGTAGGATGGGAGGATGATCAGGCAGTCTAGAAGAGAGCGGAAATGGGTTGATGGGATTAGATCAGGAGGGTGATCTAATTGCTAGGAGTGAAGAGGAGAGGGACGACCAGGATCGTGGTGGGTGGTAAATATCCAAGTCCCAGGAACCGGCAGGTGGATGTAAAAGGTCAGGCCACATGGCTCAATCAGAGGGAGCCACGTGGCCCAATTAAAAAAATAAAAATAGGAAAAATAAAGATAAATCAAAAGGAAATTATTAGAAACTGAATTAGAAAAAAGTCAAAACATGGAAGTTGTAGGTCTCGATGTCATCAAGATCTACAAGTTTCATGTTGAAGAAAAAGTCAAAAGAGATCATTTGTACAAAGGTATATTTTTGGGAGTATTTTAAACAGGCAAAAACACCGTGTTTTAAAGGTTTTTCCATATTTTGTATTTTTTAATTTCTTTTAAAAGCCAAGATAAATATATAAAATATTTAATCTAATTCTAGAATTATTTAGTAACAAAGAAAAAATGGAAAAGTGTTGGTATTAAGTATAGTAAATTAAGGTTTGCTTTAATTAGTTTTAATTATACACAAATTGTTTACAATATAAGAATAGTTAAAAGTAATGAATTAAATAGTGTTTTTATTGATTTGTCTAAGTTAGGAGAATAATAAATGAATTTTAGCATGGTGTACCTTAGGTTCATCATCCCCCTATACTTAAACTATGCTCGTCCTCAAGCATGAAAAGAGTGAAGGAGTCAGATTAATTCCTGACAGTGCATGTGAAATTTTAAGACTCAGTTTATTGAAGACCCTTAATTTGAGTGATCCTAAAATTGAAGGATATGGGATGATCCTCAAGCGCATCACGAAAGTGTGTGGATCGTATCGTAACGATCAAGAGCGACTAGTCGCACTAGTTGATCAGGGCAACAGAATTTTAAAAATTTAAATAATGAAACCACATGATCCAACAACATTTCTTGGATCGTTCATATAACCACATAGATATATAGGAATACCACTTGGAGCGTGGTTGTGATCGAGCCTCTAAGGGAAGAGACCTCTTGTCTAAAGTCCGATCCGTTAGAGGAGACGCTTGCAAGCGGGGATGAGTCTCGTGCTTCTCGCGATTTAAGTCGTTGATCTAAGTAGTGGATCTCCTGATCTCATCTCACGAGATCGAACACCTTCTTCATGAGCACCACATACCAGAGAAGACAGAAATACATGAGTCGTTGAAGCGGGCATGATAACGAAGGCGACCTTCTCTTTATGAGACTAGACGACCACTCAAAGGGAGAAGGGAGGGAGTATGCGTGAGAATGAGAGGGAGAGATAGAGAGACATCATCGAGATTACGTAACTCAAAGTGCAAAGGGTTCCTCTTCTTATACGGGATTTTGGGAGTCCAAGGATCCCAATCCATGGACAACACACCATCAATGGATGAGATTGATTTGTGTTTCTTTCAATGGCTAAGATGTTGGTGTAAAAACACAATATTAAAGGATTTAATTTACATTAATTTACCTTGATAAATCAACAAAATTAATTTAAATTCAAATCATTTTTGACCTGAGAAGAGATAATGAGGAGACTAAACCAATCCCCTAAGAAGGGGGGACAATTACTATTCTCCACATGGAGAGTTGTAGCCGTCCACTCCTCTTGAGTGGACTTGGTCAATGTCCTCTAATTATTATGAGATCTCATTATCTCATGATATCTCTTCAATTTACAGCAACACTTTTTGAAAATATTTTTCTCAAAAAAAATAATCCACAATTACCCTGTGAAAAATTTCAATCAAGCCATTGAAATCATGTGAATGTCATTCACAATCCAAAACAAAATGTAAGTATATTTTCAATTAATTCTTCAATGCGAATCCAATTCATATTAACAATTAATCAACAAATATAAATCACATAAGTCTTTCTCTCTCTAATATATTATAAATTGTATTTATAATATACACGTATAATTGGATAGTGCAATCCACATTATGCATATCCAGAATAATTAAATCTCATTTATTTAAATTGAATAATCATTATCATGAATTCAGATAATGTAAATCAAATTCACAATATTCATGATAATTAAATCACATTTAATTAACCACTTCTTAATTCTTACATATAATTCAACTTTGGAATTATTCTTGAACTCTTTCAAGAATAATGCGCTTTCTCCGCAGATGCTTAGATATACGGACATGGCGATTGTATTGTTCCACGTATAGTGACTTGGATATTGAGATCACATCTCAAATCTAGTTCTCATGGACCTCTCATATATGCTTTATTTAATCAAGGTCGCAAATCTAATCTTTTCATTGCATCTAAATCTCATTCAGATCAATGTCGAACACTTGTATCAAGATCAGACTACTTCTCTACGGAGAGGAGTCACTAAAATCCAGACATGTTTCATCACTCCCTCGGAATGGAAGCGTCATGGTTATACAATCATTTATGATGACATCACCCTCAGGTATTCCTAATACCTGTACATCCTGCATACTAGAAGACCTATGGTGAACCCGAAGATATAGATTAATTTTACACTGTCATCTTCAGGGTTTCATCATCAAGTTTCTCAATCTTGGTCGTGGGAATTTGTATCGATCATATGCTTTCCAAAAGCATATATCATACCTTCAAAATCTTGTCATGCTTCTAAAGCTTGATGACCATGCATGGAATTTGATCGATCCCAATACCTTAGGAGTAAGCTCATGTCTTCCGGTTCAGAAGTGAACCTGTATGATCCCTTTGAGAGATCGTATTACTCTTATTCCCTTACATGCACTCCAGCTCGCTATTGTATAGACCTTGGTTAGGTCATCAACCTATTGTTCTACCAAATGCACATACTCAGACATATAGCAACACATCTTTCTCTGGTCAGAGGATGTGTGCCTATATCGTGACAGTATTTGACATATGACTCTGTTTATCTCGATCTCGCTAAGTCAACCCTTTGACCTAACTAATTTGACACCTCTGAATCTCTATTCCTATGCAGAGGACCTGCATCAAGAGATCGGTCAGATATCGACTTATATTAGAAAGGATTGCCATCTCCTACTCAGGCTGGAGTTCATCTCTTAACAATCATTTCACGGTGCTTGATGAGTCCTCCATCTAACTCCTTAGATATTCATCAAAACACTAACCTCTATGATTCTATTACTGAATCACAACTGTATGATTATTAATATGGCCATGGTACATAACCCCAATTGTACAGAGCGATCTTTTAGTGCTTTCATTTACTTAATCTCAGAAAGGGAGTGAAAAAGAATCAATAAGTTTTATTGATAAATCAATCATTACAATAACATTTATTATTTGAATGATTCGCCTCAGGCTTACATGGTTAACAATCTCCCACTAGCCCTCAGAAGCATTCAGGTACAATCCTTAAACCCATACTCAATACATGATGGTCGAAAACCTTCTGTGTCAGAGGTTTGGTAAGGGGATCAGCAACGTTGTCGGCAGAGGCCACCTTGGTGATGATGATGTCACCGAGCTTTTATATCTCCCGATGATGTGGTATTTCCTTTCCACATGCTTGCTCTTTTGATGCCATCTAGGTTCCTTCACCTGGGAAATGGCTCTCTAGTTATCGTAGAGTAACAGGATGGAAGTATCAGAGGTAACTATGCCAAGTTCCAGGATGAAATTGTGCAACCACACCGCCTCCTTTGCAACATCTGATGCAACAATGTATTCAGCTTTTGTTGTTGAATCTTTTGTAATGTCTTGCTTCTTGCTTCTCCATCTCAGCACCATCGTTCAATAGGAACATAAACCCTGATGTCGACATTTGATTATCTATAATCGACTAGAAGTATGAATCTGTATATCCCAAGACTTGGAGATCACCATCTCCATAGACCAAGCTGTAATCTTGCGTCCGTCTTAGATACTTGAAAATGTTCTTCACTGCATTCCAGTGTTGTTCTCCATAGCAGGACTGGTAACGACTTACCATCATGGTAGATATCTAGCCTAGTACACATCATGACGTACATTAAGCTTCCTACAGCTGATGTATATGGGCATCTAGCCATGGCTTTCTTTTCTTCAACTGTTTGAGGAGCCATCCCTTTAGACAGGTGTATACCATGACTTAAGGGGAGGAAACCTTTCTTAGAACTATCCATATGAAAACGTTCAAGAATCTTCTTAAATGTACCTATGTTGTGATAATCCCAACATCCTCTGTTTTTTATTTTTATGTGATTTTATGTGATTTTTACAAGTTTTATTTGAATAATCAATTTTTTAGTGTTTTCTATTTATATTTTTGTTTTATCTTAGTGTGGGTGATAAAATAGTAAATAAAGCTATAAATTATTTTTAGATTTTTCCAATGCTTTTTCGAATTTTTATGAATTTTTAAAATCCAAATAGTGAATTAAAAATTGTTTTTGTATTTTTAAAAATAGCAAATAAAATAATTGTACAAAACAAAATTACTTGAGCTATATACGATTATTTGGTATTTATTATAATTTTATTGGATTTTTTTAGAAAAAATTAGCTATTTAATCCAAGCAAAATAAGAAATAATAGAAAAAATGCTTTACATTGAACTAAATGCAATTTATAGAAATTTTCGGAGAAATTTTTAACAAAGAAATAAATCGAAGTTATAATCTACAATTATACTAGAAATCCACGTGCATCTGCACGTGATATACACTAGCAGGGCTATTAATGAAATTAAACAAAAGTCTAACTGATTTTGTAAATAAGTGAAAGATTCTAGGTCAATTATGTTAAAACACCAAAACACATGGTATCCCACATGGCTAAAGTTCAGAAGTACACAGATGTAAATAGAATAAACTCTGGGACTTCTTACAAAATATTTCAAAGGTTTATTTACAGAAGATGAATTAAAATGCAAATCACAAAAACTAAGAGTGAAAGAAGTGCAATATTCATTGAGAAGGATGTGATGCACATGCTAAAGGCATGGGTGGCTCATATGTGCTCCTTTAGATCCGATGAGACGGTCTTAAATTATGCACTGAGGAACGATGCTGATGAATCTCCATTTCATCATCTTTATTCTTTCATTTTAGTCTTTAAACCTTTGGTAAATGCATGTAAATATCATTATTTTGCATAAATGAACATTCTTTATTTATTTTATAAATACTATATAAAAAAATTATTTAAATCCAAAATAAAAGAATAAAGAAAAGAAAAGAATAAAATGCCAAAGTTATTTTTTGACCCTAAACCCTGATACCTAGGTATCTTGATTATTGGGTCGACAAAGAATAAAGTATGGGGAGATAAGGGCCAAAAACACAATAAAATTCCCAGTTTATTTTGATAAATAACTCAATCTTATGACCTATTTTATTCTTTATTATTTATACCTCAAATAAAGAAACTTTGTACACGAAAGCTTAAGATAATAATATACAGAAATACATAAAATTGAGTTTACATGAAAATAATGTACAATATATAAATATATACTATGAATAGGAATCCCAAATCTGAACTTCCCAGACCCATATCTTCTCCATTTGAACTCAAAAATTACCAAAATCACTTTAAGTGTTATTACTGTTAATAACCTATTTAATGAAGGTGTCATGCAATTTGAAGTTAAGATATAAAAGTAAGGTTTTGGACTGCTATTATATAATTTATCTGAATAAAATATTAATTTTATTTGTTCTTTATAATTGTTATTATTTATAATTTTATAAATTTGTAAATATTATTTATAATACATTTACATATTTAGAATAGAATAAAACAATTAAAATAACATTAAAATAAAATAATATACAAAACTACATAGATGAAATACCTATACTTATTCTTATATAATAGATATACATATTTATTTAAGTATACATATGATATTAGAAAAATATAAAAAATATTTATGTGTATAAAAATAACTTATAATTATATAAAATAAGAAAATAAAATAATAAAATCAAAAATACAAATTAAAAATAAAATATACAAAGTATAGGCAAATATACCTATAAATAAAGCCTCAAAAAGAAACTTGTAATAAATAAGCTTGTAAAAATAAATAAAAATCACATTTAAATACTACATAAAATAATAAACATGTATTTATGTTTTTACCTAAAAATAATAATATCATTTAAAATTTTAATTTGAATTTTTTTCAAATTTTGAATCAGTTTTCTCTTTTTGCAGTTGACCTGGACCAATTAGGTCACGCCACCCGTTGACCTGGGTAAACTTCTCTGACCTAGGCCAAGACTTGTCATACATTTGATTTTTACCAATCTTCCTCGATTTCTTCCGCTCGATCTTTGCGCTAATTTTGCTTGATTTCTTCTTGACTTTTGTATCTCACGCGGCTCATTCCTTGGTCGATGAACGTCTGAATCGAGCACCACTACCCAATGAAGTGGATTGGTATATGGTATCTCCTATAAGCTCCCTTAGATCTTTGATCTTTCTTCCACCCACATACACAAGATTGGAGCTTCGAATTCCCTTCCTGGCAATAGCAGGAGGCTGACTAGTGTTTCAGGTGCTTCGTCGGGTGTCCAATCGAAGCGATCCAGCTCCTCCGACATATCCTCCCGAAGCTTGCTTCAGTTGGGTTCTCCGAGAGCTTCGTTCTCTTATTTGTGTTTTTTCGACTCATAGAGTTAGTCGTATTATAGAGTAGGCCTTTATTTTAATTAATCTCACCATGTATTACGTACCTTCCAATCGCATTGGACGACAGAGCCCTACTCTGCCACCCCATTCTAACCACATATGACTGCTTCCAACATGCCTTCCATCTTCATAATCGCCTCCTTCGCATATTGACCGCCCCAGGCACATACACCCACCCGGGTCTCGTACAGATCCGGAGATCGGGTATCCCTCCTCCGCTCTTCGTTGGATACCTTCACCTCACTGGATTTCATGTCCATTTCGATCCCCGAAGATCCATGGATATTTGCATTTTTATCCTTGACATGTTCCTACATACCACATAAAGAATAGACCCTCTTATAGTGCTCGTTGATGCAGAAGAAGCGACCAGGTCTAGCATCTCGCCAAGCCCATTTGGAGGACCTGGGGCCGTTTTGATCGAGCTAGGAGTTGCAGATCCAACCTTGGATCGTTTTGCGCCACCTCCGAGCTCCTAGGAGTGATGATTGAAGGAGAATGGGTGGATTGAAGCTCGATGGGGAGGAGTTCTTCCATTGTTCTTCGAGCGAGCCTCGTGTCCGTCCAATCAAAAACAAACCTCCAAGCGTATAATTGTCATTGGATCTTCCTCACCCATGACTGTCAGATCTGATCTTGGAACTAATCTCAATTGCACATCTTCGAAGGGGGATTCGTCGTTGGATTGTTGACACATGGATAAGTGAAGCGCTGCCTGTCGTTCCTTCCCGCACGTTGGAGGGCATTTTGCACCAACACCTTCGCACCTTTTATCTTTTATTTTTAGTACTGAATCATTCTTTTGTAGTTTAAACATTTTTTGTAATATTTGCAACCAAACTCTGGTGCTTTTCAAAATTACAGTTAGGTATGTTCCACGTCACCTCACGTGCTTGTGTGCATAAAGGGACAGGGTTTTTTGCATCTCGATTCTCAGAAAAGTTGTAATTCATTTGAGTCCCTTAAGTTTTCAAATTAGTGTATATTTTGGGATATTTTGCATCTGGACTCCTGCACTTGTATTAAATATCAAAAATACCCCTCCGGGTATATATTATTGAATATATTCAGAATCATTGTGTGTTAGCCCTTTGATTTCTTTGAGGTGTTCAGATTTGGTCCATAAAGTTTAAATATTTGCATAAATGCCTTGATAGAGTGTATTTTCTTCTTGTAGTTTTTATTTTGCAAAAAGAGCTCTTAGCCTTTAAAAATTTGTGGAAAATTTCTATCAATACCTGACATTTACATATATCACATTTATTTTTGGTTGGGTGTTCTCAGTTTATTTTCTATTTATAAAAAATAAAAAATCGAGCTATTATTCTATACTTAAAGTAAAAAACCCATAAAAATTATAAAAACATTTTGAAAATTACAAAGAAAAAAATCAGATTTTGATTATTATTATTATATTGTACAACTCCAGACTAAAATCCCTAAAAACAGAAAAAGAAAAAGACTAAAAATTAAAAAGTTCCAAAATCTTTTATAAAAATATAAAAAATCCCCCAAAATTCTAAAAAACACTCATTTCTATTCTGTAATTTTTTTTATTATAAGTTATTGTTTAAAAGTAGTTTTAGGAATTTTTGGCTTTATTTACTATTTTTAAATTCCAAAACAATTCGACCTATTTATTTAATCCATGTTTTAAGATATTTTTGAATTTAAAAATATATAAAAATAAACAAAAATATCTAAAAATCATAAAATAGTAAGAAATATATAAATCCCAAAAAAATGATATCTTATATTTTTATTACTTTAGCAGAATTTACAATTATATTACCTTTTATTATATATATAATCTTATATATTCTTATATTGACTATTAAAAAGAAAAAAATAAAAAATTAGTAAATATACCAAAGAAAATAAAATTTATAAATAAAAAATAGTTAAAGTTATTAAATTAAAATCCTTAAAAATATTAAAAATAAAAATCCACAAAAATACCAAATACCCCAAGTAGACCAAAATCATTTATTCTCTTTTTTCGCCAATTTTTATTGTATATCATCTATTGTTTCCTATGTTTCACCCCAACTATACGTGCCCACTTTACATCTATTTGTAGCGAGTAATAAATTTTGATTCACACTTGCTTTCTTTGCTTGATCTAAACATTGTGTGGGTTAATTGTTGTTTGATTTGACATTTGTGAGTGGTCGACGTAGCGACATTTTATCTTCGACTTACATGAGGATATTATTTTAGACCCTCGCAAAATACAACTCAACAAATGGTGTCGTTGCTGGGGAGCAACACATAGGTAGAATTTTTGTTCATTTTCCTTCATAATTTTTCTTTATTTATTTTCTCTCTTATCTGATATATTTGCTTATTTGTGCTAATGCATTGTCTTTGATTTTTCTTACAAGGGATTTTGAGATGACGGAGACGGCCTAGGTGGTCGAGGCACTTGGTTCGAGAAGTCTTGTTTACTCCACCTATTGACCAAGAGGTGAGAACATGAGAGAGAGGGGGGCTTAACATAGGATGGTTGTTTTCTTTTGTGAGGAAATGATTTATTTCTGTATATATTAATTTGTAACAATACATGTACTTTAGACTTTGGACATTCGGGACTAATTTCCACGTGATTGTTCACTTAGGGTCTCACCATGTTTTTCGTGATTTCTACCACCTATATTTTCTTTGTTTCAATATTTTGAGTTTTTCGCCTTTGTTTTCTGTGATTAAGCCCTTAGATCTAGGTGTGCTTTCTCAGTAGCTTGGTCCACATCCATAAGGCAATTCATGTACCTATAGATTACTTTTTGATTGGACGTAGCTCAAAATTAATTGTTAAATATTGGATTGATCACCGAGCGCTTAGAGAGGCACCATACAATGCGTGCAGGACCCGTTATGGTGGTCAATGAGGCTATCTCGAAGATTGGACTTTTGGGTAATCTTTTTAGGGTTCGACATTTGGTTCTTCATGCTAATAGCATTGCCTGTTCTTAGGACAATTTCATCGTTGCATTTTCATATAGACTAGGTTTAAAAAAAATGGCCTTGCATCCTGCATGGAGAGCACATGGAATCATCGTGAGTCTTCTATCTGAGCATTCATCATTGATTTCTGAATTGTATTACATTTATGCCTTCACCCTATGATTTTGGAAACCTAGGCAAAAAGAAAATCTAGAAAAATGTTAGGCATTTGTATTGAATCTACTCAAAGCCAGTGATAACACAAAAAAATTAAAAAAAACGGACTCCAAAAAATACATGACCTAAATAAAATTGATTAATTGGATTCATTGCATTGGGTGAAAAAAGCCCTCATTTGTTTTCTGGTACCATTGTGGAAGGTCACCTTCCCAAGTGAGTGAGCACTATCGTAAGGATTAGACTAAAAAAACCAGACTGTAACTGCCTTCTGTCTCCCATGGATTTTCGAAGTATTAGTTCTTCTATCGTACGTGGATGAGCAGGGATTAGTAAACGATGATGTTCTCGCCTTGTGTAGAACATCGACCTTGTCTGAAGTACTAATCTTAGGTCATGCCTTTACGAGTATGTCTATCTCATCGTCTTGCATCCAAGTAGGTCCTTGCAAGCTCACAGGTGATTTTGTTGCGAGCGAGGTCCGAAGTAGTGGTTCTGCCTATCGACTTCTTCTCTCCCATTCTATTGCTAAGTAGGGATCTCGGAAGGGTTACAAGGACCTCAAAAAGTGCAGACTACATGTTACAAAGGAGGAGGACAAGTATGAGATACTTTTCCGGTAGTACTCTCGCTCCTCTAGGATTAGCGCAATAAGGACTCATGCAATGATAAGTGCCTGAAAAAATCAATCTAAAAATTACAAAGATAATTGTCAAACCTTCACGGTTTCATGGGTCGAGTTGGTGAATCCATTGCATTGAGCTTTGATTGATTGGTCTTTGGTTGGGACTCCGCCGACACCCACATCGATTAATGGTTGCCGACATTCCAAAACTTCAGGGGGATTCCCAGGTCCATGGTTCAAACTCCGTAACCATCCTCAGGACTCCCTGCTTCTTCTTTCTCACCCATATCGGGAAACTCTGTTCCCGAGTTTTGCCTATTCTGGATGGAGATTGATTTTACTCCATACTCTTCTCCATCCCTAATAAGATTCAGAATTGACCCTAATTCTGAATTATTCTCTCTATATGGTGCTTGCATACAAATAGATTGAGGTGTATTTCCCACTATAGATTTTTACCCCGATCTAGAGCCAGAGTCACAAGCCGAGCCGGCAATGGCTCCTACCGGAAGAGGAAAGGGACTGCAACCCCAATCAGTCGAAGCGCCAGATCATGGGGAAAGGCAGCACACAACTCATAATGACGTCAAGAGCCAACTTCTAGCTTCTATTCGAGCAATTCAACAACAATTCACAAACCATGGACTAGCCCAGGTTGCCTTTCAAGAAATGCTCAATGCTCTGAGGAGGAGGACTGATGAAAGAAATGCCAAGAAAGAGGATGAATTTTCATAGAGAAGATGATATTAACAAGGAGGATGTTGATGACAACTACTTAGTAGATAGACCATGTTATGAGAAAAGAGAGGCAAGAACACTGTAGTTGAAGCCCACACTAAAGCATACATATAACCCTGGGGTTGTACATGTCACAGAGTGGATTCATATTCCACCCCCATGCCAACATTGAGTTGAAGACGCAGTTCTTGTCTCTGCACCCAGCCTTCCTTGGGAATACAACCAAAGAACTATACATTTGCCTACAACAATTCGGTTGCATCTGTGCAACAACCCACTACCCCAATATTCCTCTAAGGGTGATTAAGATGATTGCCTTCCGATTCAGCCTCCACGACAAGGCCCTTTATTGGGTGAACCATTTGGGGAAGATAGTCACAACTTGGGAGGAGCTGAAATCCGCATTTCTTCACAAGTTATATTCTCTCGGTCATTTAAATCAGATGTGTTCCCACATCTCCAATTTCATCCAGTAGCCCCACGAGACAATCCATGAAGCGTGGGAGAGATTCACAGACCTGTAAGAGAAGTGTCCCCACAACGAAATTCCGAAGACTAGTCTTGTCTAGCACTTCTTCGGTGGGTTGACACTTGAGAGCTAAAAGATAGTAGATGTTGTTTGTGGTGGCTTGCATTTTAATAAGGATGAGGATGTTGTTTGGAACATTTTTGATGATATGGCTGAAGGAGAGGCCACTCAATCCTCGTCTTGGGCATTCATGAATATCCCTGTCACCGACCATAAGCTAGTTAACATGGTATCTCATGTTGAAGACAAAGATGAGAGCTCCAACCTTAGCATCATTGGGATCCATTTGTCTAAGGTGGACATCATCGAGAAGAGCTCACAAGACCTCGAAAAACTTACAGTCATTGGAAAGAGAACCCAGGGATTGGGAAAGCTCCATATCATTTCCCTCCAGCTGGAGCAACTTGTTTGGGAACTGAATGCTAATACTTGCAACTCAGTATCTGCCACCGCCGAGACATCAACTGAGATGAAAGAGCCAGCATCAACACAACTTTCTTAGCAGAGTCCCCCGCAAACCCAACCTGTCCAACACGTATACTACGTGCAGACCTCGGAGAAGCCCCTATCGTCGCAAACACAGATGGTTGTTTACCAGCCAGAGTTCCAACCTGCTTATCACGAGCAGTTCTTCCCCCCTCTGTCGTAGATTCAGGAGGTAAATTGTGTTTGGAATAATGATGCATAGCTAACTCATTCTCCAGGAAATTATCAGGGTCAGAACATGTCCAATCAGCCCTACCACCAACAGCAACAGGGTGGAAGACCTTACCAGCCTTCACAGCACCAACATCCTCCACGGTATGGGAGTACGTGGAGGAATGGCTATCAACAGCAACAGTCTGATTACCGGCAGCAAGGGCATTACCAGCAACAACCGGTTTCTCAGTATCAGAACCATTTCTCCGATCCTCAACACTCAAAGTATTCCTTACATCCTCCTGCTCACATTTCATACAATCAGGGGTACCAGTAGAAACCTCCCCCGCAGTACTAGAGGGCCTCCCAGGTCGACGCCAATGAGGTTTTATCGGTTAACCTGACCCTAGACTACTTGGCTTAGCTAATCAAGAACATGGCTGAGATGAGACAAAAGATCAATGACCTGACGGTTGTAAATACTATCATTCTAGCCCAAGTCAAAGCCAACCCTAACAATTTCCAATGCAAAGAGTAGGTAGCATGCAGTGATCTGTCAAATTCAGGTAAAAATGAATTGTTTATATCTAGGTGGTGTCGGTTAACCCGACCCTAGACTGTCTGGCTCAGCTAATCAAGAACTCGAATGAGATGAGCCAGAAGACCGACAACCTGGCGGTCGCAAATACTGTCATTCCAGCCCAGGTCGAAGCCAACCCTAATAATTTCCGAAGTAAAGAGAGGTCGCCCAATCCTCATCGCATGCATACATGAAGATGCTTGTCACCAGCCACATGCCAATTAACATGGGAGTTCACGCTGATGACAAAGATGACAGCTCCAACCTTAGCTTCATTAGGAGTCATTTGTCTAAGGTGAACATCATCGAGAAGAGGTCGTAGGACCTCAAAAAACTTGCAGTCATTGAAAAGATGACCGAGGGCATGGAAAAGCTCGATATCATTTCCCAGCTGCTAGAGCAACTTATTCAGGCACTGAATGCTAATACTTAACTCAATATCTGTCACCATCAAGACATTAGCTGAGATGTAAGATCTAGCATCGACACAACTTTTTCAGTTGAGTCCCCCACAGCCCCAACCTGTCCAGCACGTATACTAAGTGTAGACCCCAGAGCAGCTCATGTTGTCGCAAACACAGATGGTTGTTTATCATCAAGAGTCTCATCATGCCTATGATGAGCAATTCCCCCCCCCTCCCCATCGTCGATTCAGAAGCTAAATGGTGTTTGGAATAATGATGCACTACTAACACATCCTCAAGGAAATTCTCAGTGTTTATTCATGGCCAATTGACCCTACCACAAACAACAGTAAGGTGGAAGACCTTACGAACCCTCACAACACCAACAACCTCCATAGTATGGGAACACGTGTAGGAATGGCCATCAGCAGCAACAGTGTAATTACCGATAACAAGGGTATTACCAGCAATAGCCAACTGCTTAGTATCAGAACCAACTCTCCAATCCTTAATACCCACAATATTCCTCCCATCCTCATCCTCACAGCTCGTATAATCAGGGTTACAAGAAGCAACCTCCCCCATAGTACCCCAGTCCCTCTCAAGTCGACTCCTCTAAGGTTGTGTTGGTCAACCCGACCCTAGACTACCTATCTTATCTAATCAAAACATGGTTGAGATGAACCAGAAGATAGATTACTTGACGATCGCAAATACTCATTCCAACCCATGTCGAAGCCAACCCTAATAATTTTTGACACAAAGAGAAGGTAGCATGTAGTGATCTGCCCAATTAAAGTAGAAATGAATTGCTTATATCTAACTCTGTTACTCTCAGGAGCGGTAGGACAATGCACCCATCGACAATTGTGAAGGGAAAGACTCTTGCATCTGATGGTGAATGATGACCGACAAATCCACTATCTATCGGGCTAAGGTAAAATAATCAAGGGTCATTGCGACCCGAATAGTGGAAATCGATCAATCAAGAAAAATGTAGACCACCAAATAAAAGTAATCAGTCAAAAGCCAAATAAGCAGTCTTCGCTACTTATTTAACCTGGTATAGCGACCAGGGTCGGACACAAGGAGCACGAATTGGCTCAGAGAACCTACGAAGAAGCCAGAAAAAGAAATAAAATAAAGAAAATTATTTTTGGTGGGTTTTATGAATTTTCAAATTTTTTATGATTTTTAATTATAAAGGAAAAAAGAAAAAGGCAAAAAAAGCACAATCAATGAATTATTAAGCACCATAAAACAACTCAAAAATTGAAATAAAAATATTTTTGTGTTCTGGGATTTTTTAAGTGTTTTTGATGATTTTGTCATAATTGTATGATTTTCAGTTGATTTTATAAAAATAGAAAAAGGTAAAAACAGGAAGCTAATGTGCATCCAGGTTTGAAAGGTTATTTAAAAATAGATAAAAAACCTATCAAAATCTGGAGACAATTTTATATCAAACTACAAATCCAAACTAAGCTACAAGAACAAAAATTCTATTTTTTTGAATTTTATATAATTTTTAATAATTTTTATAAGGTTTTTAGGTTTTTTTGATTTTTTGGTGGTTTATAAATCCAAATAAAGTGAATTTTGGACTGAAGCAAGTAAACACACAAACAAATAGTAAGTAATTTATTAGAATTTTTGGATGATTTTTTTTATATTTTTAATTATTTTTTTATGTAGACAATAGCAAAAACAAGGGTTTTTGAATTTTTAAAAATATAAAAACAACTCAGAAATGTCCCAAAAAATTAGTGAAATTTTTACACAGTGGTAGGGCCCACATCCAAATTTCACCAAATTTAGATTTAAGTTGCTATTTTATTCAACTAATATAAAAGCCACAGCACACAGGGACTTAAACGCAAGAAAAACTAAGTTTCAGGGCTGAAATAAAATACGTGCAGGGACTATAAGGGTATAAGTGTAAAATACGCATCAATTTCCACACATATTCAAATATATCATGCACAGGGGCATATATTTAAATATCTGAAACTAAACTTTCATTCCAGAATAGTCATCCTAGCCCTAAACATGCAAAAAGCCCACAGTCTCACGTGTCGAAGCACGTGCATCCACAAAATAAGGACTAAAATGCAAATACCATAAACTACAGGTCCTAGTCTGCAAATGGTCCAAGTTTGTTAATTTATTTAATAGTCTAAAAAGAAACTGAAATAAAATGCAGGGGGTCTGGCGCAAGTTACCCAGCCAAAGCACGTACGGGGCACGTAAGGGCCAGGTGTTAGGCTGTGAATGACTGATGGGTGTGCGACTCGGGTGACGCCTCCTGGAAGATCTGACGGATCGGACGAGAGGGCGAACGTGGGGTGCACATGATCGTCAGATCGTGGATCTAACGGCCTGTCAGTGGCAGCCCTCGAACGACTCAGATGGCAACTGGGAGCGAGGCGTGATCCGACAGTGGAGAGAGGGTCTAGATGAACACCTTCTGGATGAACTTCACCGGCGAACTGGAGTGGCTACGCGCGTCCGATGGATGATTAACTACAGGGCTTCGACGTGCCTCGTCACTCCACGTCTGGTGGTGGTGACCGATGGAGCTCCCAACGGTCCGATCCTCCGACGAGGGAAGAGGGACCTAGGCTACTCCGGTGAGGTGTAGGAGATGCGACTCAAGGGTATAGCTCGCGCTTATTCACCTATAAAGGAAAGCTCGTGCTCAGAGGAAGACTCCGGCATGGGTTATTTGAGAAATAGCAAAGGGAAGCGGGGTGGTTTGGTGAAGGGGGGTCCTGACGGAGGCGACGGAAGGGACCAATCCCGATCTTGTCTCGGATAGCCAAGATCGAGGTGATCAGATCGTGGAAGGAGGGTAATGATGAGTCGAGGCGTCTATCGATACGGATAGAATGAAGTGACGGGGCTCCGACCACTGGGGCGGAGCTGGCGGAGCAAGATATGGAAGATCGAAACTACACAATGAACTAGAAGCTAATGGATGTAGCTGATGGTCGGAAGCGTCTAGGCTGGAGATGCTGAGTCTCCTACGGTCTTCACCTCGATGGAGCGATGACTCCAGAGGCTCAGGCTACGCCGACGGCGGAGCTCGACGACGATGGTCGCCGGACCTAGGGCAAACGCCTCCAAATCCTCGCTGCAACACGCTCAATCACTCGTTGTCACTCAAGGATGAAGGTGGAGGTCACTGGGGTCGAAGACGGGAGCCAAAGGTACGGAGGAATGCGGCTGGGGCTGAGGTTATATACAGGTGCAGGTCCGATAAGATGGGAATGGAGCGCGCAGATCGATGCACGGATCCCTAAGAAGATGCCCGGGAGTGAATCTCGGATGTGAGCTTGTCAATCGGAGCTGGGGTTTGGGTAAATGGGAGGCGGACCACATCAGGAAAAATTGGCGAAGTCGGGCACTCGAACAAGATACGCGAAGAAGAGGTCCGTGGGGGAAAACTTGACCGGGGGTCAACATCCCCCGTGGACGAATGAGAATTCAGCTTTTATTAATTATTTGTAAATTAAATAAAAAAATAGTAGATTATTTTATTTCATAATATTTTAAACATGAAAAATGTTTATTTATTTTCAAAGTAATTTTTAGTGATTTTTTTTTGAAAAAATAAATTATGTATATACATTATATTATATTATATACAGGAATAGGTACCTATGTATTTTTTATTTTTATTTTTAATTATTCTATTTATATACAATTATACCAATTTTATATTTTATTTATTTACATCATAAAATTTGGAATATAAAATAATTTTTATTTGATTTTTAATAATTATTTACAAGGGTAAAATAAATAGTTCTTTTATTCTTATATACATGGTATATGTACATTGAGGATAGAGCAATTATTTATTTTTATTTTTATTTTATTTTTCCCATTTTTATTTTATTTTTATAAATATATACAAAATATGGGAAACACATATATATTTTTATTTGATGAAAATAAAATATATACATAAGAGGGGGATTTCGTACAAGGCTGAGTTACCCTATCTCTCTCTACTTATTTTATTATGTGGTCAGGTCCATATTGAGCCCTCCCTTGGGTTGAGGTCACTCAATTATTGTTCTAAATATTTCCCTCTTTTTCTCTATTTCTTTATTCTTTTATTTTTGCACAAAAACATGCTAATTGTTGGTATTTACACAATGCATGCTTTTCGGTATATTATTATATTTATAAACATATACGTGGTGTTTTGCAAAGATTTTTAGCTAAAATAAAAGAATAAAGAGTGATGAATGAGGATTCATCACCCCATATACTTTACTTTTGCTATTCCCTTAGCAAACACTTATTTGAAAAAAAAGTGAAGAAGAGAAAAGAAAAAGAAAAATAACAGAAAAATGAATCAATATTGATTATTAAACTTGCCTTCATTAAATTAAAGTATGGAGCTCAGACAGATCTTTGGATTATTAATGTGTCGAAACCTTATTTGGACTTAGGTTTAAAACTTAACAGCTTCTAAGTTCCACTAATCTATAGTCAAGACTCCTCAACAATCCAGATCAGAACAAGTCTACATACACAAACCCTGAAGACCATGAGTCTTTTCTTGTACTGTGTAAGTGAGGTATAGCTCTCCACCTTAGAAGTAGCAAAATGACAACCCTCCCCAACAAGGTAACTCTAATGCCCTAGTTTAGCACCTCTTTCCTCAAGGATTGGGGTATTCCCTTCTAAGTTCAAGTACAATCGACTCAAGAAGAGGGGGAAGAAGAGAATGGATCGTGGCCAGTGTAGCCATGTATCCTAGGGAGCTCAACTAGTGTAGCTAAGTCTCCCTGTTGCAAGCTTCATAAGATGCAACATGGATCATAAGCTTTGCTTTATTGCACTATATACACTCCGGTGGGATTATCATTTTCTCTCAGACCCAACACGTTTTTGGAGTTATTCTTTTCTTTTTGCATTTTTTTTGATGTGCATATATACAACATATCTACAAAGTGCAACATATATACATAAGGAGTTTTTCCTCTTGATCCAGTAGGCTATCCCTCTTTTGAAGCATTATTGCAACCCACAACTCCTGTCGTAAGACCTCGCGGCTACCAGATCAAGTTGAGACGCACTTCCTTCACTATAAGAAGAAGAGAGGTTCCGCCTAGAAGTACTACCCTCATATACTACCCCAAGTCAAGGAAGACTGCCTCCTCACCATCTCATCCGTAGAGAGCTCGGTGTAAAGTGCGGGTCTAAGTAAAGCCATTGTGTGTAAGAGTCATGTGTGTGTTGTTAAGTGCTCTACTTAGGCTCATCGAGATGACATATGATCATAGCCTAGTGGACTCAAAGAATTAAGTCACCATGGACCTGAAAAGTCTCAACCCTAAGCCCTATAAGGTTCCTCTTAGAATTAGGTGGATTAAGATCTTAACCAAGCTCCATTTTTCAATTTAATTCCAGGCTAGTTTAAATGTCAACTATGATTCAAGAAAATACTATACAAATATTTACAAAGATGCAATTTACAAAATTTTTTACAAATGTGGAAAATTTTTGAAAAATGTTTTGAAAACATGGATGTATGCATGAATGCAAGTTTTGCAAAATATTTACACAAATTTACACAAGATTTTTGCAAACTTTTGTTTTTCAAAATATTTTACAAAAATTTTGAACTATATACATAATTTTTATATGAAAATATTTACAATCTATTTACACAAAAGATTTTTACAAACATTTTTACAAAAATAGTTTTGTACAACTAGCTTTGTTTATGCAATAAAAGAATTTTATTTACAAGGAGAAATTTTTAATTTTTATGGTTTTAGCCATTTTTATTTATTAACACACTCATACAAAGTACGAGTTATGGCTAAAGTATATATGAAATATATATGACACCCCCTATACTTAGCTCGAACGATGACCTCATAGTGAATCAAGAGCGATGAAGAAGACATAACTCGTGCTTAGTATAGGGAAGTGAAAGAAAGGCTATTTACAAAGATGAATGAAAGAATAGAAATGAAAAGAGAATCTCGGGGGTTTCCCCCTACACTTAGTATCAAGTAGTCCTAAGTATAGCAGGTTGTACACGAAGGGAAATCCGAGTGGAGAATGTACAGGGTCTACCTCCCATATACTTAGGGTAAAATATCCCTAAGTATAGGCAGCAAAACAGAGGTAGAAATGAATCAAAAGGAACTCAAAAGTCTCACACCCCCCTATACTTAGGGTAAAGTGCACCCTAAGTATAACAACGTCGAAGATGCAAATGGGGTGTTGGACTGAAGAATAGTGTGATATGGACAACTGGATCTATACAAGTCGGAGAACAGTTATAATCAGGCGTGAGATGCAATGGATGTGAGTCAAGAGACCACATCTCACGCAAAGTGAATCGGGGCAACGTCAACGACCAGTGGCTCATGATCTAGATATGGCTTGAGCCGCTACCCATTAACACGAAAGGTACTCTCAGAAGACAACTCAGATATATCAATACTCCCATTGTCGTGTACCTTTCTGACCAGATAGGGTCCCTTCCATTTGCTCTGTAGCTTCCCTGGAAATAATCTCAACCTGGCATCGAACAACCATACTCGCTATCCTGGCTCAAACTGGTTGTGGCTGATATGAGAATCATGCCACTCCTTCACTCTCTCCTTGTACTGATGGCTGCTCGAAAAGGCTGCATCACGAAGCTCCTCCAGGGCTGCTAACTCTGCCCTCCTCTGATCTCCTACACTCACTGGATCCATAATAATATAGGTGACTGCCCAAAGTGACCTATGTCTCAGCTCAACAGGTAAATGGCAGAGCTTGCCATAAACGAGGCGAAAGGGAGATGTACCCAAAGGCGTCTTGAAGGACGTATGATATGCCCACAAGACCGAGTCCAAAAGCTATGACCAATCCTTTCGGTCAGGGTGGATGACCTTCTGCAATATAGTCTTGATCTCCCTATTCAACACTTCAGCAAGACCATTGGTCTGAGGGTGATACGGTTTAGCTACTCGATGGTCTATGTTGAACTCGCTAGCAAGTGCCTTTACCTTGTCATTGACAAAATGAGACCCCCCATCAAATTTCAAAACTCTAGCAACCCCGAACTGTGAAATGATATTCTTCCTCAAAAATCTGGAAACAGTCCTAGCATCTGCGGTTCGAGGGGGGATGGCCTCAACCCAACGACTAACATAATCAACGGCCAACAGAATGTACTCATATCCTTGACTCTTAGGGAATGGACCCATGAAATCGATGCCCCATGCGTCAAAAACCTCATAGAAGTGAATGGGTTGCATCGGCATCATATCATGCTGTCCACAAGTGCCCATCCTCTGACAGTCAGTACATCTCTTCACGAACTCACCAGAGTCCTTGAAGAGAGTAGGCCACCATAGGTCGGACTGGAGCACTTTCTGTGTCGTTCTCCTCCCAGAGTGATGTCCTCCTTCCTCATGCTTGTGGAAGTAAAAGACGACGTTGTGGTGCTCCTCCTGAGGAATGCACCTATGCTAGACGATATCCCCTCTTTCATGATAAAGGACGGGATCCTCCTAGTGGTAGAACTTGGCCTTCGCGAAGAAGGTCTCAAGTCTCTGCTTGGGCCAATCATGTGGAACCTTCTTGGCAATAAGAAAGTTCACAATATCGACGTACCACGGGAGAGAGGCGATAGCAAGGATTGCCTCATCTGGGAAGGTCTCACAAATAGGCTCAATCTGCTCAGAATCCTCAAGAAACTCCAATCGGGATAGATGATCAGCCACCACATTCTTGACTCCAGGCTTATCCTTAATCTCAATGTCAAACTCCTGGAGTAGAAGGATCCATGTGTTTATTCTGGCTTTGGCATCCTTCTTTGCCATGAGGTACCATAATGGTGGTATGATCACTGAAGATGGTCACTCTAGATCTTATGATGTAAGATCTGAACTTATCTAGGGCAAACACTACGGCTAGCATCTCCTTCTCAGTGACGGTGTAGTTCCGCTGAGCGGCATCCAAAGTCCGGCTAGCGTAGTGAATATCAAAGGGGACTCCATCCCTCCTCTGTCCCAGCACGACTCCTACGGCAAAATCGGAGGCATCCGTCATGATCTCGAATGGGAGAGACCAATCAGGCGGCTGGAGGATAGGAGCCTCTACAACTAGAATCTTGAGAGTCTCAAATGACGTTAGACACTTATCATCCACAATGAACTCTATGTCTTCCGTCAGCAGATCAGTCAACAGTCAGGCAATCCGGCTGAAATCATGTATGAATCGTCGGTAGAAATCGACGTGCCCCAGAAAAGACCGTAACTGCCGCAAGTTGGACGGTGGACTGAGTTTCTTAATGATATCCACCTTGGTCGGATCAACCTCCATGCCCCTGTTGGAGATGATATGGCCAAGCATCGTCCCTTGAGTCACCATGACGTGACTCTTCTCCCATGAAAGCACCAGGTGTACCTCAATGCATCGCTGGAGGACACGGTCTAGGCAGTCAAGACAAGAATCGAATCTGTCACCGTAGATCGAGAAGTCATCCATGAAGACCTCCAAGCACTCCCCCACCATGTCCAAAAAGATGGACAACATGCACCTCTGGAATGTCGCCGGAGCGTTGCACAAATCAAAGGGCATACGTCTGAAAGCATACGTTCCAAAGGGACAGGTGAAGGTAGTATTGTCCTGGTCCTCGGGCGCTATGGCCACCTAATTATATACGGAGTACCCATCCAAGAAATAGTAGTGGCTCTTCCTGGCTAGCCTCTCTATAATCTGATCAATAAAAGGCAGCGGGAAATGATCCTTCTTGGTGGCCTGGTTTAATCGTCTGTAGTCCACACAGACCCGCCAAAAAGTGGGTACCCGGGTAGCGATCTCCTCTCCAGACTCATTGACAATTGTGGTAATGCCCGTCTTCTTGGGCACCACATGCAATGGACTGACCCACATGGTGTCGGAGATGGGATAGATAAAATCGATGCTCCACCATTTCGAGGTCTCCTTCATGATAACATCTCGAAGGTTCAGGTTCAGCCACCGCTGGAACTCACGCGACGGCTTTGCATCCTCCTCTAGGTAGATATGGTGGGAGAACATGCCAGACTTATCCCCTGGAGATCGGCTATGCTCCATCCAATTGTCTTGCGGTTCTTTTCAAGAACCCCCATCAAACGGGATTCCTGCTCTCCAGTCATATCTACTGAGATAATGACCGGGTACATCTCATGCTTGCCCGCTAGGAACCTATAATTCAGCGATGATGGTAACGGCATCAGCTCTGGACAAGTCGGTGCTGGCGGATCTGGCCTCTGAAAAGTCTGAGTGAATGCGACCAAATCGGCACGGGAGAATGAGAACTCTCGCTCACAATCTGAACCTGGTGAAGGCTGCTCTGCTGGTATCTCTCTGCTCTACTCGGGATCAGTCTCCACCCTAGCTGTAGGCTCTGTGGAAGTCAGACACTGTATCAACTCATCAAACTCTGCCCAATCAAAATCTGACTCCAAGGGATCTGTATTAGAATCATAACAAAAGTATGCCTCACGATCGGGAACCGGCTCTGCTGCCTGAGATGTATCCTAGACCAGGGATGCGCTCTCCAAGCTCTCCTCTGTTGGCATCTATGCATCAGCAAACTCTGAAGGTGAAAGGATGGCCTGTGTTGCGGGATCTGCCAAACTGCCTCATCATTTGTAATCACAAAGTCGCAGTCCTGTTGGATGTCTCACCCTGCCTCTGTCATCTAATCTGAATCTGATGTCAGCTCGGAGCAAGCTGAATCTCTGGCTCTAGTCTCCTCGATCATCTCTATTTGTATACTCTCGCCCTTGATGTGAAAGTACACCTTCCCGCTATCATGATTGAACACTGCCTTGGCTGTGGCCAAGAACGAGCGTCCTAAAATGATGGGGGTATCGGTCACGGACTTAGGGATCTCCATGTCCAACACAACGAAGTCCACGGGGAATTTCAGGCCCTAAATCGTGACGACAACGTCCCTCAACAACCCCTTCGGCCTCTTGACAGATCGATCAGCAAACTGAAGGACCGTCCTGCTCTGTCGTTGAGGGACCAACTCGAAGCGGTCGAGTAGGGCTGCCAGAAGTAGGTTGATCGAAGACCCATTGTCTAATAGAGTACGATCGAACCTTTGCTCCTGAATATGGCATCTGACATACGGTCATCCTGCATCTGGCCTCTTGGCTGGAAAACGGTTCTGAATTGCAAAGCAAGTGGCACGAGTGAGCACATGGATCTCTGACTAATGGTTCCATCTCTTCCTTTGAACTATGGTCCTGTCTCTGAGTGATCTCTGGAAGAGAGGGATGTGCTCCAAGGCCTCCTGTAGAGTCAGTTGTATCTAAAATCGGTCCATCATGTGCTGACTGAACTCTAACTAATGGGACTTTTTTAGGTCTTTTTTGGTTC
Source organism: Ottelia alismoides (assembly GCA_037367405.1). Taxonomy (NCBI): domain Eukaryota; kingdom Viridiplantae; phylum Streptophyta; class Magnoliopsida; order Alismatales; family Hydrocharitaceae; genus Ottelia; species Ottelia alismoides. Next base: position 169,147 of record JAZKJV010005826.1, read on the forward strand.
CCTTAGCCAAGTGGAGTGCTTGGAGAAAGGGGACAGCTAGGTCCTTCTCAGATGAAGGACTAGGATCGGGTCTGGGCTGCTCAAGCACGGCAGAATCCACACATACATCATCATGCAACACATGTGGATCGGAAAATATCAAACCCTTTCCTTTATTCATATAAGTGTCCTGAGGTACATGCACAGAAGGAAAAACAACAGGACTAGCATTAGAACTAGAAATGGTGGCCTCAGCATCACCCTCGGCATCTGGATCTGCGGCCTCAGTACCGCGCTCTGGCTCGGCAACTGGTCTGGTGGCATCAGTACCACCTCCTTCATCTGGTGAAACGACGGCCCCAGTACCGTCGGCTGGATCAACGTCCACGGTGATGTCAGCACCACCGTCATCATCATGTGTGCGAGTGGCATCAGCACCGCTCTCCTCCTCGTCTGGCGCTCCTAAGTGTGACAAAATCAGCATCAAACATATATGCAGAAACATCACCAAGTGAAGCACTAGGAGTGGTAATCTCAGTAAACTTTACCTACTCACATTTCCTCTTCATACTGTTCGGGTTCATCTCGATCTGGGCAGGTATGGCGGCCTTCCCTCTCACAATCTCCCTCATATCCTGACGAAACTCGTCCATCTCCCGTCAGAATGTGGCCTGCTGCTCGGACATGAGGCGGGCTATGTCATCAAGTGCGGGGTTTTCATAGGTCGGCCCATAAGAACCTGACGGGTGGCCTCGCTGGTAGTAAGGCTGTTGCTGCTGGTGAGGGTGAGAGGGGTACTGGGTATGGTACTGCTGCTGAGGCTGCTCTAGCCTCCAAGACTGTCCCTGCTGATAGGGACGAGGACCGTACTGCTCTTTGTGGGATGGTTGTTGCTGTCCTGGGAACTGGGGCTGCTGGTGATCTCGTTGTAGGCCTTATTAGACACCCTGAACTGGAGGCTGCTGCTGGGAACTAGTGCCTCCGGCCGACCAGCGGAATCCGGGATAGTCTCGTCGGATGCCGGGCTGGGGTCAGTCATACCAAATCCCATTGACATCCATCAACAGCTCCTTCTCGTAGGTGGGTGGGGGGAGTACTGCCAGGGGCTGATCCGGCCGGTAGACCACCATCTGGTTGTCCTGAGATGGTGGTGACTGGACGTACTGCGGTGGTTGCTGGTACGACTCCGCCTGTACAAGGTGGACCTATCTAGGATGACTAGAGTGTTGGGACGAGCTACCACTGCTGCTCGGATCTCCCCGTGACCTGAGATGGTGCTGAGAAGCCATCTGTGCCTCCTGGAGACACATGATCTGTGTCTTCATGTCACTCAACGCCTGTGCCATCTGATCCATCTACGATATGCCTTGGCACTGCTTCTTCTCGATCAACTCTATCTGGTCCAGCTTCTCACTGATAATGCCCATGTCTGCGGCTGTAGACTCTGCCTGCGCGACTTCTGCTTACGAAGTGGAAGGACCGGCATCGACCCGTCCTATCTTCTGAAACTGAATGACCTGTGGCTGGGGGCGTCCCTGAGTGTAAAGTCTAGTCTGGGACATCACTGTATAGTTCTCAGCCATCTCCTCGTAGATGGCCCAGACCTTATCCTCATCGTTGGTGAAGTAGGAACCGCCACAAGAAGCATTCACCAAGCCTTGCAGCTCTGGTGTCAACCCGCAAAAGAAGCTCTGAACTAGGTTCGGCTTCGAGATATCATGGTGCGGGCATCTGTCGGTAAGCTCTCTGAACCTCTCCCATGCCTCATGGAACTGCTCGTTGAGGAGCATAAGGAAGTTGCTCATCAATGCCCTCGCTGCGTTTGTCCGCCTGAGTGGATAGTACTTGTTCAAGTACTCAGTGCTGAGCTGCTCCCAAGTGGTCACAAATCTCCCCAAATGCTTCAGCCAGTTGGTTGCTCTGTGTACCAAGGAGAAAAGGAAAGCAATCATCTGAATGGTGTCCTCGTACACCTGACGATCGTGGACGGTGCTACAGATCATCTCGAACTCCTGGAGATGAAGGTGTGGCTCCTCAGTCGTGAGCCCATGGAAACGGGGATGAAGCTGAATCGTCTGAGGGGGGAACTTGAAGTCCCCCACGATTGCCGGAAGCACGATCCACCGATGTGTAAGAGTCGATCTGGGGTTGTGCAACTCCCGCATCGGTCTGGCTATTGCTTCTGGCTGAACCGGCTGGTCAGGCTCATCTGGAATCTCCCCCTCTCCTGCGGCTCTCAGATGATCTCTCTGTGCTCTCATCCGCTCCATCTCCCTACGCATCTCCAACGTCAAAGCTCCCTGATCCCTGATTTGTTGCTTCATCGTCTCAAGGGAAGCTATCAAGGTGTTGTTGATCGCACCCTGGTCCAGTACATAGGTCTTCTCTGCTCTCAGGCCTCCAGTGCGGTCCTCGCTACTGTCGGCCATGGTCCCTGCAAAGGCAAAAGACCCAAGCTCAGGTGCCGAAATGTAATCTGCCTGCTACTCTCTCTAATCGGGCACCTCAGGAATATCATAAGAAAGGAGGTCGGGGGGGATAGGATTGAAGCGAACTCGGGTTCGGATAGCGTGTCTCAGCTCTCATGAATCGACCTAGATGAACGGGCCGGAGTGCTCGTAAGCGATGCAACTAGAGGCTACCTAAGGGACTTCTACCCATCATCGTGATCTGGCGAGTTAGACGGATGGGATCTGGAAAGCAAATATGATGAACAGGCAAACCTATAATTCACCAACGCAATGCGAGCTGATGACTGTAAGAGTTCGGTCTTTTATCTTGTCTTTTTTATTTTTGGTGATGATACAGTCTAACAGAGCGATTAAGCAAGCTATTGGGAATCCAACGCCCCAAGGAGACTGTCCCGATCCCAAACTAGATCTTTCCCAGCCAGTACAAGCCGCGGACCGTTAAAAGGTTACCCGATCTGCTCGCTATGTTAAGGATATCACGTCCCGCTTTATCGAAAATCGGAGCGATCCTCACTGGATAACGACTAGCCTAGAAGCAGTAGTCGGAAGAAGGGTCGGATATGGCTCTACCTAGGGTGCAGGTCACTCTCTCGCCCAATCAAACCATACAAGGTGGGGGTTACTGTCCGAATACAATTTTTTTGGTGAAGTGAATTTTAAGTCCAATTTGCTTTAGCAGTCCCAATTTTATGATTTTTCTTTTTTTAGGTATTTTTCAAGCAAACAATCACCTAACAAATTTTTTGGGTTCTCCAGAATTTATTGAGTCCAGAAAATTGGGGGAGAATACGAAAAAGTCGATGCGCGGTCAAACACGATGATGCATGCAGAGTAAAGATGCGTACCTGACTCGAGCAGTCTACATGCACGGTGATCCGCGCATAAAAGTAAAAACAGAAATTAAACTACCTATATGATGCAACGAGAAAATCAGTCTTAACAGAAATTTCTACACGAAGAGAACGGTAGCTAACAAGTCAACGGGAGGCATCGGGGTCCAGTCTCTGATGTCGATCGGTGTCCGCCACAACGGATCTTGCCACGCTGTATACGGCCTCTAGCGGCACGTGACCCCTTGAGTGACCAGGTTAGATTTTTCTTTATTAATTATTAATTAGGTCTAATTAGACGGTTCATAGGAACAAGCATTCTAATTAGGATGGGGTCCTAATCAATTACGTCGCAAGCACAGAAATTCCTAAGCTAAGGCCAAATCTAAGGAAACAAAATAAAATAAAAGTCGTGAAAGCAAAACCGACGAAAACGCAGTGAGGTCCCCGGAACACACCGGTGCTCGGCGAAACAGACCCCGATATCACCAAAGTCTCTGAGTCCAAGTCCTGTATTATTACAATAATCAAATGGTCTGCAGAGAAAGTAAAGCTAATCTAAGCTAAACTACGGCTCCCGCTCTCCTGTTCTCCTAATCGCCTCCTCGCGCTCTCCTGCGACTCTATGCCAAAAAGTGCTGCCTCCGAATCCCGCGGTTGCGTTGGCTTTTCGAGAAAAGCTGCCTCAGTCCTCGGGCCCTCGCAAGAAAATAAACAGAGGTGTATCAGACCAGATTATTATAAAAATTTGCAAATAAAATAAGATAAAATAAAATGGCAACTATATGCAAAAATAAAATAAAATAAAGTCAAAAACAAAAAACAAACAAAATAAAAGAAAAGAAAAGAAAAAGAAAAATAAAAAGAAAATAAAATAAAAAGAAAACAAAAAGCCACGGAAAAAGCCGTGAAACTAAAAACCAAACAAAAAAGACTACTAAGCCGTGCTCCCCAACATCGGCACCATTTTGATGATTGACAAATCCACTATCTATTAGGCTAAGGTAAAAATAATCAAGGGTTATTACGACCCGAATAGCTGAAATCGATCAATCAAGAAAAATGTAGACTACAAAAAAAAAGTAATCAGTCAAAAGCCAAATAAGCGGTCTTTGCTATTTCTTTAACCTGGTATAGCGACCATGGTCAGGCACAAGGAGCACGAATTGGCTCAGAGAGCCTACGAAATAGTCAGAAAAACAAATAAAATAAAGAAAATGATTTTTGGTGGGTTTTATGAATTTTCAATTTTTTTATGATTTTTAATTATAAAGAAAATAAAGAAAAAGGTAAAAAGAGCACAATCAATGAATTATTAAGCACCACAAACAACTACAAATATTGAAATAAAAATATTTTTGTGTTTTAGGATTTTTTAAGTGTTTATGGTGATTTTCTCAGAATTTTGTGATTTTTAGTTGATTTTATAAAAATAGAAAAAGGTAAAAACAGGAAGCTAATGTGCAACTAGATTTGAAAGGTTATTTAAAAATAGATAAATAACCTTTAAAAATCTGGAGACAATTTAATATCAAACTACAAATCCAAACTAAGCAACAGGAACAAAATTTGTATTTTTTTGAATTTTATAGAATTTTATATAATTTTTATGAGGTTTTTAGGTTTTTTTGATTTTTAGGTGGTTTATAAATCCAAATAATATGAATTTTGGACTGAAGCAAGTAAACAATAAATATTAAGTAATTTTTTTAGAATTTTTGGATAATTGTTTTTATATTTTAAATTGATTTTTTATGTAGACAGTAGAAAAAACAAGGGTTTTTGAATTTTTTAAAATATAAAAAACAACTCAAAAATGTCCCAAAAAATTAGTGAAATTATTACACAATAGCATGCACCACGTTTCCAAATTTCACCAAATTTGGATTTGATTTGCTATTTTATTCAACCAATATAAAAGCCAGAGCACATAGGGACTTAAATGCAAGAAAAACTAAGTTTCAGGGCTGAAATAATACATGTGTAGGGGCTATAAAGGTATCAATGTAAAATACGCATCAATTTCCACACATGTTCAAATATATCACGCACAGGGGCATACATGTAAATATATGAAACTAAACTTTCATTCCATAACAGTCATAAAACCTAGCCCTAAACATGCAAAAAGCCCACAGTCTCACGTGTCGAAGCACGTGCATCCACAAAATAAAGGCTAAAATGCAAATACCATAAACTAAAGGTCCTAGTCTGCAAATGGTCTAAGTGTGCTAATTTATTTAATAGACAAAAAAGAAACTGAAATAAAATGTCGGGGGTCTGGCGCAAGTTACCTAGCCAAAGCGCGTACGGGGCACGTGGGGGCCAAGTGTCAGGCTGTGAATGACTGATGGGCGTGCGACTCTAGTGACGCCTCCTGGAAGATTTGACGGACCGGACGAGATGGAGAACGTGGTGTGCACGTGGCCGTTAGATCGTGGATCTATCAGCCTGTCAGTGGCAGCCCTCGAACGGCTTAGATGGCAACTGGGAGCGATGCGTGATCTGACGGTGGAGAGAGGGTCTGGATGAACACCTCCTGGATGAACTTCACAGGCGAACTAGAGTGGCTACGCGGGTCCGATGGATGATCAACTATAGGGCTTCGACGCGCCTCGTCGCTCCACGTCTGGTGGTGGTGACCGATGGAGCTCCCAACGGTCCGATCCTACAGCGAGGGAAGAGGGACCTGGGCTACTCTGGCGAGGTGTGGGAGATGCGACTCAGTGGGATAGCTCATGCTTATTCACCTTCAAAGGAAAGCTCGTGCTCGGAGGAAGACTCCGGCATGGGTTATTTGAGAAATAGCAAAGGGAAGTGGGGTGGTTTGGCGAAGGGGGGTCCCGGCGGAGGCGGTGGAAGGGACCAATCCCGATCTTGGCTCGGATAGCCAAGATCGAGGTGATCAGATCGTAGAAGGAGGGTGATGATGAGTCGAGGCGTCTATCGATACCGATAGAATGAAGTGACGGGGCTCTGGCCAGTGGGGCAGAGCTAGCGGAGCAAGATATGGAGGATCGAATCTACACGATGAACTAAAAGCTAATGGAAGTACTTGATGGTCGGAAGCTTCTACGATGGAGCTGCTGAGTCTCCTACGGTCTTCGCCTCGATGGAGCGACGCTGCCAAAGGCTTGGGCTATGCCGGCGGCGGAGCTCGACGATGATGGTCGCCGGACCTGGGCAAACGCCTCCAAATCCTCACTACAACACGCTAAATCACTCATTGTCACTCAAGTATGAAGGTGGAGGTCACTAGGATCGAAGACGGGAGCCAAAGGTGCGGAGGAATGCGGATGGAGCTAACGTTATATACATGTGCAGGTCCGATAAGATGAGAGCGGAACGTGCGGATCGATGCACGGATCCCTAAGAAGATGCCCATTCGTGAATCTCAGATGTGAGCTTGTCAATCAGAGCCCGGGGTTTGGGTAAATGGGAGGTGGACCACATTGGGAAAAATTGGCGAAGTCCGGCACTTAAACAAGATCCGCGAAGAAGAGGTCCGCGGGGGAGAGTTTATCGGGTGTCAACATCCCCTGTTGACCAATGAGAATTCAACTTTTATTAATTATTTGTAAATTAAATAAAAAACAGTAGATGATTTTATTTCAAAATATTTTCAACATGAAAAATGTTTATTTCTTTTTATAGTATTTTTTAGCGATTTTTATTTATTTTTTTGAAAAATAAATTATTTATATACATTATATTATATTATGTACAAGTATAGGTACCTATGTATTCTTTATTTTTATTTTTAATTATTTTAATTATGTACAAGTATCCCAATTTTATATTTAATTTATTTACATCATAAAATTTGGAATATAAAATAATTTTTATTTGATTTTTATTAATTATTTACAAGGGTAAAATAAATAGTTCTTTTATTCTTATATACATGGTATATGTACACTGAGGAGAGAGAAATTATTTATTTTTATTTTTATTTTATTTTTCTCATTTTTATTTTATTTTTATAAATATATACAAAATATGGGAAATACATATATATTTTTATTTGATCAAAATAGAATATATACATAAGAGGGAGATTTTGTACAAGGCTGAGTTACCCTATCTCTCTACTTATTTTTTTGTGGTCAGGCCCATATTGAGCCCTCCCTTGGGTTCAGGTCACTCAATATTTATTCTAAATATTTCCCACTTTTTATTTATTTCTTTTTTCTTTTTTTTTTGCATAAAAACATGCTAATTATTGGTATTTACACAATGCATGCTTTTTGGTAAATTATTATATTTACAAACATATACATGGTTTTTTGCAAAGATTTTTAGGTAAAATTAAAGAATAAAGAGTGATGAATGAGGATACATCAGTAAATCGTCAGCAAGGCCAACAACGGTGTCGAACACCATTTTTGCAGCACCAGAACCAAAAAGGGAAAAATGGAGAAAAATCAAAAATACAAAAAGAGGATAGCAGCACCAGCCTCGGTGGAGTTCAACCAACATCATAAACACCAACATTCACAATAGATCTGAAGCCAGTTGAGGAAGCTGAGCCAACATTTTTTGGTCCATCAACATTTTTGCCTGCTACCTGTAGTTTATGATATGGAAAAAAATTTGAATGATATAGTTTCAGATTCTATAAATATACCTTTTCCTGAAGCTATGAAAAAGCACAAAAAATGAAAATTTTGAAAAATACTTTATCTAATACCCGCTATTGTGCAAATTATACAGAACTTGGTCTTAAATATGTCGTTGATGAAAGCTCTCGAATACATACCTATTGTGAAAAAATGTTTGAAAGATGTGTGTACTACAAGGCACGTAACTCGTCCCTACAATCCAAGAAGTCAAGGTGGCAAGCATGAAAAGCACATCCTTACCATGGCTACCATAAATGCCATCAACAATCTTCCAAACAAAAAGAAAGACAAGGGAATGCCACTCATTCATTGTCAGATGTTCAACCAAGAGTTTGAATGCACATTGCTCGACAACGAGTTTTCTGTCAATTTGATGTCAGCTTCATTACTCACAGAATTAAGTATAGGACCGCTTAAACCAACCAAGGTGATTCTGCAATTCGTAGATAAATCCATCAAGCGGCCTAGGGGCATGTTGGAGGATGTGATCATCACCGTTCAAGGGATCTAGTTCCCTATAGATTTTGTCATACTAGATATGGACATCTCCGCACCTCTGCTTTATGACCCCCCACCCCAAATCATCCTTGGTCAGTTATTCCTCCGAACAACCAAAGCAGTATTGAACTACGTCAATGGAGAAGTTATATTCAGCTCCAGCAACAACAAAATGAAGATAGAGACCATATCTAAGCCAAAACCAGAAGAGAATGCATCTGAGATGAGTATGCTTGCATCTTACTACCTACAAGACTGTGACTTTCTAGCTGAAATTCAAGATACAAATTTATTCATGTATAACAATGAGATCCATGAATTCCTCTACCACAAGGAAGGAATGGAAAAGGTAGTCGAATTCCCATCTGTCAATGGTGAAGAGATTTTTGTTGATACATCCATTGAGTTTCTTGTGGGACCAATAAGCCTCGAAGATAAAGAACTGATTATTGAATATTTATGCAGTAATGTGGATTATATTGAATTTTTTTGTGTACAAGCTAAGTTGTCAACGGTGAACACCGATCATGTGAAAGAGCCAATGCCTGAAGCTTTTTTGAAGTCACCACTGAAGCAACTCCCACTCCGCCAGAGCTTAAGCCATTACCCTCCAACATCAAGTACACCTTACTTGTGGGTGAACCAAAAATATATATGGTCATCATCAACGCTCATCTGACCGCAGATCAAGAATCTCGTCCGATGGAGGTTCTTGAACGTAACTACCAAGCGATGGTTGGAAAAACCCCTCACAATCCTCGCATCACATTTACCTTGAGGATGATAGCAAACCCTCCCATGAATTCCAGAGAAGACTGAATCTGAAACTTTATGAGGTCACCATGAAAGAAATTCAGAAATGGTGTGATACGAGATTTATATATCCCATCTCCGACTCAAAATGAGTGAGTCCCTTGCATGTAGTGCCCAAGAAATCAAGGATCACCATCATGAAGAATGACAAAGAAGAGGAGATTCTGACCAGAGTACCCACTTCTTGACGAGAATGCGTTGACTGCTGAAGATTGAAGCTCGCCACCAAGAAAGACCACTTCCCACTGCCCTTTATTGACCAGATCCTTCAGAGACTAGCCACGAAGAAATATTTCTACTTCTTAGACAGGTACTCCAGATATATATGCTTGAAGACCAAGAGAAGACCACGTTCACCTGTCCATTTGGGAAGTAAGCTTTCCGACGGATGCAGTTCGAGCTATGCAACGTCCCAGCTACATTCCAATGATGTATGCTTGCAGTTTTTGCCGATATGGTGGGCAATTTTCTATAGGTTTTCATGAATCATTTTTCGATCTATGGAGATTTGTTTTATCAATGTCTTGATTACTTGAACTGAGTTCTGCGGAGGTGTTGTGAAGTTAACCTTGTGCTCTCGTCAGATAAGAGTAACTTCATGGTGACCAAAGGGATTGTGTTGGGTCAAGTTGTATCAAAATGTGGCATGGAATCTGACCTAGCCAACGTGGAGGTAATTTCCCAACTTGAGCCACCAACTACCATCAAGAAAGTCTAGTCATTCTTAGGGCATGTCGGTTTCTACAGATGATTTATAAAAGATTTCAACAAATTGGTTCGACCTTTGACTGAAATGTTGTTAATGACAGTGTGCTCTAAGCTTTTAATCAACTGAAGGATTTGATCACTCAGGCCCCAGTCTTGCAACCACTATATCGGACACTTCCGTTCGAGAAAATGACAGATGTGTTAGATTATCACATCGGTGTAGTATTGGGAAAGAGGAAGGATAAGGTGCCATTTGCAATTCACTATGTTAGCGAAACTCTAGATGAAGCTCAGAAGAACTACACATTAATAGAGAAAGATCTACTAGCGGTAGTTTTTGCCTTGGAAAAGTTCATATCCCTTCTCCTTGGGTCTGAGGTGATTATCTATACTGACCACTCGGCCATCCGATACTTACAACAAAAGAAGGATGCCAAACCACGTCTCATCAGGTGGATCCTTCTGCTCAAGGAGTTTGACCTTGAAGTATGAGATAAACTTGGAGTCGAAAATGTGGTGGCCAATCATTTATCCAGACATCCCGAGCCTAAAGCTTTTGAGCCGAACCTGCAACCTATAACTGAGACCTTATCATACGATGCAATCCTGTCAATCACCTTGCTCCCTTGGTATGCTGATGTTATGAATTATCTTGTGTCCAAGTCAACTCCACAAGATTGGGCCAAGATGAAAGCAGACAAGTTCTTGTCTGGTATTCACTTTTACCATTGGGAGGATCCATATCTCTTTCGTGAGGGGGCAAAACATATCTAGAGAAGGTGTATCCCTCAAGAGGAAGTTCCTAGTGTCGTCGTGCATTGTCACGATTGTGAAGCTGGAGGAGATCTCTCAAGCAGAAGAACGATAGCAAAAGTACTCGAAAGTGGCCTCTAGTGGCCAAGGTTGTTCAAAGATGCATAAGACTATGTAAAGCACTGTACTGACTACCAGAAGGTGGGTGGAACCATTGGAATAAGAGAGACAATGTCCCTGAAATTTATTTAGATTTTAGATGTACTTGATGCTTGGGGCACTTATTTATGGGCCCATTTCCAAACAGTCAGGAAATATGAATACACTCTACTTGTTTTCGATTACGTTAGTTGTTGAATGGAGGTTATCCCAACCCGAGTCGCCAACAGTCGTACCATTTGTCATTTCCTAAAAGATCATATCATTTTAAGGTTCGGGGTTCCGAAGATCCACATATTAGATGGGGGTAGCCATTTTATCAACACATAAATGAAAAAGATGACTGAAGAATTTTGGATTGAACAATGTGTGGCTTCTCCCTTCCACCCACAGTCCGCTTGGTGGAATGCTCAAATAGGGAGATCAAAAAAATTCTTCAGAAGCTTATGCATCCAAATCGCAAGAACTGGTCTCAGTTGCTTGACTCAGTTCTCTGGTCTTACAAAACCGCATACAAGTCACATTTTAGGAATGTTGCCCTACCGCCTGGTCTACAAGAAGCCATGCAATCTACCTGTGGAAATAATTCATAAATCCTTGTGGACTATCAATGTTTGTAATTTGGACTCCAAGAAAGCCACGAAGAATGAAAAAGTGGATCTGAGCAAACTGCTTGAATTTGGAGATTACACATATGACAACAGTCTGGTGTACAAGGAGAAGGTCAATAAGTGGCATGACAAGCACATCCGTAGAAAGACTTTCAAGTCGGGTTAGAGGTTTTGGTTGTTTGATGTGAAATTAAAAATCTTTCCAGGAAAATTGAAGAGAAAATGGAGTTGACAATTTATAGTGAAACATGTGTATGACAATGGTAGTGTGATGATACCTGGATTATCAGCTGACACACAATCGTTTGCAGTCAATGGACAGGTACTGAATCAATACTTACAACATGATACTTTCCTGTCTGTCGTTGACTCTATTCAAGTTGTACACGAAGATGAACTGAAAGCCTCCGCAACTGCAGATGTTGACAAAGGAGACAACAACATTTTTGAATGATCTTTTCTTCTATTCTTCATTCCATTTCCTTTTCTTTCCAAAAAGGTGTCGCCCCTTCCATTCTTTTGATACTTTGGACGTGCTTTGTCTTAAGTATGGCGTTGTACACCCCGAGTTGTTCATTTTCTGATACCTCACATGTCCCCTCAACTCTTGACTCTTTGTCTACACTTAGGTATATTTTACCCTAAGTATAGAGGGGACAGGTTGAGCCTATGATTTAGTACATTACCACCCTTGACCCTCCCTGCCTTGTGTATAGTCTGTTATACTTAGGATTATTTCATCCTAAGTATAGGGCAGACAATCAACTTCTCATTCATTCATTCTTTAGTCGTTATAGTATAATCTTTTCTTTACTCAGTACGAGTTATGTCTTCTCTTTTTCTCTATGATCTTTGATGGCATAGCTCAAGCTAAGTATAGGGGGTTATATATACTGCGTATATACTTTAGCCACAACTTGTACTTTCGTATTTTTAATAAGTATGGCTAAAATACAATTAATTAAGTGTAAAGAAAATACTTGTATAAATTCATTAAAATTCTTTGTATATACTGATTAACAAATCACGTATAAATGTTTTCCAAAATATTTAAAAAATGGTTTGGAAATCTCTTTGAAAAATCTTTGAAACCTATTTGGAAAATGTTTTGTAAATGTTTTCAACCTTTGTAAAAATGTTTTGTTCCTTTGTTTGAAATAAAATGTTTGAAAATATATTTGCAAATGTTTGAAAAATGGTTGCAAAATTAGTTTGAAAAATCTATACATACCGTTTGAAAAATCTTTGCAAAATGGTTTTCAATTTTTTGTAAAATGAATGTGAAAATTATTTGTCAAATTAGTTTGCAAAATAAATATTTCAAAATGTTTGCAAAATTCTTTTCAAATTGTTTCAAGAACTATTTACATCATTTACAAACCTATACAAAGTTGTAAATTCCTAAAACCAAATTCTTGTAAATTAAAAAATGTACTCCCATGTTAATATCTATACCTACTTCTTTTCCCAATAATCTTTGTTTTGAAAAATTACTAAAATTTTGCAAAATAAAAAATCCCAAAAATATTTTCAAAATCTTTTTGAAAATTGCATAAAAATTTGCAAAACCTTTTCAAAAATCCATAAAAAGTTAAAATTTTTATAATTGCTGCACAAAATATTTTCTGCATTATGCACAGCATTTGTATTTTTCGGATTGAGTTTGATCATTGAATTAGTCTAAGTAAAATATGAAGATTGGAGCTTAGTTGGACCTTAAATCTACTTTATCAAAGGAATCTTATAGGAACTGGAATTGAGATACTTTGGGTCTGCTAGACTTAATTCTTTGAGATCACGAGACTTAGTTCAATGCCGTCTTGACTGCCTAAGTAGAATATTTCAGAGCACACACATGACTCTTGTTAATAATGACCTAGCTTGCACACTTGCTCCTTACACCTTGCTCACCTCTATTGAAGTGGTAGAGGGTTGGATTTGTTGGCATGAGACACAAGCCAATGGAAACATCGAAAGTCACACATTTGTGTCCATTGTACCCAAAGACGATCAAATGGCGATGATGTATAAAGACAGAAGTTGTGGGTTGCAATAAAGCTTCAAAAGAGGGATAGTCGATAGGCTCAAGAGGAAAAAGTCTGTATGTAAATGTTGTTGTATATAGTATTCAAAAAAATAAATATCAAAAACTCCAAAAAAGTGGACAAGTCTGATTGAAAATAAAATGATTGTCATAGTGTATATATTTGTAAAGTCAATAAGAAAGCTTGAGCTTCAATGTCGTATTTGTGAGCCTTTATCTGGATGACTTGGCTACATCAGTCGAGCATCTTAGGATAGGTTGCTACACTGGCTACCGTCCATTCTTCTCTCTGCCTCCTCTTTTTGAACTTATTGTAATTGAACAATGAAGGGAATACCCTTTTCTTGAGGAAAGAGTTGTTGGATTGGGGAATTACGGTCACCGTGTTGAAGAAAAATAACTTTTACCATTTCAGTAGAGGAGAGCTACATATCACACACACTTCACAAGATAGATTCATATTCATAAGGGTTTGTGTATGAGTTGACTTATTCTGACATGGGTATTGAGGAGACTTGAGCAGGGTTTTGTGATTCTCGAAGGATGTTCTGTTTCAAATTCGTTTCCCAATAAGGTATTGACCGTGCCTAATATTCAAAGGTCCAATTATGCTCCAAACTTTGATTTTACTAAGACAAGTTTACGAGTTAAAATCAATCCAATTTCTTTCTTTTCCTTTTCTTTATTTTCATTTTCAGCACTTATTGCATAAGTGTTTGCTAAGGACTAGCAATGGCAAGTATACGGGGTGATGAATCTCCTTTTCATCACCTTTATTCTTTGATTTTGGCCTTTAAACCCTGGGTAAATGCATGTAAATATCTCTATTTTACATAAATTAACGATTCTTATTTATTGTATAATATTGTATAAAATACATTGTTTAAAGACAAAATAAAAGAATGATTAAAAGAAAAGAAAAGGAATAAAATGCCAAAGATATTTTATGACCATAAACCCCGAGACCTAGGCATCTTGATGACTAGTTCCTCAAGGAAGAAACTAGGGGAGATAAGGGCCAAAAACACAATAAAATTCCCAATTTATTTTGACAAATAATTCACTTTGGGGATCTATTTTATTCTTTGTGCATGAAAGTTGTAGATAATAATATAAAGAAAAATACAAAATTGAGTTTACACGAAAATAATATACAATGTACAATTTATACTCTCAATATGAATCCAAAATCCAAACTTCCCATACGCATATCTTCTCCATTTCAACTCAAAATGTACCAAAATCAAATTGTATATAACTTTTAATAAGATATTTAATGAAGGTGGCTTCATACAATTTGGAGTTAAGATGTAAAAGTTAGGTTTTGGACCATTGTTTACCTAAACAAAATATTCATTTTATTTATTCTTTATAATTTCTATAATTTTACATTTTTATAATTGTGTAAATATTATTTATAATACATGTACATATTTAGAATGGATAAAACCATTAAAAATACATTAAAATAAAATAATATACAAAATTACATAGATGAAATACTTATACTTATACTTATATAATAAGTATACATATCTATTGAGGTATACATATGATATCAGAAAAATATAACAAAAATATATTTATGTGTATAAAAATAAGTTATAATTATATAAATTAAGATAATAAAATAATAAAATTAAAAATAAAAATAAAATATACAAAATAAAGTTAAATATTCCTATAAATAAACCTTCAAAAAGTAACTTATAATAAAAAACTTGTAAAAGTAAATAAAAATCATATTATATACTACATAAAATAATAAACATTTTTTATGTTTTCATCTAAAATTAATAAAATCATTTAATATTTTAATTTGAATCATTTTCAAATTTTGAATCAGTTTTGTCTTTTTACAGGTGATGTGGACCAATCAGGTCACGCCACCCGTTGACCTAGGTCAACTTCTCTGACCCATGCCTAGACTTGTCAAACACTCGGTTTTGACCAATCTTCCTTAATTTCTCCCGCCTGATCCTTGCACTATTTTTGCTCGATTTCTTCTTGACCTTTGTATCTCGATCAATGCACTATCACACACGCCTCATTCCTTGGTCGACGAACCTCTGAATCAAGCACCACAGCTTGATGAAGTGGTCTGGTATATAGTATCTGCTCTGAGATCCCTTAGATCTTTGATCCTTCTTCTACCCACAAACCCTATATTGGAGCTTTGAATCCCCTTCTTGGTTACAACAGGAGGCTGATCAGCATTTCATGTGTTCCGTTGGGTATTGAATTGAAGTAATCCAGCTCCTCTGATTCTCTGCTAGAAGATTGCTTCAAGTGAGTTCCCCTGGTGGACTTCGTGTTCTTTTGATTCGTAGAGTTAGATGTAGCATATAGTAGGCCCTTGTTTTAGTTAATCTCACCATGTACTTAGTACCTTTCAATCCCATCGGACGACGGAGCCTAGCTTCGCCGCCCCATTCCGACCACATATGATAGCTTCCGCAACACCTTCTACCTTCATAATCTCCCCCTTTGCATGCTGATATCCCAAGCACATACATCCACCCGAGTCTTGCACACTTCCGGAGATCGGGTCTCCCTCCTCCGCTCTTTACCGGAGACCTTCACCTCACTACATCTCGCGTTCATTCTAGTACCCAAAGCTCCATGGAGATTCGCATTTTTCCTTAACAAGTTCTTGCAGGTCACGGAAAGAATATCCCCTCTTGCAGAGCTCATCAAGGCAGGAGAAGGCCTCCACGTCAAGCACCTCGTCGAGCCCATCTGGAGGAACTGGGGTCGTTTTGATCGATCTAAGAGTTGAGATCCAGCCATGGATCATTTTGCGCCGCCTCTGAGCTCTTGGTAGTGATGATTGAAGGAGAACGAGCAGATTGAATCTCTAGGGGTGGAGTTCTTCCATTGTTCTTCGAGCGAGCCTCGTGTCCGTTGGATCAAGAACAAACCTCCAAGTGTACAGTTGTCGTTGGATATTCCTCACCCATGGCCATCAGATTTGATCTTGGAACTAATATAAACCACACATCTTCGAAGGGGTACTGACTGTTGTATCGTCGACACATGAATAAGTGAAGCGATGCTTATTGTTCCTTCCCGCGTGTTGGAGAGTATTTTGCACCAACACCCTGACGCCTATTATCTTTTATTTTTAGTATTGAATCTTTCATTTGTAGTGTCAATTTTTTTGTAATATTTGCAACCAAACCCCTGTGCTTTTCATTATTACAGTTAGGTCCATTCCACGTTCACCTCACGTTCCTGTGTGCTTGAGGGGATAGGGTATTTTGCATCTAGACCTCAAAAATGTTTTATTTTATTTCTGTCCATTAAGTTTGCAAATTAGTGTAATATTTTCATGATATTTTGAATTTGGACCCCCCTACTTATATTAAGTTGTAAAAATACCCCTCCCGGTATATACTATTGAATAATTTTTTGAAAATTTGCATGTTAGCCCCTTGGAATTCTCTGAGGTGTTTGGAATTGGCCCATAAAGTTTAAATATTTACATAAATGACCTTACTAGAATGTATTTTCTTTTTCTATTTTTAATTTTTTGAAAAAAAGCTCGCAATATTTAAAATTACGTGTAAATTTTCTATAAATACATGCCATTTACATATATCACATATATTTTTATTTGGGTGTTTTAGGTTTATTTTCTATTGATAAAAAATTAAAAGCCGAGCTATTATTATCTATTTTCAGTGAAAAACTTATAAAAATATAAAAACATTTTGGAAAATTACAAAAAATCAGATTTTTTTATTATTGTATTTTACAACTCTAGACCAAAAATCCCTAAAAATAAAAGAATAGAAAGATTAAAAGATTAAAAGTTCCAAAATCCTTTATAAAATTATAAAAAAAATCCCTAAAAATTCCAAAAATACTCATTTCTATTCTATATTTTTTTATTATATATTATTAATTTAAATTAGTTTTAGAATATTTTTGCTTTATTTACTATATTTAAATTCCAAAATAGTTCAACCTACTTATTTTATCCCTACTTTGAGATATTTTTACTTTAAAATACCTAAAAATTAACAAAATTATTTTAAAAATCACAAATATAGTATTTTTTACAAAACTCAAAAACATTTTATTTCTTGTATTTCGATTACTTTTAATATTATTTATAGTTATATTACCTTGTATTATATATAGTCCTATATATTCCTATATTAACTATTTAAAAAAGGAAATAAAAAAGCAGAAAATATAAAAAGAAAATAAAAAATAAAAAAATAATTTATAAAATTAAAATCCATAAATCTAAAATAAAAACCCATAAACATACAAAATACCCCAAAAAGCATAAAATCATTAATTGTCTTTTTTTGCCAATTTTTGATTGTCTGTCCTTCAATGTTTCCTGTGTTCGACCACTACTGTATTTGTCCACTATATATCTGTTTGTAGGGTATATAAAATTTCGATTCACACGTGCTTGCTTTGCTTGATCTATACATCATGTGGGTTAATTGTTGTTTTATTTGACATTTGTGAGCGGTCGCCTCGGCTATATTTTATCTTCACCTTATGTGAGGATATTATTTTAGACCCTCACAAAAGCTAACTCAATAGGTGTGGATCAGATCTTATAGCTCTGCTCTTAATCAGATGGTGCTCAAGGTCATTGTAAGAACTTATATGAATAGGGGTCTCTCCTTGCTTTGATCAAGCTGATCTCTCTCGATAGGCCTCGTATTGGAGCTCTGAAGGATGGTAAAGCGTCCTGGAAGTAATCCATATAAGTTGATGGAGATCAATCATTCCAGATCTCATTGGGGTTTGATCAAGTGGCTCTGCAAGCTGGGCACACCACACCTGCTTCTTGTCATGCCCAGATCACCCTCCAGGTACTTGTAGATGTACGAAGGCAAGAGATGGAGATCGGAATTTTCTTATGTGATCATATGATAAAATCTGGTTCTCAAAAGATGTAAGAGGATTTGGAGAGTTGGATACGATTAGGGGAGTGTGATGTAATCGAATCGAGAACGAAAATGACGAATTGGCCTCTAATCGTTCAAATCAGAGGTAGGGTTACATCTACAACTATAGATCTGAAATCAATTCAAATTGTGCGAAATCCAACAAAATTAAACTAGAGATCTAAACTAGATTACCTAGAATTGCAAGGAGACGACATGTGGTTGATCATCGCCTCAAATGCAGCTGTGACTTGCAATAGAGGCATGACACGACAGAGCTCTGATTAAGTTGACATTGGTTGTTGGATCGTATCTCAGATTCCTTTCCAGGCATTTCTGATCGTAGAGTTGGCTTCCTGGCACGAAGCCCACACTCCTAGGCTTGATCTTGGGGTGGATTGAAGGCAGAAGATGGATCAAGAAGAGAAGGAGGGACTTGGAGGTTATATAAGTGAGGAGGACATGAAATTTAAATCTAAAAGGGTACGTGAACCGATGGTAATCGGAGCACAAATGCTTGAGCATGGATCTGGATCACTCTGTGGATTGAACGGAAGTGAAATCAAGTTTAATGAGCGTACAAATCATGCATGAAAATAAATAGATAAAGGTAGGTCCGTAGTTTTATTCAGGTTACGGATGTGGAGGGGGCTAGTTGTTGTCAGGTCAAAAAATGAGTTTGAAACAACCAGGTTAGAGTTACACGAATGACTCCAAACCCTAAATGCCAAAATAGCATAAATTATCAAGAATAAATATAAAATAAATAATAAATGACCTTAAATTTGAAAATGATAAAATACAAAATATCTATAATTTTACAAATAATTTTATGGTGATTTTTAATAAATTAAATTACAAGGTTAAGTATTAAACTATAAGTATTTATAGGTAGAAAATACATATATACATAGTATATCTATTTTTTATTATTTATGTTTAAATGAATAAACACACTATTTTATATTTTATTTATTTACACAATAAGTAAAGGGTTTTAAATATATTTTTATTTCATTTCTATGAATTTATTAATGTTATAAATAAATAGTGTTATATACAATGTAGGTACATTATACCTATACAATAAATACAATTATTTACTTTTCATTTTTTTATATTTTAATATTGTATAGATATTTTGAACAAATAAGTTAAAATATGTATAAAACATTTAAAGCAAAATATTTTCAAGAATATAAAGAATAAAATATATACATGTAATGTAGAACTGTAAAGATCTGATAACATCCCCAAAAAGCTGACTTTGGCATCTTAACTCCAAATTTTATGAAACTACTTTCATTTTAAAGCCTGTTTTATTTTAAACATGACAAAAGTGAGTTTGGTTCATTTTGATTTCATATGGAGTAGATATGGGACTTTTAATTATGGTTCTCAGTTTTTTCCGAGTGTTGTACCTATTATTCTAAACACAATTTTTTTTTGAAAATATTTTATTATTTGAAATGCATTTTTAAATATAAGTTACATGAAGAAATTATTTTTATTTGGAGATGAATTAATGATAAATAAAATAGTACAAGATATGTGCATAATAAATGAAATGAATATGTACAATGTGAACTTGGTTATTTTTGTGATATTTAAATGTTAAGAACCCTATCTCATCCTACTTTATTCCTTATCGATTAAAACAAGACATGACCTACTCTCGAGGTCAGGATCATTCTTGTAATTATTTCATATATACAACCTTCCATTTATTTTCTTTTCTTTTCATGTTTATTCTTTTATTTGGGTCAAAATAAGTGATAATTATACAATATTAAAAAATGATGTTAGAATGTTAATTAATTAGTATTAAAGGTTAATTACATGTATTTTTATAAAGATTTTTAAACCAAAATGAAATAATAAAGATGATGATTAATACCACATGACCGAGGAATGCGACTTTATCCAGCCAAAAATCACACTTAAAGAATTTTGTGTAAGGTTGGTGTCATCGTAAGGTTTTGAATATAATTTGTAAATGTACTCGGTGCTGCTTCGAATCAGATGAATATATCAAAATAACATCCACAAATACAATGACAATCTTGTCAATGTATTCTCGGAGTGCCATGTTCATTAGCACCAAAAAACCTACATGAGTGTTAGTTAGGTAAATGGCATGATCAAGAATTCATAATAATTGGACCTTGTTTTGAAAGATGACGTCGATATATCTTCCTCTTTTATTCGGAGTTGATAGCAACCCATACGTAGATCGATCTTTGAGAAGACTATTGCTCTCCACAATTGATAGAACAATTCATCGATGCAAGGCAACAAGTATCATTCTTCACAGTCACTTTGTTCAAACCTCAATAATCAATGCATAGTCTAAGATATCCATATTTCATTTTCACAAAGAGGATAAGTTCTCCCTACAAGGGAAACAATAGGATGTGAAAATACCTTATCCATTTGTTATTGTAGCTGCTTCTTTAACTCCTCAAGTTTTGCAGGAGCCATTCTGAATGGAGATTTGGAAATTGGTGTCATTCCTAGGATAACATCAATTGAGAAATAAACTTCTCTATGAGGAGGTAATCCAGGAAGATTGCCTAAGCAGACATCCGCAAAATCTCGGACCGTACTGCAATGATTCAGTGCTAATTATACTACCAAAGTATGCGGTGCAACCCTCAACCAGTAGTTGGATTGCTTGCAAAGATGAGATCTGCTACTCTTATGGGTGCATTGAATAACTATCTCCTTATGATTTGGTCTACTCATGATGACCTTCTTTTCTCAGCAATAGACCAGTGATAATGCTCCCATAACCAATCCATGCCCAAGATGGCATCATAAATCATGATGGGAAATAAGATCAAATTAGCGTGAGGGTGTCTTCTCCTATCATAATTGGTATGTCCTTTATGTACATACATGTTGCATCAATATGACCCATTGGTGATGAAACAATAAGTGTATATGAAAGCTCAATAGCGTCCAAGTGTAATTTTCTTGCAAAAGCATTTGAAATAAAAGAATATGTAATGTTGGAATCAAAAAGAACATGACATAAATGGTTTGCAATTAGAAGAGCACTTTCCACAGTTGTATTTGAACCTTCTACATCCTCAGAGGTAATAGTAAAGACCCTTCTTGTTATCTTATTCTGTTGCTCAAACGGATTCTTCTGATCCTTGAAATCCTTATTGTAGTCTTTCATGAAGTGGCCCTTTTTGTCGCACTTAAAGCAAGTAGGTGTCAGCTTGTAGCATTCTCCTGGATGCCTTCTATCACAATGCGAGCACATCTCATATGTGTACTTCCTGTTGGTTGTAGGGTCATCAGTCCTTGTCTTCTTAACATTTACTGTTGTCACAACCCCAGTTCCGGGTTGTCATATCCTCCCATTTACTGAATATGGTTACTCAGCAATAGCTTTATCCAATAATAACATCTAACATTCAGAAATAGACTACAATAAAATGCTACATAGAGAAAGCATCTCACAGTGTTCCATTCACAGAATAAGGATTGAATGGAAAACATGTCCCATCATATTCTTTTACATGTACTTCAAGCTGAAGGAAAATGGCACTAAAGAGGCACTAACTACCTTTTACTATAAGCTGCTACTATTGGCTGGTTGACTAGTTTATTAAGGTCCTTATGATGGCTAACTGTTACCTGTTGGGTTTCTAGAAATCATAGGATAAAGATTAGAGAGTGCTAAGTAAGTAAGAAGATAAAAGTAAAGAAGTAGTGAAGTTTAGCAAAACTAATTATACCAGAATGTTTCATTTTTTATCATTAGATTAAGTCATATCACTTCTATTCCACGCCGGGGAATAGTCTTGGTGGCTTACCTCACCTTATGGACTCTGAAATTGTGGACACTTCAGAATTGGAGATTGTATTGATCTAGTGAGCCATTGCACATCGCCTCAACCAATCCTTCAATACTACCTTGATAATTTCCTTATTGTTTATTATCCACGGTTCCAAATCCTTAGCCTGACAAACAAGGAAGCACACCATCGTCGAGGACTCGGTAGCTTAAAACCAAAGGCTGACCTTTAATCATATATACTAGCAGCATTAAATACATATTATCGTGACCCAACCGCTATTAAACCACCCGTGCCTCCACATGGCATGATCACATCTTCAGTCAGCCACCCTGTCTAATGGCAACCAAGTACCACATGTTGCAAATAATTATTTTGCATGCTTAAAAACGTATCAGGGCAACCGTGTACCACCTAGGTATGGCTTGCCAATACGGATGTTCTTCTGACAAACCTACAGGTCGCATGCCTAACATGTAGTATCTACTCCAAGTCATCCTTATCATAAAAGATAATATGAAAATTATAACTGAATCTCATTGATGCCATATAATTTTCCAGCTAGTATCAGTATAATATTGCATAATTATCACATCAACTTCAAGGATGATGCATTTCACCGACTCTATTTTAGCAATTATTTTAAAGTAAATCAAGGAACAAGCATGCGGACATTCTTAAAAATAAAAAACATAATAAATATTAGTTTTATCTAGTTTAATTGGAAAATTCAACAACAAGAGATAGGATTTCGTGACCTAACGTATTACCTTTTGCATGCGCTGCAACATACTTTAGTTTGTTTTTTAAATAAGAAAATTTACAACTCCTAAAATGATTGAAATCTGTTTTTGCAACAAGAACACATGAAGTACGCGCAAATACCATGAAGAACATGATCTAACATAATTTTGGTAGAGTTTCCACTTATATCGAGTGATATTTCAAAAAAATTAGGTAGAATTTCCACTTACATCAGGTCATATTACAAAGAAAAATTCGACAGAGTTTCTTCTTACAAAATGATAATAAAACAAAATGAGACTTGAAATAATGAATGAAAAGAAAAAATGATGCATAACCGATACACCTTGCATCATGGGTTGGTCATGCATATGTTCACTAATGGCTCAACCGCCTGTACCCAATTAGGGCATTACTTAGGTTTCTACATGATATACAAACATTGTCAGCACACAACGAAGAATCGACTAGTCTCATATCATGGGTGAGTGAAGCATGTTCACTGACGGCACAGCTACCCGCATCCAAGTAGGGCTATTCTCAATAGATCCCTTATATGTTCATACTATGATAGGAAAGGAAAGAACATTGAAAGAACCTGAAACCCTGGATCAAGATAGACTCATTGCCTCCTTGTCGAAGCCGTCGAGGAGAGGATCACACTGTCTTCTTTCTCCGCTTCTTCTCGGTAGCGTTTTGCTAGCACATCTTCCATGCCTCCATCCCCTTCTCTCAACCTCTCAACCCTAACCCGGGGGATGGTAGTGGATGGAATGAATGTTGTAGAGAATGGAAGGGTGGGGAGGTATTTATAGGCTCCCAAATCCAAAAATCATGGTTTAGAATCAATGATTTTTGCCCATAGTTTTGCCTAAAACCATGGCTTCCCTCAATACCAGGGTTTTACAGCCTATGGTTTTGCCCAAGCTTATCATAAAACTTATGATGTTGTTAAGTACTCTTCATTACTGCTAATCGTGATTAATTAGCACTGATCACATGCAATATTCGTAACTATGATTAACATATACTAAATAATGATCAACATCCATTAATCATGATTAATAAGCATAATGACCATTTGTATTCTTAATTAAGATTTGTTAGTACTAATGATATTGATTAGGCTAATGATGGCTTTCATTTGCACAGATGCCCTTCCCATATTTTTCTAGTTTGTGAAACTTTACAACATATTCTTGGACTGTCATAATTCCATGTTGAAGATCACTGAATTACCGACATTTAGCATCCCTAGCATGCGTAGGGATGTAATGCTCCATAAAGCGCTCCACAAAGTCACTTCGGTTAATGACTTGAGTCTTTGGAAAGTGAATTCCCATGCATGTTGTCCACCACTCCTCGGTGTTGTCCCGCAAACGGAATAGCTCAAAAAACATTTCTTTTCCACAGGACAATCTGTAGCCTCTAATGCCATTTCCATCTCTCTTAACTGGTGTTCAATTTTTCCAGCTCATGTGATTAGGCAAAGGAATCAAACATTTTTTTAATTACAATGAAAGTAATAAAAGTGTTGATGCACCATAACAATCCCAAAATCAATAGAAAAATATATTCTAAAATGAAGAATGTGCTAATTATTAACCAGGTATAACTCTCATGGTCGAACACAAGGAGGAAACTAGTTTAAAACTAGGGTTATTATTTATAGAAATTAATAAATATTTTCAATTTCTTTATCTCATTTTTAGTTTGTTTTTAATGAATTTTATGATTTTTATGTATTTTAACTTATTTTTATTTTTTAATTAATTTTATTTTTTATAATTTTTATATTTTTTTATTTTTAATTAGTTGATTTTAATTTGCATTTTTTAATTCTTTTTTAATTTCTAAAGTCAATTTAAAGACTAAGATATACACAATGGAAAAGGAGTCTCTTTTGTATTTTTCAAATATGTCATAAATGCTTAAAAATAAATAAATTCTTTTTGTTTTTTAATGATTTTTTACTGTTTATATTAATCTTTTATGTATTTTTATATTTTTATGTATTTTTACTGATTTTTTTTAAAAAAAATTAAAGTGTGATAAGGTAAGATTTTTTTGATTTTTAAAATGGAAAATAACACAAAGGCATTTATATTAAGCTTTAAAACAAGACTAAGTATGTATCTTTTTTATTTTTTACAATTTTATATGATTTTTTATAAATATTTTATATATTCATAATTTAGTGTTTTCTTTTGAATTTTTATTTGATTTTTATATGGTGATAAAATATAATAAAATATATAAATAATATTTTTTTAGATTTTTTAATGTATTTTCAAATTTTTATGAATTTTCAATTATCAAACAGTAAAAATAAAGTGTGTTTTTATTTTTTAATAATAGAAAATCAAAATAATTTTCAAAACAAAAATAATATGATAAAAGGTAAGAGATCATGAAGCTTCCCTGATTTTTGTAGAATTTTTGGAGCACTAGAATTCTTTAAACTAAGCAATTAACTAATAAAAGAGAATATAGTTTAATAAGGGCCTAATGTAATTGTGAAGAAATGTCACTTTATTTATTAACACATAAAAGAATTACAAGACTGAACATGCAAAAAAATCTAGTCAAGCATGTGAGTCGCACATATCAAACTCTAGAAGGGACTAAAATGCAATTTACTAAAATGTCTTCATCAATTATTAACAACACTAAATGTCAGGATTTTATTTGCAATTACACCACAAGCACGTGATGATTTACGTGAGTATGCATCATGGGCTATAAATGTAATTACAATAAAAGTGAGTACTAATGTGCAATTCCTTCAAACTATTTATATATTGAAGAAGGACTGAAATAAAAATAGAAGAAACTACAAAGGTGGAAATGCAAACATCATCGAAGCATGTGCAGGGCAAGTGAGGCATAGATGGCTCAGATGGAACACATGGACCTGATCTTGCGGTCCAGAATTGGCTGCGGATGGATGGTCCAAATGAATGCTTTAGATCTGATCAGAGGACTCAAGTTTCGGTGACAGTGGACAACATGGATTTGATCTAGAGCTCCCTTAGAAGATCGAACGTCTCTAAAGAAGCTTGGAAGAACATTGTAGAAGAACTTCTCAAATGAACTTCGATTAGTCAGATCTCTTTCATTACAACTTTCATATTCACTACGTTAGATCTAAATGCTTCATGATATGGTTCCGCATAAACTAAAGAGACGATCAAGGTCTAGGTCTCATTGATTAAAGACCTGGAGGTAGTAGTGATGATCGGTTGTAGAACTTCTGGTATAGATCAGGTCTCGGCTCCCTATGATGCTCCAAGTGCTTTTAAGTGCGCATTAAGCTCGAAGAACCAGTTCTCGGTTGTAAGTTATTAAAAACAAGAAGGAATAGTGGAGGAATGGGTAGATATGATCTCTATGTGTGGGGGTTTGAGATCAGGATCTCGAGTTTAATCTAATGATCTAATAGAGAGGAAAGGTTGTGGGAAGAAGGTCTGAAGAAGTGGATCGGATTAGAAGTGGTGTGAAGAGTTGAATCGGCTAAGAAACAATGGTGTTTGTCGTCTGATCTGGTGATCGGAGACCTCGAAGTGGATGAAGCGACAAGTCTAAAAATTGAAATGAAATCCAAGAGAATTATAGAATATAAGTTACCTGATGGAGGAAGCTGTCTCGGATGATGATAAAAAACCCTCGAGGGTGACTATCTCGACTGCACGGTATGGTATGGAGGCTGAGCTCACTCAAGGTGGAGCACGATGGAGTAACGCTAGATCAGAGGCGAATTCACACTCAAATCCTTGCTACAATGAAGCCTTCTCACGCTATCACTCTAGTGAACGTGCGAAGCTCACTGGAGAGGAAGGGGACAGCCAAAGATCCAAACATGGAAGAGCTCTAAGTGCCTTTATATGTGAAAAAAAGATGAAATTCAAATTGTAAGAATGTGTGCTAGCCGAAATAAAATTAAGCAAATTTATTCGAACGTGCATCACTGATGTTAGGTGGATCAAAGAGTGAAGGAATAATGTCAGAAGATAATTGGAGTCTGGCAGATTAAATCAGATAAGAAGCAGTTTGGCTCTTTTATTGGGGTTGAAAGGGGATGAGGAGTTGATGGGGTTGGTCAACAAAGTGAAAGTGACCAGTGGGGTGTGCCCTAGAAAAGGACAAAATAGACTAGACGACAAAACTAGTAGAATTAAAAAAATAATTAAAATAAATTCGAAAATGTATTTAAATTAAAAATTATTGAAATAAAAAATGATTATAAATTGATAAAGTATTTTTTATTTTTAATAAATTAATAAAATATTTATAAAGCTGAATTGTTTTAATACAAATCTTTAAAGGTATAAATTACCTATATACAAAATACACTTATTTTTTATTATTAAATTATAAAAATATACATATTATTATATAATTTAATTATGTACAGAATATATAGAGAATTTCAATATATTTTATTTTTTTATGAATTTATTCAATGGAATAAATAAATACACATAAGTACATTCTATGTACATTATACCTATGTAACACATACAATTATTTATTTTTTTATTATTCTTAATTTTTGATATTTTTATTTTTATTTGATATAAATACAATAATATATATATAACATTAAAAAATATAGTGTGTTCAAAAATATAAATAAATAAATAGGTAATGTATAAACATACATATACAATAACACTCCAAAAAACAACTTTCACATCTTAACTTCAAATTTTATGAAACCACTTTTATTTTAAAGTTTATTTTATTTTAAACACAATGAAAGTGTTTGATTCATTCTGAGTTCATTGAGAGTAAATATTGATCTTTCAATTATGGTTTTACGGCTTTTTCATAGTGTTTTCCCTTTTTATTCAGTACATTAATTCTTATTGCAAATATTTTTATTATTTAAAACAAATTTTTTATGTACAATTTTTATGAAGAAAATATTTTTATTTTAAATTGAATTAATAATAGATAAAACGAGTGAAATATTTGCATAATGATTAAAATGAATATGTAAATTGTAAACTTGGATTTTCTGATATTTTTATAAGTTATTGACCTTATCCCCCCTACATTATTCCTTGCCAACCATGTCAATTCTTGACCTAATCTCGAGCTTTCAGGTCAATTTGTATTTCTTACATATATACAACCTTCTTTATTGCTTTTCCTTTTCTTCTTTATTTTTTATTTTGGTATAAATAAGTGCTAAATATATAATATTAACAAATGATGTCAGATTGTTAATTAGTTAAAACTAATGTTATTTACATGTGTTATATAAGTATTTTAAGCAAAAATGAAAGAATAAAGATGATGAATTGGTGATTCATCATTATGCTCACCCTTGAAAGTGGGTGGATCATGTTGGATGAAAGTCTTTAGAGGGAGTCCACAGAGCTAGATGCATGACTCTTCTGTTGCGGGGCAATCAACGCCATTAGCTTCGACATCTACTTTTGCATGTCCATAACGGTCTCTTAGCTCGTCGATGATTCGTGGTCTCCATTAGCTTTAGTCGCACGAAGAGGAGTTATCAGAATCAGAATTAGACAAGGTCAATGAGTGTTGTGGGAATCGGGAAGAGGTTCCTAACAACTGGTTTTGGAGGGCATGCGGTGCCCAATAAGTCAGGTCCAACAATCGCTGTGTTGGCCACTCTCGTACTACTCTAAACATGAACAATCATTCAAACAAACAATCAACCCACAATGTATGGTAAATAAATGCAAAATGTGTGAGTCATATTTTATTTTTATTTTAACTTTACAAAATATGTGTATAGTGATAAAATGTTGAGGGTCGAACCACATAGAACAAATACGTGGATAGGAGTATTTACTGTCTATAAAATAAACAACAATTTTTTGTACTTTTTCTAATATCTTAATTTTTGTGGGTTTTGGATTTTAAATGGTTTATATATTTTTTATTTTAATTTTTATTTTCTTTTTACATTTTTCAGATTTGTAGTTTCTTTTTATAGAAAAATGTAATATGTATTTGTATTTGTATATATAATAATATGTATAATATAAATATTATATATAAATATATATAATAAATACGTAAAAATTCAGGAAATATATACATGTATAGTCATTTCATGATTTTAAGATATTAAATATATTTATAAGTAATTATAATAATATTACTATTAATAAGAATACAAGTATTTAGATGTATATATAGTCTATATAGGGTTTTATATTTATAAATATAGCTATAAATAATCAAAAATTATAAAAATAAGATTTATTTATTTATTTTTGTTTTTCTCTATTTTTGTGATTTTATAATTATAGGGCATAAAATATATAAAATAAAGAAAAAAATAAGAAAATGCCCTATGTAACGTCCTTTTTTGTTTTTTAATGGTTTTTACACTAGAAAGGGTATTTCTAATAATATTATTATTATTAAAGATATAAGTGTATATATATTTATATATGTAATATAGGATATTATATATATAAATATATCTATAAATACTCAAAATAGGTAAAATAATATATTTTTAGTTTTTTTATATTTTTCTCTATTTTTGGAATTTTTCTTTTGATTTTGTTAAAAATTTTATTTTAAATTGAAAAAA
This sequence comes from Ottelia alismoides, assembly GCA_037367405.1. Lineage (NCBI taxonomy): Eukaryota > Viridiplantae > Streptophyta > Magnoliopsida > Alismatales > Hydrocharitaceae > Ottelia > Ottelia alismoides. Next base: position 198,684 of record JAZKJV010005826.1, read on the forward strand.
ATGGCAAAACAATGAACAATAACATAGTGTTGAATTGTTTTGGAGTTTAAAAATAGATTAAAATGCCAAAATTTTACAAAACTTTTTTTAATATATAATTTATAATATAAATGAGGTACAAAATAGAAAATAGTATTTTGGATTTTTCAATAATTTTTAATAATTTTTTTAAGGTTTTTAGAGACTTTAAATTTCAAGGTTTTTTAATTTTGATTTTTTTAATGATTTTAGTTTTATAGTTGAAAAATACAATAGTAAAGCTACTTTTTTTATCATGTTGGATGAAAGTCCTCAGAGTGAGTCCATGGAGATAGATGCATGGCTCTTTTGTTTTGGGGTGATTAGCATCATTAGCTCTGACATTGACTTCTGCATGTCCATAACTGTCTCTTGGTTTGTCGACAATTTGTGGTCTCCATTAGCTTTAGCTGCACGAAGAGGAGCCGTCTGACTCAGAAGTCGACAAGGTCAATGAGTGTTATGGGGATCGAGCAGAGGTTCCTAATGCTTGGTCTTGGAGGGCATGTGGTGCCCGACAAGTCGGTCTGACAATCGTTGTGTCGGCCTCTCTCGCAGTACTCAGAACATGGTCAATCACTCAAACAAATAATCAACCCACAATGGATGATAAATCAATGCAAATGTGTGAGTCAAATTTTTTTATTTTAGCTCTACAAAATATGCGTATAGTGAATAAGTGTATAGTGTCGAACCGCAAAGAGCAAGTACGTGGATAGGAGTATTTATTGTATATAAAATAAACAATAAATGTTTTTGTATTTTTTTACTTTTTAATTTTTTTGGGTTTTCGGTTATATTAATTTTTTTATTGAGTTTAAACATTGTATATATTTTTAAATTTTATAATTTTTATTTTCATTTTATATTTTTTGATTTATAGTTTCTTTTTTAGGAAGATATAATAAGTATAAGTATATCTATATATAATAATATGTATAATATAAGTACTATATATGAAAAATATATAATAAATAAGTAAAAATTCAGGAAATATATACATGTACAGCCCTTTTTATGTTTTTAAGTATTAAATATATTAATAAGTATTTGTAATAATATTACTATTAATAAGAATGTTAGTATTTAGATGTATATATAGTCTATATAGGGTTTTATATTTATAAATATAGTTATAAATACTAAAAAACTATAAAATATATATTTTTGTCTTTTTATATTTTTCTCTATTTTTGTGTTTTTCGGTAATTTTTGCGAATTTTTAGGTGTTTTAAGGTCTAAAATACTCCAAAACAGTAAGTTAATTAATAGTCTAAATTTTTGAGATTTAAAATAGAATAAGGGCTAAATTTCTCAAAACTATTTTTAATATGTAGTATATAATATAGATAAAAATATACGAAAGAAAACTAATTTTATTATAAAAAATTTTAGTAATTTTTTATAGGATAAGGAGGGGCTAGGATTTTTCTTTTGTATATTTTATGTAAATATTGCACATAATATCTATTTATTCAATACCTTAATATATTTTGTAAAAATCAAATAAAAATTCTTTTATACTCTTTAAATTATGTTATAAATAAATAAAATATAAAATATATTTTTGTAAAAAGAATACATGTATACAATATATAGGTATATTATACCTATATTTACTACATTGTATTGTATATACTACACACATATTTATAAAAAAATTAAAAATCATAGAAAAATAGTTTGAAAAATTAAAACATTTTTTGTTTTATTCATATTTTATTTTTAAGTCATTTGTTATTTTTATTTAGTTATGTAAATTCCTGCAATTTGATTGATCCACCTCAGACTGTTGACCACGGTCAACCATCCCTTCTCTAAGACCAGAATCGGATCTTCGTCGTCGGACTCCACTTCTTCCTATTTTCTTGTCCGACTCCTCTAGCTATCAACCTTGAGATTCAAACCCGAGATTCCTCATCGATCCGAGATTCTCGTGGAGTTCTAATTTGATTCGAATCTCCCTAGAGTTCCACGCATGCCCTCGATCCTTCTAGACCCTACGGCTACCTATAAATATTCACCTCCAGCCTCCCAAGCTAAAAAGCTCATCCCTTGCGCCACCATTCCTTCTCTAACACCTCCAGAACAGTGATAGGGTTCTAGTGGTCCCTTTGGGAGCTCGATTGAATGTTGGGTAGCACGTAGCTCATCGCGTGACCGAAGCGTCGTCGCGATAAGCCTCTCAGCACTTCCATTCCCTAATAGAGGCCAGGACTTCACCTTCACCTCCACCTCGCTTTTCCTTTCATTCCAGACCACTCAAGTACCCCTCAGTTCCACCATTTCCATCGTTCACTCCGATATTGATCATCAACCATCTACCATTCTCTCATCTCGGACCACCATGGTTAGAGCTCCATGACCACATATACCCACATCTATCTCTGCCTTTTTTTCGTCGTCATCCTTCTCTTGTAGTCTGACCCCCTGTATCTCGCTCGTCGAAGCGATATTAGGCTAGACACCCATCCTTCATTTCGTCAGACATCGACCTCCATTCCCACCTTGCTTTCCTTCATTTTTTTGCAATAACTGTACCGGCGCGAATCCCCCAAGTCCGTCCCCCGAGTCCCTCTACCCTTCGTAGGTGCAGGTACGTGCGAGATAACCCTTTTCGAGCTCCGACTGCTCAGGCAGAGTAGCTCAAGGTGGTAGTGTTACGCCATGCCGATGAGATCGTCCATCACCTCATAGGACCCTTCTACTTGATGCGGAGCATTTCTACGAAGGTGCTGGACTTCTTCGCGAGTCGATCAACCTTTGGGATTATCGTCTACAGCTGATCGAAGCTCGCCTAAGCTATGTTCTTCCAGCATCCTCCATAGTCGTTAGATGAGCCTCATTTGCCAGATCTAATATGTATTGTTCTGCCATGCCTAAATAATAACGGTCCGATAAGGTCCCATTTCATCTGCGTCACACATCAGAGCAACCCTGCGACACCGTTGATCAGACCCCTGACGTGTCAGATCTAAGCTACACATCCCCGACATCCTCTGGTAGTTAGATCCTTTTGCAGGATGCCATCAGAGTCGTCAGACCTCCCACGCGCCGAGCACGTGCCCTCAAGGGTATATTTCCCTTTTCCCCTGCATGTCTTTTTATTTTGCTTTAGTCTAATATATATTGTGTAGTTAAAAACATTTGCAATAAGGACCCTATATTTTTCATATTTGCATTTCAGTCCACTTGAGTTGTAGTCAAGTGTGCCTTCACATGTTTTTTTTGTAATTACAATTTTTGTCCTAAACTTACTACTTGTTATGGAATGAAGTTAATGTTTTGGGAATTCTCATTATACCCCTGTATGTGTTGTTTCATGTGCTACTTGTGATTTGTGTGGATAAATTGCATATGGGCCCCCCTATTTTCAGACTGTGTTATCCACTATGCCTTAGAGCTTAATATAATTGAAAATTAGTCCCTATATACTATTTTCAATTACTTGTCTTATATTCATTGCAATAAATAAAAACTTAACTCCAAAAATTGACAAAAATTACTTGTAGTTTCTGATTGCATGTAGTATTTATGGTAATTTTTTCTTGTTGATTTTCGTGCATTTTTTATTATTAAAAATTCGAAAATACCCTAAAAGTTCCCTGATTGTTTTGGAAAATACATAAATTTCGAAAAATCATTTAAAATTTCTAAAGAAATTATTGTAGTTACTTTTTAAAGCCCTTAGCTTCAATATAGTTTTTTATTGAAAAATACCCTATAAAATCTAAAAATTTGCAAAACCCTTAAAAACGTATAAAAATAATATAAAATCATAGAAAACTCCAAAAATAGTGATTTCATTTCATGTTTGTAGGTATTTTATTCTAGTTTATCCTAAATATCCTCCATGAATTTTGAGCCTTTTACTTATATTTAATTTACAAACATTCCTGGTTGTGCACTATTTACCATTTTTATTACTATTTGGTTTTTAGAAATTCATAAAAACACCTGAAAATATATAAAAATTTTCAAAAACACTATCAAACACCCAAAACCCAAAAATATTTTTATTGCATTTTTTTGAACATTTTTGTCCTATTTAAAAAATACAAAAAGATTATTTGTCTACGACTTTATTCATTGTTCTCATTCCCTTTATTTTGAAAAATTAAAAATTTAAAAAATTAAAAACCACTAACAACATTAAAAACTTCTTGAATTTTTGAAATTCACTACTTAGTGTATAATTGTGCTCCTCGTGTTCGACCTAGGTCGCTATACGAGGTTAATACAACTAGCAAAACTGCTTGATTTGCTTGTATGATCTCTTAGTGGTTTATTGTCTTTTTGATCGATTTAGTTGATTTAGGACAACGATAATTGCTTAATTTAATCCATCTAATTAGCTCCAAAAATCGCATCATCAGAATGGCGTCGTTGCCGGGGAGCACGACGAAGTAGTTAGATTTCATTTATTTTTGCTTTTATTTGCTTCTCTCTCTTATAACTGTTTCTGACCATCTTATGTTTTGCTCTTCGTGCTAGGTACCATTTGGAGGATGATTCGGTTCGCTTTGGAGGGACCCACACCTGAGGAGGAGTAGAGAAGCAGAAGAAGCAGTGATATTAGATAGAATTTAGCCTTAGTTTTATTTTTGTATATATTCTTGTAATAATTTAGACATTTGAACACTCTTGGACTTGAACATTATTCGGGGTCAGTTTCGCCAAGTGTCGGTGCACTCGGGGACCTCACTAAGTTCTTTTGTGGTTTTTCACCAATATATTTTTATTTGTTTCAAGAGGTTTTAGCACCTAGACTTTGGTTTATTCTAGTTGAGCTCGGTAGCAACTAAGGTCCAAACCCCATAATTGAATATTTGTTCCTATAGATTACGCTTTGGACTTAGTCAACTAAAAAGCTAACTTAATTGGACTAGAGAGCACGTGCCGAGAGAGGCCATATACAACGCTCGCAGGACTCATTGTGGTGAGCACCGGTCGAAATTTAAGACCAAACTCAAGTCCCTTTTCTGATTGATTAGCACTAGTTCTTTCTGTAATAGAAGCTATCATCTAAGGATGATTTCCTCGTGCATCATTTAGATTAGTTTAACTTCTATCTTTAAATTATGCGTGGATCATTTTGCATGTAGACTGCTGGAGCAAGGTACGCATTTCTTACTCTACGTGCATCATTGATTTCATCGTGCATTGGCTTTTCTATCTTCCTCTCCATGTTTTATTAGACTTAAATAAAAAGGAAATCGGAAAATTCGTTAGATGTTGTTTTATTTAGAAAAATACCTAAAAAGAGATAACCAATAAAATCGGACTGCTAAAGCATACTAGACCAAAAACTAGACTTCACTCAAAAATTTTGTTTTGGGGAGAGCATCCGCCCCCTTTTCTGATTTTACTTGCTGAGAGTTAAGCGACCCACACACTAGGATAGAGCCATGCCTGAACGTTCTTCAGACTACCTATTCTAACAAAAATGATTAGCTATTCTCCAGTGAGGACTTTTGGGTATCCGATAAACAGTCCGAACTTCCTTAGCAAAGTCGGTGGTTTAGAGGACATTGCATAAGGCTCCGTCCTCAAGTAAATTGGATAGCTAGAAACGGTATGTACTTACACCCATACTTGCTAGAAATAGGTGCAACTAGCCGTAAGAATACATGTCAGTCTCTAGGGATAATCGGGCTCCTAACAGCTTGCTAACTCGCTCTGTAAGATTGGATTATCATCTCATAAATTTTGACAAAATAAAAGACTGAGCTTTCACGGTCATCATACTGTATTGAGTAGTTGAACTGAGGGTTTGTTTTCTCATCCTTATTTCAGTCCAGATCAAATCTTCATAAATCCCTAGAATCGATCCCAAGTTGAATATGGGTATCATCTGCCATAAGTTGGACCGGATAGATATCATTGAGAAGGTGTGCTAGGGCCTTGACAAGCTCAATAAGATAGATGAGCTGGCCCAAACTCTTACAGACCTGAAGACCTAGATCATGTGTCTCTAAGAGGCATAGTCGGCTTCTCAATGTCATTCCAAGTCACGAGCTGATCCAGGGAGCAGTTCTTACCAGCCCTCTACCTCATACCGTTAGTTTCTCCACATTCAATCGGAGCCGATCCAGTCACTCCTGCAATACCAGTTACCACCACCTCCTCCTTCAGTCACTCAGCTAGTGGTATACCATACGTATCAGCCTTTGGCATCCCTTCTCTAGCTAGTCCACGATCACCAGGAGCCGTTTATGGAAGTCAATGGGATCTGGTACTCCTTGTACCAACCGCAACCTGGGATCCATCGTGACCACCATGGCTTTCGATGGTCTACTAGAGGCACTTCATCCTAACCACAGCCTCCAGCACAGGCAGGGCAGGGCACCCAACCATAACAAACCCAATACTCCCAACAACAGCAGCATGGTCCTCGACCCTCATATCAGGGTCAACAGTGGAGGCAGCAACAGAAGAGCCAGCACTACCCCCAGCCTCCTCCTTACTACTAGCAGCAGCAGAGTCAGCCTCATTTACACCAAGGCAACCCGTCCAGTTCTCATACACAATCATATAAGAAACTAGCCCTTGACGATCTCGTGCGCATGATGTCTGAGCAGCATGCTACCTTCCAACGAGAGATGGACGAGTCCTGACAGGAGATGAGGGAAATAATCACGGGCAAAGTTGCCATACCCACTGAGGTTGAACCTAACCTGAACAATATGAAGAGAAAATCTGAGCAGGTATAGTCTACAGAGACCTCCTCTCCTAGTGACATTCTGGATGGCATTCATTATTTATTTGATGTTGATTTTGTGACACTTAGGAACGGCAGGAAGCCAGCCGATGGTGACTCGTCTAGGTGACACCACAATGCAGATCCTCGGGCTCCAGATGAAGTCAGGAGTGGTATTGATGCCGCTAACCATGATGATGGTGGTGGTACTGATGCCACTGAGGATGATGATCCAAACGATTATTCTGATGCCGTCGTATCTCCAGTTGCAGACAGTGGTGTTGATGCCACCAATTTAGCAGATGTCTAGCCAGAGCACAGTAATGATGCTGCAGGTTCAGATGTTGCCGGTGGTACTGAGGCCACTGAAAGTATTTTAGTTGTTTTGTCCTCTCTTGTACCTAAGGATTTTTTCAGAAAAATAAAAAATAATGAAAAACTTTAAAAACCAAAAATATCAATAAATAAATGGTTTATGTATCTCTTTTGGATCCATCTATGATGATTGATGATGCTTTCATGGATTCCTACATTTTATATGATTAGAAACCTACTCCCAACCCACACTCTTCTGAGGAGGGTCCCTCCATCCTCTTCCCTCAAGCACTCCGCTCAGGGAAGGGGCCTAAACCAGAAAATACCAAAAAGAGGCACCAAGAAGAGTTTAGCGAGTAGATGATAGATAAATTACAGATCCAGCTGACTCTTCAGGAGGCACTTGAGCACATCCCTCTATTTCAGAAGAACCTGAGAGAGAAGACTACATCCATAGGATGAAGAGGAGAAACCACAATGCAGAAATCCATGTGCTCACTTGTGCCACTTGCTTCTCCATCCACAAGTGATTGCAGCAAAAAGGCCTGATGTTGGAGCTTTGTATGTCAGATGACACATTCATGAGTAGTAGTTCTATCAGACTCTATTATATAGTGGATCTTTGATTAACCTCCTCCTAGCTGCCTTACATCACTGATTCAAGTTTGGCCCTATTAGACCGATCAGGATAATTCTCTAGTTTGCAGATAGATCTGTCAAGTGGCTGAAGGGTTTGTTAAAGGACGTTGTCATCACAATTCAGGGCCTGAAATTCTCTGTGGACTTCCTTGTGTTAGAAATGGAGATCCCTGAATGCGTGACCAATACCCATATCATTTTAGGATGATCATTCTTGGCCACAACCAAGGCGGTATCCGATCATGATAGTGGGAAGGTATACTTTCACATCGAGGGCGAGAGTATACAAATAGAGACGATTGAGAAGATCGGAGCTAGAGATTTCTCTTGCTCCAAGCAGAGTCCGAGAAGATGATAGATTCAGATCTAGATGTCCACCAGGAGTGTGATTTTGTGATTATAGATGATGAAGCTGTTTGGACAGACCTGATTTTATGAGCTCTCTTCACACCTTCAGATACTGCAGAGCCACAAATGACAGATGATGAGAGTTCAGAGAGTGCGCTCATGGCATAGGACACCTTAGAGGCTGATGATCGTGATTTGGGTAGCGAAGTAGAGTATGTTTCTTGTAAGTCAGATTCAGATCCCTCGTGCTCAAACAATGATTTTGATTGGTAGGATTTTGATGATTATTTATCATGTATGATGTCCACATAGCCTACAGCTAGGGTGGAGATTGAGCCAACATAGATGATGGACACATTAGAAGGGTCATCTTCTTCAGATTTAGAGATTCAACGAGAGTTCTCCCATGCAGATTTGGTAGCCTTCACTCAGACTTTTCAAAGACAAGTTCCGTCAGCTCCCATATGTTCAGAATTGAACACCTTATCGCAGAGCATGAAGTACATGATCCTTGCATGTGAGCCTGAGATGTTCCCAGTCATTATCTCATCAGATTTGGCTGAATACCAAGAATCTCATTTGATGAAGGTTCTTAAAAGAAACTCCAAGGCAATCGAATGGAGTGTAGCTGATCTCCAAGGGATAAGTCTGGCTCTGTGCTCCTACAACATATTGGAAGATGACGCCAAGCCATCGCGTGAGTTCCAGCGGAGGCTGATGTAGTTATGAAGGAAATATCTAAGTGGTGGAGCATCTATTTTATCTACCCCATCTCCGACTCTGTATGGGTTATACCCAAGAAGATGGGTATCAACATAGTTGTGAATGAGTCGGGAGAGGAGATTGCTACCCGAGTGCCAACTTCTTGGAGGGTCTGTGTGGACTACAAAAGATTGAATCAGATCACCAAGAAGGATCATTTCATGTTACCATTTATTTAATAGATTATCAAGAGGCTAGCAAGGAAGAGTCACAATTGTTTTCTTGACGGGTACTCAGGATACAATCAGGTGGCCATAGCGCCTGAAGACCAGGAGAAAACGACATTCACCTGTTCATTTGGAATGTATGCTTTTAGACGGATGCGCTTTGGTTTATGTAATGCCCCGTCTACATTATAAAGGTGCATGTGATGAAAGGGGATTTGCCAAGGTCGTATCTTTCCACAAGGCGGAGAGACAGTCGCTGAGTTGACCTCAGACGAAATCCCCAAATCGATCAACAATTAACCCACAATAAATATATGCAATGAATATCCAAAAATGTGGAGTTAAAATTTATTATAACTGTACATGAAAATGTGTATAGGTGTAAGTACAGGTAGAGGTCCAACACTGGGAGGCGAAGGGAATGTATGTGATGTATCATTTATTCAATCCATTGTTCATGTCCATTTATTGTTTCTGTGGGTTTTGGATTTTATATATATTTTTATATTTTTGTTTTTATAATTTTTATGTTGTTTTTATATTTTATATTTTCTTTTTATATTTTTAGTCATATAAATATATGTATATATATAAAGATATGTATAAAGAGATATATATATATAAGAAGAGAGAGAGAGGAGTAATATAGTATATAGATATATATAGATATAAATGCTTAAAATATATATATAGATAAAAATTTTTTTTTCTTTTTAATATTTTTCTAATTTTTTTGTTAGATTTTGGAGCTTTCTAATTTTTTTATTTTTTCTTTTTCATATTTTTAGGGTTTTTCAATTTCTGGACTCAATATATGTATAAATATACCATATATAATTTTTTTGGAAAATTTCAGAAACATTTTTTAATTTTTTTGTATTTTTTTTAATTTAAACAGTACAAAAAGGGCTTCTTTTTCATTTTTAGTAATTAGGAAAAATGCAAAAAAATGTGAAATAAAATATGGGCGTACAAGGGCATCACATGAAACATCTATCCTAATTTTTCTGGATTTTTAGAAGCCTCATAGGTATTTTTAATAGATAGATAAAAGACACAAAAATAAACAGCCTGGCATGGGCATTTTTGCAAATAAAATAAGTGACAGGGGCATCAGTGCAAATATACCTACAGAAATAAACATTTATTTTAATATTTGAAACTAATTTACAATTAACAAAAAACTGCTAGGGCAATAGTGCAAAATTCTCGCGCCTCACGTGGGACTGCACGTGAGGCGTTGAAGGACCAAAAAGTAATTTAAGGAAGTACATGGGTCCTTTAGCAAAATTTACAATTTATTTACAACGTTATAATTTATTTACAAAATTAAATATTAAATACACAAAAGGCGGGGGTATAAGTGAAAATTACCCCCAACAGGCGTTGGATCCAATGGTTGGGCGTTCTTCACTTGACACGCGTCGCTTCCTGGTGAGACGATGACGGTTCGCGGATCCACGGTGGAGATTAGATCATCTGGCGTGATCCGACGGCTAAGGCGCGGGCAGATCCGACGGTTGAGGCTCGACCTGGGGAGACCTCCTTCATCTGACGGCGGCGAGGCAAAGTGGAAGAACAGGGAAGAAGGTCGGGATGGCCGAACTTCCCCACCTTCAAGCTCTCTTCTCCGGCGTCCTTCGAGGCTTCTGAGGCTCCCACTGGCTTGCTGACAGGTGGCTCTAGCTGCTGGAGGTGTCTGATCGGACGGAGGGGCACTGGAGCGCCACCACGACGTCGAAGAAGTCGAGGTGCTCCAGGTACCTCCGATGAACTCTGAAAGCATCTCCTGGAGCTATTCTTTGCTCCTAACCTGCAGGAAAGAACTCACGCGGCTCGAGGGGAGATCCCTCGACCGAAAATTGAAGCTGTTAGCACAAGAAATGGGCGAGGTGGTGAAGCCTCCGGCGAGCGGCGGAGTTGAGGCTCCGATTCGCAGATCTGGAGCAGATCTGGTTGAACGGGAGTGGTCTGGAGGTGTAGAATGCGGAGGGGATCGAAGTGAAGGTGAAATGGTATCGGAAAAACAGTCGGAAATAAGGTGGCAAAGTCGCCGGAGCAAAGCTCCGGCGGACTTCGATTTAGCTAACCTAAGCTATTCTAATGATCTAAATGCATAATAAAAGACAGGAATGAAATGCGGGAGTAAAAATCTACCTAAGAAAATAAATGCGCAGCTCTTATACCTGGAAAAACACCAGGGAGCAGGACGGCTGTCGGAGCACCGCCATGGGCGCATCTCCTTCCTCCGCGAGCTTCCACAACCTTCAGGAGACCTCCATCTGTCACCTGGATGCACTCTTGGCCGAAGGTGGGGAGCTCTAGGGCTAGGGAAATGGCCAAAAAATTTTGGAGGAGGAAGATGGTTTATTTATAAAGATGTGTATGTGCCCTTATTGACCGGCAAATAATAAGGAATCGGTGATATATACATTAGATCTAACATGGGGGCATGTATGTACAATGTACCAGGAGAATTTCTTGTGAAGGAAGCAAAGGCGATCGATGGACGGGGCACGGGGGAAAAATGGGAGAAGATGGGGGGTTTGACAGATTTGACAGGCTGGAGGCTGATTTATTTTCGAACATAATGGGAGCCCTTATTGACCGGCCAAAAATAAGGAATCCAAGATATATACAGGGGAAACAAGCTATGGACGTGTATAAGGGTTGTTTTGGGAGTAATTTCCGTGAAGGGACCGATGTCATTGGAGCTACGGGTCGATCGGGAAAATTTGGAGAAAACGCCATGTCTGACAGATTTGACGGGCTGGTGAGGCTGATGGCTGAGTTGACCGAGGTCAACATTGGCAGGGTTGTGATTGGTCCATGTCAGCCCGAATTTGACTCAATTATTAGACATAATAAATGAATTAATTAAATTTTGCTTATAAAATAAAAAATGTTTACTAATTAATGTAGTATTTATTTAAGATTTTTATTTATTTTTTTAATGTATTTTATTATGGGTTTATTTTAATGATGTTTTTATAAGCATATTTATATGTATTTATTTTTATTTTGTTTATTTTATTTCATTATTTTATTTTTTTTATTTTATAATTTTATAACTTATTTTTATGAGTATAAATATATTTTTATTTAATTTTTAGGAGTCTATTTATATTTTTAAATAAATGTGTTTATGTATATGTAGGTATACTTATAGGTAGTTTACCTATATATCATTTACATTTTATTTATTTAATGAATTTGATTTGTTTTTATTTTATATTTGTATTTTTAATAAGTTATATATAATATATACATTATTATAAAAATATAAATGAATAAAGAATAAAAGAATAAAAATCCCTTTTATTTATGTACATATAGGTAGCATAGGTATTTTGCCTAGGTATTACCTAGGCTTATTTTATTTTGGCTTTTTATTTTGTGTATAAAATGTATATTGTGTATTATTTTTACACAAACTCAAATTTGTATTTTTATTTATATTATTATCTACAACTTTCATGAACAAAGTTTCTTTATTTGATGATTAAATAATTATGTACAAAATAGGTGTCAAAATGCATAAATAAGTGAATAAATAAATGAGGTATTTATTGTATGATTGGCCCTTATCTCCCCCTACTTTATTCCTTGTCGACCAATTCCATGTTGGCCTTGGTCTCGGGGTTAGGGTCATAAAATAATTGCAATATTTTATTCCTTTTTCTTTTCTTCACTTTATTCTATAATTTTGGCATTAAAAACCTTATTTTCTGTGTGATTAATACAATGAATCATGAATTCTATTATGTACCATTAAATGTTATTTAACTGCATTTGCTGGGGGTTTTAAGGCCAAAATGATATAATAAAGGTGATGAAATGGAGATTCATCACCCCCCTATACTTGCCTTTGCTAGTCCCTAGCAAACACTTATGCAATAAGTACAAAAGAACAAAGAATAAGAAGAAAAGAAAAAGCAAAAATAAAGAATTTAAAGAATAAATTGAATTGATCATGATTATTAAACTCATATGTACAAAATCAAAGTTTGGAGCTCAGGTTAGACCTTGGGGTGAGAATGTGTGTGGAACCTAGTCGGGAACTAGCTCTAAAACACAATAGCCTTCGATAGTCACAGAACTCGGTTCAACCCACCTCAATAGCCTGGTCAGAACCAATCTACATCATACGTAAACCCTTATAACTATGAAGCTGACTTGTACATTGTAAGTGATAGTGGCTCTTCCCAACAGAAATGACAAAGAGACTAGCTTCTCCAGAATGACAACCCAATGATTCCCTAATCCAACAGCTCTTTCCTCGAGGAGCAGGGTATTCCCTTCTAAGTTCAAGTGGCATCCGACTCAAGAGGAGGAGGTAGAGAAAAGAATGGACGGTAGCCAGTGTATCTACCTATCCTGGGATGCAAGACCAGTGTAGTCAAGTCATCCAGCTGCAGGCTCACATGGTATAACTTTGATGCTCAAGCTTGCTTATTTTCTATATACATACTTTGCAGGCATTTTATTTTTCTACAGGCCTGACCTTTTTTTTTCAAACATACTATTTACAGCAGCATTTACATAAGGACTTTTTCCTCTTGAGCCAGAAGACTATCCCTCTTTTGAAGCTTTATTGCAACCCACAATCTCCTGTCTTTAGACCTCATGGCTATTGAACTAGGTTTGGGTGCACTTCCCTCCCTAGACGAGGACGAATGTTTCCACCCGTGTGCGTCTCAGACTGGCAAATCCAACCCCCTCACCATTCCAACTGAGTTGAGCCAAGTGAAAGGTGCAAGTGTCCAAGTTAGGTCACGGTCGGCAAGAGTCGTACGTGTGTCTCGAAAAGTTCTAGTTAGTCCACTGAGGTGACTTGAACCCAGCCCTGATTTCTCAAAGAATTAAGTCTGAATAGACCTGAAGTACCTCAGACCTAATTCCCATAAGGTTCCAGTGTAGTTAAGTGCAGTAAGGTCTAACTAAGCTCCAATCTTCGATTTTATTGGACTAGTTCAATCATCAATCTCAATGAAAGAATATGAATGCTATGCAAATGCTATTTACAAATATGCAAAGAATAATGCAATTTTCAAAGAATTTTGAAAACAAAGAAAAGGATTTTTACAAAGAATTTTTGCACATAAAACAATTTGGGCACTCACAGTAGAAAATACGTACAACTATTTACACAGGCGTGCCGCTTTATTTTAACGATTTTTAAAGAATTTAGTTTTTATTTAAAGATATATATATACACTTGTTAAAGAATTTTGTTTATTATTTATTTATTTTTATTTATAATAATTATTATATATATTATTTTAGTTATATGTGACTATACCTCAAACTTATTTGACACAAATTTTTCAAACAATTTTTGGAAACTATAGTCCAAAATAATTTTTACAAACATTTTTACAACATGTACACACATTTGAAAATCATTTTGCAAAGGTTTTTCAAAACAGTATATATAGATTTTCAAAATATTTTTTTGCAACCATTTTTCAAACCATTTGCAAATCATTTTTCAAATATTTTATTTCACACAAAGAAAATAAATATTACAAACCACACATCTTTACACAGGTTGAAAACATGTAACAAAACGTTTTCAAAATAGTTTTCAATAAATGTTCACAAAGATTTTCAAACTATTTTTCAAACATTTTGCAAAAAACATTTTCACCGGATTTATTAATCAGTATATACAAAAAGAATTTGAGGAATATTCACATCTTTTATTAAGGATTTTTAATGAATTTTTAAAGAATTATTAGCCATATTTATACGAAAGTACGAGTTATGGCTAAAGTATATACATAGTATATACGACCCCCCTATACTTAGCTTGAGCTATGTCCTCATAGATCGGAAAGAAAAGAGAGGACATAACTCGTACTGAGTATAGACAAGTCTAGAGAATATACGAATAAGAGATAAATGAGTGAGAAGTTGACCGTCCCCCCTATACTTAGGATTAAGTAATCCTAAGTATAGCAGACTGTACACAAATCAGGGAGGGTCAAGGGTGGGAATAGACAGATGAACAAATCAGGGTGCACCCCCCTATACTTAGGATAAAGTACGTCTTAAGTGTAGACACAAAGACGTGGCGATAGATCTGGGGCACACAAAACATACGGGAGAAAGAATGAAAAAGGTACACATATATACAATCGGTGAAAATTGAGTGAAGTACAGGACGGTGTCTGGTAAGAGACTACCATACTATCGTCGTCGTCTCCCTGTGAGAACGAGGATGCAGCCAGAAGGTGAAAAGACACCCTGATATGCAGTCAGGTGGGTGTCTGCTACCGAGGTCAACAGGTCGAAAGCTTAGATATCGGGTCTGGTAGCATGAAGCAGATGATCGGCTCATATGGTCATCATGAGAAATATAGCCGATACCGTAAGACCGGGAGGACGAAAGAGCAGTACAGACTCCTCCGGTTAATCCGAGTCTCAATAAGATATGGAACGGTAAGGAGCAAGAGACATTGCGGCATTCGATGGCCATGAGGTCGGAAGATCATAGGAGACACACCGAATTCTGTAAGACATGGCTCAACCCTGCGAGGGTCGTCAAGGTGAGCAAGCTCAAAGGATCCAGGAATCGAACCATAATTAGAAGACTTGGTCCCGTGATACGCAGATCGGATACATAATCAGAGATGGGACCAAGTACACAACTCAGAAGACTCAGCTTCGTGCTCCAACAGATAGGAGACACCAGCAATGAAGCTGAGTACCTACAAGGTGATGTACCCTCCCGCAGATAACCCTCGAGGAGTAGTACATGCTAGTCAATGAATAATCAGAACAGAAGCTCACCCTTCCGAGGGTCGTCAAGGAGAGCGGGCTCAAAGGAGCCTGATCCATCAGACAGATCAAAGGAACGGTCTCGGTAGGCGACAGAGCGGCTACCAACAGAAGAGACCGTCAAACTAAGAAAGTGTGGCAGCGTCCCGCAAATAACCCTCGGGGAGCGGGCTGCCAACTAGTCATGGGAACAGCAGATACCAGAAGCTCCACCTCACGAGGACCGTCAAGGCGAACAGACTCAAAGGAGTCTAATCAGATAGGTCCCATGATCCGCAGATCGGATACGCAACTCAAGATGGGACCAAAAATCATAGATATCAGACGACTCGATTCCGTGCTCCATAAATCGGAGACACAGTCAGCAGTGGGAACCGAGCGTAAAGAGAGTGTCGTAGTCTCTCGCAGATAGTCCTCGGAGAGCACTGTGAACTAAGCAAAGAATAGTCAGAACGTGTCTCTACCTTACGAGGGCCGTCAAGGATAGAGAATGGCTCAAACGAGCCGGATCCATCAGACGGACCCGCATAGTGGTCTAAGTAGTCGACAAGGTGGCTACCAACAGAAGAGACCAATCAGATCGGAAATATGTCATAGTCTCCCGCAGATAACCCTAGGGGAGCTATGAGCTAGACATGGAATAATCAGAAAAGTGGAGCTCTGCCTTGCGAGGACCGTCAAGGAGAGCGGACTCAGATGAGTCTAGTACAATGGCCTCGTGTACTGACAGGTCAAGTACACAATCACAGGGGGAGGTCGTGCAGGAATATCATCTGACTCGGTTTCAGGTCCCATCACAATGGCGACCCAAGCAGTGTGTGAACCCGCAGTCCTAGAAATTGTCGTATTCTCCCGTAGATAGTCCGCGGGGAGGAATGCGTGCTACATCAATGTAGGTCATGGGAATGCTGGCAAGTCATCTCAGGTCCTCAAAAGCAATAAATTACTCAATCATCCGGAGGGCATAAGATCAAGCAAGGGAGCAAATAATCATGTCAGTCACCAAACATCCCTCGGGTCATTCCAATCCGCTGAGATGGCACGAAAAATAGTCAGGAATCCTCTAAGTGACAGGGTGGATTTGAGAGTCAGGAGATCAAGGATGGGGCAAATAAGAAGATGCGAAAACTTGTAGGAACCGCACACCTATATCAGGAATTCCAAATCAGAATAATCAGTCAATCCTCAAAAATCAAGATGGGTGGGACCTCAAGATAGATCAATCAATAACCATGAAATCTTCATCGAATTATCGCATCATATCACATCCTTAATCCGGTGTGCGAGAACTAAATCTTCAATAAATAATCACACCTAATGATCATGCATTCCTCAAAAATCCTCAATAAGCTCATATGCTTGTGTCCAAAATCAAATCCACCAGATCACTCTCAGCAACCTCAATATCATTGGCCCGACTTACACAAATAATCTGTATAGATAATCCTCGATGTGGGCCTTATCATTATGCCCAGCATTCCCGGGTAAAGGGAGAGATGATACAGGGGATACGAGGAAGATGGATAAGAAGGGTACACAAAGGGAAGTAGAGAAGCTTATTGAGCGGGCGTGCTAATATCATGGGTGGTAGAAAGGTGATACAGAGGGAACGAGGAGGGCAGGGGAGAAGATCGGTACATAGACAAAATTGGGTGTTCCACACAAGGCGGGAACACCGTCAAAATTGCGGTCCGAAGAGCGGTCTCTCCTCTAACCAGAGAAGATGGTACGATGGATACATAGAAGATGGTGAAGAAGTGGGAAACAAAGGACTTGGCGAAGAATGATTGAGCTCAAGCGCCAATATCACGACTCGATGCAATATGAAGAGCTGTATGTATAAGAGAGGTAGAGAGACTCAAAAATAAAAAAAATGCATGACTCACACGGTGGGACCGACTACTCTAGGGATGAAAGAGAAACACAATGAACTCCAAGTCACAATCAATACACAAGGCAAACCCCCAATTCACCTACTCAACACAGTGAAGACCATCAGGTGACGGTCATTTATCTTTTCGATTTTAGAGTTAGGTGAGATCGCAAAAATTGTACAATCACTTAGGAGGCTTGATAGGATTTGGGCTCTACTCCTTAGTGTGTACGTGAGCATTTAAAACGCATCCAATGAGGGGGTTGCTCTCCCCAAGACAAGGAATCCATTACGTTTTATTTTTAGGTCCACCAGAGTAAGCAGTCCCGATTTTATTTAAGTTATCACTTTTTTTTGGGCATTTTCAATGCACGTGCCTATCGAGGTTCCAATTTCCATTAAGCATCCTAGGTTGGCAAAAACAGAGGGAGAAGATCGGAAAATCCATGCAAGTCGGAAAACGATGATGAATGCCAAGTAAGAAGACTTACAGTGCCTCCCAGCTCTCTCCATGCGGGATGCATAACAGAATTTGAAACCTATGCTATATGCAAATGCAAACCGAAGAAATCGCCCTAGGTACAGGAATTGCTATTATCGTGAAGCACCACAAGTCGCTCAGTTACCTTTAGCCTCAAAAAGTCCGGTCTTGGCTCACCCCTCCTCTGTGCTCAACACACTTGAGCTTAGGAGAAAGCGCTTTGCGGGGCTCGCTATGGCACAAAGGCTAAGAGATAAATGAACGGTTGTTTAGAGTTTGATCTAGATCCAAAGCGAACTATAGGTACATGCAAATATTAGGGTGTTTGGACCTAACTCTTCGAGCAAGCAACTCCTAAGCTAAGGCCCATTCACACAAAATAGTAAAAATAAAATTAAAAGAAAAGGCATCAAAAATCATCGAGGCCCCAAGGGAACAATCCCTCGGGCACTGGACCTCGGGAGTCGAAGTGTACCTGTGAGAGTCCTGTATTATTACAAAATTCAAGTGTCACTCTCTTACATGAATATACATAATAAAATGAAATAAACTAAAATGCATCAAAAGTGTGGACTGTCTTCCAAAAATCTTCCTTCATCTGTCCTTGATGCTCTCTCCTGTTGGCTAGGCATCGAAGAGCCAACTCCACCTTGCTTGGGTGCATAGGTCCTCCTAAGAGGTCCTCCTTTGCTTGGCGGTCCCTCGCATCACCGACAAAGAAAGGAGATGGTCAGAGCAGTCAATCAAATAATATCAAATAGAAATAAAAACAAAACAAATAAATAAATCAAGGACATGAGCAAACAATTGAATAAATAGACAAATACGCTTACAAAATCATACAAAATCCGTTGCCTCCCCGGCAACGGCGCCATTTGATGAAAGGGGATTTGCCAAGGTTGTATCGTTCCACAAGGTGGAGAGACTGTCGCTGAGTTGACCTCAGACGAAATCCCCAAATCGATCAACAATTAACCCATAATAAATATATGCAATGAATATCCAAAAATGTGGAGTTAAAATTTATTATAACTCTACATGCAAATGTGTATAGGTGTAAGTACAGGTAGAGGTCGAACACTGGGAGGCGAAGGAAATGTATGTGATGTATCATTTATTCAATCCATTGTTCATGTCCATTTATTGTTTCTGTGGGTTTTGGATTTTATATTTTTTTATATTTTTGTTTTTATAATTTTTATGTTGTTTTTATATTTTATATTTTTTTTTTATATTTTTAGTTATATAAATATATGTATATATATAAAGATATGTATAAAGAGATATATATATAAGAAGAGAGAGAGGAGTAATATAGTATATAGATATATATAGATATAAATGCTTAAAATATATATATATATAGATATAATTTTTTTTGCTTTTAATATTTTTCTAATTTTTTTGTTAGATTTTGGAGCATTCTGATTTTTTTTATTTTTTCTTTTTCATATTTTTAGGGTTTTTCAATTTCTGGACTCAATATATGTACAAATATACCATATATAAATTTTTTGGAAATTTTCAAAAACATTTTTAAATTTTTTTGTATTTTTTTTAATTTAAACAGTACAAAAAGGGCTTCTTTTTCATTTTTACTAATTAGGAAAAATGCAAAAAAATATGAAATAAAATATGGGCGTACAAGGGCATCACATGAAACATCTATCCTAATTTTTCTAGATTTTTAGAAGCCTCATAGGTACTTTTAATAAATAGATAAAAGACACAAAAATAAACAGCCTGGCAGGGGCATTTTTGCAAATAAAATAAGTGACAGGGGCATCAGTGCAAATATACCTACAGAAATAAACATTTATTTTAATTTTTGAAACTAATTTACAATTAACAAAAAACAACTAGGGCAATAGTGCAAAATTCCCGCGCCTCACGTGGGACTGCACGTGAGGCGCTGAAGGACCAAAAAGTAATTTTAGGAAGTACCGGGGTCCTTTAGTAAAATTTACAATTTATTTACAACGTTATAACTTATTTAAAAAATTAAATATTAAATACACAAAAGGCGGGGGCATAAGTGAAAATTACCCCCAACAGGCGCTCGATCCAATGGCTGGGCGTTCTTCACTTGACACGCGTCGCTTCCTGGTGAGACGATGACGGTTCACGGATCCACGGTGGAGATTAGATCATTTGGCCTGATCCGACGGCTAAGGCGCGGGCAGATACGACGGTTGAGGCTCGACCTGGGGAGACCTCCTTCATCTGACGGCGGCGAGGCAAGGTGGAAGAACAGGGAAGAAGGCCGGGATGGCCGAACTTCCCCGCCTTCAAGCTCGCTTCTTCGGCGTCCTTTGAGGCTTCTTAGGCTCCCACTGGCTTCCTGACTGGTGGCTCTAGCTGCTGGAGGTGTCTGATCGGACGGAGGGGTACTGGAGCGCCACCACGACGTCGAAGAAGTCGAGAGGCTCCAGGTACCTCCGATGAACTCTGAAAGCATCTCCTGGAGCCCTTCTTTGCTCCTAACCTGCAGGAAAGAACTCACGCGGCTCGAGGGGAGATCCCTCGATCGAAAATTGAAGCTGTTAGCACAAGAAATGGGAGAGGTGGCGAAGCCTCCGGCGAGCGGCGGAGTTGAGGCTCCGATTCGCAGATCTGGAGCAGATCAGGTTGAACGGGAGTGGTCTGGAGGTGTAGAATGCGGAGGGGATTGAAGTGAAGGCTATCGGAAAAACAGTCGGAAACAAGGTGGCGAAGTCGCCGGAGCAAAGCTCCGGCGAACTTCGATTTAGCTAACCTAAGCTATTCTAATGATCTAAATGCATAATAAAAGACAGGAATGAAATGCGGGAATAAAAATCTACCTAAGAAAATAAATGCGTAGCTCTTATACCTAGAAAAACTCCAGGGAGCAGGACGACTGCCGGAGCGCCGCCATGGGCGCATCTCCTTCCTCCGCGAGCTTCCACAACGTTCAGGGGATCTCCATCTGTCACCTGGATGCACTCTTGGCCGAAGGTGGGGAGCTCTAGGGCTAGGGAAATGGCCAAAAAATTTTGGAGGAGGAAGATGGTTTATTTATAAACATGTGTATGTGCCCTTATTGATCGGCAAATAATAAGGAATAGGTGATATATACATTAGATCTAACATGGGGGCGTGTATGTACAATGTACCAGGAGCATTTCTTGTGAAGGAAGCAAAGGCGATCGATGGACGGGGCACCCGAAAAAAATGGGAGAAGATGGGGGTTTGACAGATTTGACAGGCTGGAGGCTGATTTATTTTCGAACATAATGGGAGCCCTTATTGACCGGCCAAAAATAAGGAATCCAAGTTATATACAGGGGAAACAAGCTATGGGCGTTATAAGGGTTGTTTTGGGAGTAATTTCCGTGAAGGGACCAATGTCATTGGAGCGACGGGTCGATCGGGAAAATTTAGAGAAAACGCCATGTCTGACAGATTTGACGGGCTGGTGAGGCTGATGGCTGAGTTGACCGAGGTCAACATTGGCAGGGCTGTGATTGGTCCATGTCAGCCCGAATTTGACTCAATTATTAGACATAATAAATGAATTAATTAAATTTTGCTTATTAAATAAAAAATGTTTATTAATTAATGTAGTATTTATTTATGATTTTTATTTATTTTTTTAATGTATTTTATTATGGGTTTATTTTAATGATGTTTTTATAAGTATATTTATATGTATTTATTTTTATTTTGTTTATTTTATTTCATTATTTTATTTTTTTTATTTTATAAATTTATAACTTATTTTTACGAGTATAAATATAATTTTATTTAATTTTTAGGAGTCTATTTATATTTTTAAATAAATGTGTTTATGTATATGTAGGTATACTTATAGGTAGTTTACTTATATATCATTTACATTTTATTTATTTAATGAATTTGAATTGTTTTTATTTTGGATTTGTATTTTTAATAAGTTATATATAATATATACATTATTATAAAAATATAAATGAATAAAGAATAAAAGAATAAAAATCCCTTTTATTTATGTACATATAGGTAGCATAGGTATTTTGCCTAGGTATTACCTAGGCTTATTTTATTTTACAAATTCTTTTTAGTTTTCTTTTAACTTTAATATGTACATGTATTGTATACATTATTTACAAAATTCTAAAAAATATGAATTTATAAAAAAAATGAATATTGAATAAAATGAATATTTTAATTAGGTATTATGTACAAGAAGGGCTAAAAACCTAACTTCCACAGATGGACTCAAAAAATCATGAAACCAATTTTATAAAATAGTTCTTGGAATGCTATATACAATTAAAGGTGAGTTTGGGTGATTTGGAGTTTTTATTTGCAAGATATGGGTCTGTGAAGTTGAGATTTTGGCTTTTTATTTTGTGTATAAAATGTACATTGTGTATTATTTTTACACAAACTCAATTTTGTATTTTTATTTATATTATTATCTACAACTTTCATGAACAAAGTTTCTTTATTTGATGATTAAATAATTATGTACAAAATAGGTGTCAAAAATGCATAAATAAGTGAATAAATAAATGAGGTATTTATTGTATGATTGGCCCTTATCTCCCCCTACTTTATTCCTTGTCGACCAATTCCATGTTGGCCTTGGTCTCGGGGTTAGGCTCATAAAATAATTGCAATATTTTATTCCTTTTTCTTTTCTTCTCTTTATTCTATAATTTTGGCATTAAAAACCTTATTTTCTGTGTGATTAATACAATGAATCATGAATGCTATTATGTACCATTAAATGTTATTTAACTGCATTTGCTGGGGTTTTTAAGGCCAAAATGATAGAATAAAGGTGATGAAATGGAGATTCATCACATGCCTTCCATCTTCTCAGACATGGTGGACAAATGTTTTGAGGTCTTCATGGATGACTTTTCGTTCTACACGATGGGTTTGATGATTGTCTTGTTTGCCTAGACTGAATACTTCAGCATTGCATATAGGTCCACTTAGTCTTATCTTGGGTGAAGAGTCATTTGATAATGACTCAAGGGACTTTCCTTGGTCATATCATCTCAAATAGGGCCAAGGTAGATATCATCAAGTAGCTCACTCCACCGTCCAATTTGAGACAGTTGTGGTCTTTTCTCGGGCATATTGGTTTCTACCGACGGTTCATACAGGACTTCAGTCGAATTTCCGACTGCTTACTAATTTATTCATGAAAGACATCGAGTTCCTCGTAAATGATAAGTGTCTTTCATCATTTGAGACTCTCAAGAATTTAGTTATTCAGGCTCCTATCCTTTAGCCACCCGATTAGTCTCTCCCAATCGAGATCATGAGGGATGCTTCTGATTTTGCCCTAGGGGTTGTGCTTGGATAGAGGAGGGATAATGTACCATTTGCCATTCACTGCGCTAGCCTAACTTTGGATATCACTCAACGGAACTATGTTGTGACTGAGAAGGAGATGCTAGCCGTAGTATTCACTCTTGATATGTTCAGATCATATGACCAAATAGATCCTTCTTTTTCATGAGTTTGACATTGAGAGTAAGGATAAACCTGCAGTCAAGAATGTGGTGGCGTATCACCTTTTTCTATTAGAGCATCTTGAGGATTCTGATATGACCACACCTATGACTGAGACATTCCCATACGAGGTGATTCTCGATATCATCTTGCTTCCATTGTTTGATGACATTATGAACTATCTTGTTGCCAAGAAATTTCCACAAGGTTGGCCAAGGCAGCGACTTGAGACCTTCCTCGCGAAGGCCAAGTCGTACCATTAGGAGGATCCCACCCTTTACCACGAAGGGAGGGATACTGTCTGACATCGATGTATTCCTCAATAGGAGCACCATAATGTCCTCACCTATTGCCGCAAGCTTAAGGTAGGAGAACATCATTCTGGGAGACGAACAACGTAGAAGGTTCTCTAATCCAGCCTTTGGTGGCCTACCCTCTTAAAGGATTCAGATGAATTCGTGAAGAGGTGTACTGGCTATCAGAGGATGGGAACTTGTGGATAGAGAGATATGATGCCCATGCAGCCCATTCACTTCTGTGAGGTTTTTGAAGCATGGGGCATCGATTTCATGGGTCCATTCCCTATGAGTCAGGGGTTTGAGTACATTTTATTAGCCGTGGATTATGTGAGTCGTTGGGTTGAGTCCATCCCCGCCCGAGCTGCAGATGCAAAGACTATTTGCAAATTTTTGATGAAGAATATCATTTCACGGTCCAGGGTATCTAGAGTCTTAATTTCTGACGGGGGGACACATTCTATCAATGACAAGATAAGGGCCCTTACTAACGAGTTCAACATTGACCATAGAGTTACCAAGCCATATCATCTACAGACGAATGGTCTAGCTGAGGTTTCAAATAGGGAAATTAATACGATTTTGCAGAAGGATGTCCGGCCAGACTGAAAGGATTGGTCACAGCTTTTGGTCTCGGTCTTGTGGGACTATGGGACTTCCTTCAAGACACCTTTGGGAACATCTCCTTTTCGACTTGTTTTTGGCAAGACATGCCACCTACTGATGAATACTCATTCATAACTCTTTATTCTTATATTTTAGCTACAAAAACCTTTGCAAATGCATGTATATATTTGTAAATATAAATAATTACCAAAAGCATGCATGGTGTAAATAGTAATAATTAGCATGTTTTTGTGCAAAAATAAAAGAAAAAGATCAAAAAGAAAAAGAGGGAAATATTTAGAATAAATATTGAGCAACCTAACCCAAGGGAGGGCACAGAATGGGCCTGACCGCATAAAAGCCAAAGTAGAGGGAGATAGGGGCTCATGGGTGTAAATATATATGTAAATAAAATAAAAATATTTTCCTCCCAAAAATAGACTAAAAAGGGCTTGTAAATACTTGTATTTATTTATAAATATAAAATCAAGATAAAAATAGAAAAATTAAAAAGAAAACAAAAATAGATCACTTGTGCATAATCACCATGTACATAGCCCCTTTATCTATATTTATTTTACCCTGTAAATAAATAAAAATTAAATTCCATAAAATTTGTAAATACTCTATATTTTATGATGTAAATAAATAAAATAAAAACAATTAAAACAAAAACAAAATAAAAAGAACAAAATTAAAAACCCAAAAATACATTGTAAATATACCATGTATATACATGAACATATGTATTTATTTTACCCTTGTATATAAATAATAAAAATAAAATAAAAAATATCTCTTTATTCCTAATTTTATGATATAAATAAATAAAATATATAATGGGAATAAAAGTGTATAAAAATAACAAATTAAAAATCAAAAAGAAAAATCCATATATTGTATATATACCTATATATAGCTATATAATGTAAATACACTATTTTTATTTCGAAAAATTAATTACAAATCACTAAAAAATAGAAAAAATAAAAATAAAAATATTTCATGTTTTGACTTTTTAATAAATCGGCCATTTGCTATTTTTAAATGATTTTATAAATCTTTTCCACGTGGCCTGTCCCCATTGGTCCACGGGGGTTGTTGACCGCCCGGTCAACTCCCCCCCCCCCCAGGACCACCTCCCACGGGTATTAGGTGCCCGACCCGATTTCTCTTAATTTTCGCACCTAAACCCGATCTCCTCTCTCCTAAACCCCGGGTCCGTTTCGCTCCTGCCACATCCGATACCCTCGCCGACACATCCGCCTCGGGGTCCGCGCTCCACATTGCCCTACCCGATCACTTCTAGCCGAAACTGCACCCATATAAATCTCGAGCTCCGCCACCCTATTGCTCATCTTTGGCTTGTCATTCCTCCTTCCAGTGACCTCCACCTTCCGTGCGAGAGTGACAGCTTGCCCCGGAGGTGTAGCAGCGAGGCGGAGGGTGCTAGAACCACTGATCCGGCGGTTTGCTCCGCCGTGATCCGCCCAGAGCAGGAGCCAGAGCCTCGGACGACGACGGTCCTCGAAGCAAGGACCCAGAGCTGCCCAAGCTCGTCCCCAGTCGACCCATCCACCCAGGTAGCTTAGATTTCTTCTCTATTTCCCGAATTTCGATTTTCCCCCTATTTTCACCGTCGCCGACTATCGCCGATTCCGACCATCTCATCCTTCCACTCGATCATCGGAAACCATCATCACATTCACCCTTCCCCCGCGCATCTTCTCCGCACATCAACTCAACCCAGTTCGCACAGGAGCTGGGGATTCGAGCTCCTCCATCCACCCCCTCGCCGGAGCTCGACCACTGCGCCTCACTAACCACTTTCACCACGCCTAACGGGGTCGAGGCAGTTTGCCCTCGACCCGCGAGCTTGCTGGTGCTCTTTGCAGGTACATCTGAGCCCATCTGAGGGCTTGGACCATCAGGTCCAGCAGCTCCGCCTCCGCCCGACTCTTCAGAGCTCCTCGGAGCTCCATTGAGTCATCGGAGGCCTCCATTAGACGCGGAGGGCCCCGCAGCTCCCTTCTCCGATCTTCAGCGAGCTTCCAGGAGGAGACCAGCGCCGTCACGAGCCCGGCGAAGTTCGCCGGAGCGCAGTTCGTCCACCATCATTCTCCGCCGTCCGATCAGCCTCAGCGCTCCAGTTCAGATCTCGTCCATCCATTCCAAGAGCAGCAGCTACCGCACGATCATCAAGAGGACTGATCCAGACCGTCCGATGGTCTAGGCTTAGTCACGACGCGTCTCCACCGTTAGATCCAGCACGTGGCATCCATCCCGAGGAGCCCAGCATTGGAGTGCCACTCGTCCCTGACCGTTTGATCCACCACGTGGCATCCATCTGACGGCTTCATTAATAAAGGGTAATGTACCCTTAGGCCCTGCTCTTTATTTTATTTACCGTTTAGTCCTGTAAGTACGTTAGATAGTTGTTTTATTTTTTGGTACATTTGCATTTTGGCCCTGAGTTTTATTTTATTCGCATATATGCCCCTGTGTATGGTGTAGCACGTGCATCGACACGTGTTTTGTTGGGTATTTTGCATATTTAGCTCTGTAGTTCTGCACTGTTATGAAATGAATGAATACTTTTAGATAATTGCATTTATACCCCTGTGCGTGAATTAATTGTGCATGTGCGTTTATTTGTGGGTAAATTACAAACAAGTCCTCGGACTTTTGGTACCTGTTACCAAATAGTCCCAAAACTTGGTTTTGTTTACATTTAGGTCCCTGAGTGCCCCAGGCACACGCTGCGTGCGTGATTCCTTGGGTAATTTGCACCGGACCCCCAGAGCTTTGGGTATTTGCACTCAGGTCCCTATGCACAGTACCTAAGTTTTATTTTGAATAAAATAGCAAATCAACTCCGAATTCAATGAAAATTGGATACATGGCTCTTGCCATGTTGTAAAATTTTCTGGAATTTTTAGAGACATTTTTGTTTTTATTTGATATTTTTAAAAATTCAAAAACAACCATTTTTGTTACTGTCTGTTTTAAAAATTCACAAAAATATTAATACTTATCTAAATATTACAAAAAAAATAGATACTATTTAGATTGTTGTGTTTGATTTTCTGGCCAATTTTGGCCAATTTTCTATATATAAAACTCTTACAAATTGAATAACACCTAAAAACACATAAAAATTCTAATAAATAATTTAAAAATCCAAAAATCATAAATCCAGTGCCCAAATTTTCCTTAAACTTTCTATTTTATAGGAAAATTACCTCCAGGAATAAATACGCTCTTTTGCATTTTAAACTGGCCTTTTACTCCTGATTGGACAGTACCTTCAGTTTCTTACCTTGTTTCATTTTTAGAAAATTAAATAAAAATCCCAAAAATTCACTAAAAACAGTAAAAATCATGAAATACATAAAAACATTTTTATTTGAATTTTTGCTTGATTTTTTATGCATTAAATAAATAGTTGAATTGCCTTGTTTTCTTGTTCTCTTTATTTTCTTAATTAATTAAAAATCTAAAAAAATTATAAAAATTAAAAATCCACCAAAAATATCTTTTCTCTTATTTTATTTCCTTTTTCGACTACTTCGTAGGCTGCAAGGCCATTACGTGCTCCTTGTGTTCAACCCTGGTCGCTATACCAGGTTAATAAAATAGCAAGACCGCTATTGGATTTTCGAGTTGATTTCGTCTTGTTTGGTGGTCTCTTTTTCTTGATTGACCGAGTCTGATTGCTTGGGTCGCAACGACCATTGACGACCTTTTACCTGAGTGATCAGGCCAGTCATCAGAATGGAGCCGTTGCCGGGGAGCACGGCTTAGTAGTTTTTATTTTTACTTCAATTTCTTTTTCACGGCTTTCCGCGGCTTTTTCTGAGTCCGCGGCTTTTCGTGGCTTTTTGTTTTTCTCTTCTTTTCGCTTTATTTTGTTTTATTTTATTTTCTTTTGTTTTTGTTTTTACTTGATTTTTGTTTGTTTATTTTATTTTGCATTTTTGTACATATTCCCTGTTTTATTTTCTTGTTATTATTTGATTATTTTATTGTTCTGACCACTTGTTTCTTTCTTGCGAGGGCCCGAGGACCGAGGCGGCTGCTTTCAAGAAGTCGGCGCAACCACGAGACTCGGAGGCGGCTCCCTTCTGCATGGAGCTGCAGGAGAGCGTAAGAGAGTAGACGAGCGGGCGAGGATTAGTTTAGATTTTTATTTTCATTTCATTTGATTATTGTAATAATACAGGGACAGACTCAGACTGTGGACTTGGCTTGA
This sequence comes from Ottelia alismoides, assembly GCA_037367405.1. Classification (NCBI taxonomy): domain Eukaryota; kingdom Viridiplantae; phylum Streptophyta; class Magnoliopsida; order Alismatales; family Hydrocharitaceae; genus Ottelia; species Ottelia alismoides. The sequence goes on from JAZKJV010005826.1 coordinate 227,393, forward strand.
CTAGCGGGTCTGTTTCGCCGAGCACCGGTGTGCTCGGGGGACCCTTAGGTTTTTCGCGGTTTTTCTCGCGGCTTTTGGTTTTCTTGCTGCCTTTTACGTTTTTCAGCGGTTTTTATCGAGCCCCTAGACTTAGGATTTTCTACTTGACTGTGCCGTAATTAGTAGGAACTCCAGACCTAATTATCTGCCTGTTCCTATAGTGCGATTAATTGGACCTACTAATAATTCATTAATAAAAATAACTGACTCACTCCCTTCGTAGCCTATGTGCCGTAGCCTGCCCTGCCAAGCGTTGCTTCTGAACCCGATGTGTCGGGAGGAGGAGGGGTAGACCGAGACTGGACGTTTGGCTTGAAGGATCGGTGACCAGTTAGATGGTTCATCGAGTAGAATTGCCTGTTTAGGACTCGGTTTTCATCGCTGCACCATATAGGTAGTTTACTTTCTGTCTTTACATTTCTGCGCGGATCACTTGCATGTAGAGTGCTGGAGACAGGTACGCATACATATCTCTGCATGCATCATTGATTTCATCGCAAATCGGCTTTTTCGTCTTCTCCCCCTGTTTTTGACTTAATAATCAGGAGAACCAAAAAATTCGTTAGGCCTTTGTTTTTATTGAAAAATATTAAAAAGAAAAACCATAAAATTGGGACTGTTTAAGCTATTGAACCTAAAAGACACTTGACTTAAAAATTTGTCTTGGGGAGAGCAACCCCCTCATTGATTGGTTTGCTTGTGCGAGAGAGTGACCCGTTCACTAGGTAGAGCCCTCCGGTGTTATTCCCGACTGATTACCGACTCTTCCGTGCGGGCCAGTTGGTTAAGGTAGCATCGGGTATCCCAGTAGGTCACGTAATCGCTCTGATAGATTGTTTGTTCACCAAAATAAAATTTGACAAGATAATCCGACCGAGTCTTTACGGTCTTCAGCTCGCGTTGCATTGGTGAACTGAGGGGTTTGTATTTTGATCATAGTTTCTCCAGATTCCATCCGCCTTACTCGCCAGATCACAATGATGGGTAGACGATCTCTTAGGCAGCCTCTGGCTGCACCGCTTTCGGGCGCATCTACCCGTTCATCTAGGTTGGCCCGTGAGAGACGAGACCAGCTCTCCGAGCCCGAGTATGATTCCGCCCTGTTCCTCCTCGACCCCCTTTCTTTCGGTTCTGAGAGACATGAGCCAGAGGAGAGATTAGCAGATTTGTCAGCACCTGAGTTTGGCTCATTTGATTTTGCAGACGCCATGGCCGGCAGTTCCGAAGATTGCTCCTGAGGTCCACAGCCTGAGCACTTTGTGCTGGACCAGGGCGCGATCAACTCCATCCTGATCGCCTCCCTAGAGACCATTCAGCAGCAGTTGAGGGATCATGGAGCATTCATGCTTGATATGAGGAGAGAGATGGAGCAGATGCGAGCAGAGAGAGATCAGAGGAGAGAAGGGTCGAGGATCCGGGAGGATGCAGATGCAGCAGCCGCAGCCGCGGCAGGAGGACCACCGAGACCGATGCGGGAGTTGCACAACCCCAGATCGACGCTGATGCACCACTGGGTCGTACTTCCAGCTATCGGGGGGACTTCAAGTTCCCCCCGAACACCTTGCAGTTACTCCCCCGCTTCCACGGGCTCGCCACTGAGGAGCCCCATCTCCACCTCCAGGTGTTCCTCATGATCTGCAGTACTGTCCATGATCGTCAGGTGGACCAGGATACGATTCGGATGATTGCCTTCCCCTTTTCCTTGGCAGACAAAGCAGCCACCTGGCTGAAGCATTTGGGGAAGTTTATTTACACTTGGGAGCAGCTCTGCACCGAGTACTTACACAAGTACTATCCACTCGGGCGGACCAATGCAGCGAGAGCCCTCATCAACAACTTCTCCATGCTCCCCAACGAGCAATTCCATGAGGCATGGGAGAGGTCCCGAGAGCTGACTGATCGATGCCCGCACCATGATATTTCGAAGCCCAACCTTGTGCAGAGCTTCTTCAGCGGGTTGACACCAGAGCTCCAGGGCTTGGTGAACGCTTCTTGTGGCGGGTCTTACTTCGCCAAGGATCATGACCAGGTCTGGGCCATCTACGAGGAGATGGCCGAGAACTATATGGTGATGTCCCAGACTAGGTTGTACACTCAGGGCAGACCCCAGCAGCAGCCAGGACCCGTGTAGTACCAGAGTATAGCACGGGTTGACGTCGGTCCATCCAGTTCATCCGCAGTAGCAGCAGCACAGGCAGAGTCATCCGCTGCGGATATGGGTATCATTAGCGAGAAGTTGGATCTGATGGAGCTAATAGAGAAGAAGCAGTGCCAGGGCATCACTCAGATGGAGCAGATGGCACAGACTCCGAGCGACATGAAGACCCAGCTCATGTGTCTCCAGGAGGCACAAACGGCTTCACAGCCCCATCTTCAGTCGCGAGGCGATCACGACGGCAACGGCAGCTCGTCCCAGTGCTCCAGCTCACACCAGCAGCCTAGACAGGTTCACCTTGTACAGGCGGAGCCGTACCAGCAGCCGCAACCCACCTACCAGTCACCACCATCTCCAGACTTGCAGATGGTGGTATACCAGCCTGATTAGTCTCTGGCAGTACTCCCGCCAGCCCAGTACGATGCAGAGCCATTGATGGATGTCAACGGGATTTGGTATGACCGTCCTCAGCCTGGGATCCGACGAGACCATCCCGGATGCAGGTGGGGGAACAGAGGTGCCCAGCCCCAGTAGCAGCCATCTGGTCAGGGAGGAAGTACAGCTAGCAGAGAGATCACCAGCCGCAGCAGCAGCCCCCAGTCTACCCTTCACAGCAGCAGCAGTAGTCATCCTTCGTTCCTCGTCCCTATCAGCAGGGATAGTTTTAGAGACGTGAGCAGCAGCCACACCAGCAGCATCCTCCTACTTACCCCTCTCACCAGCAGCAGCACCAGTTCCAGCAGCCTCACTACCAGAGAGGCTACCCGTCGGGCTCCCATGGTCCACCATACGAGAGCCTCGCCTTGGACGACATAGCCCGCCTCCTCACGGACCAGCAGGCTACTTTCAGACGGGAGATGGATGAGTTCTGCCAGGAGATGCAGGACATTGTGAGAGGGAAGGTCGTCATCCCTGCCCATATTGAGCCGAATCCCAACAGCCTGAAGCGGAAGTCTGAGCAGGTAGCTTACACTGAGCATGCCACTCCTAGTGATCCATTTGATGATATGTCTGCAGACCTTTTTGATGTTGATTTTATCACACTTAGGAGCGGTAGGACACCAGCTGGCGGCGGCGCCTCGTCTGAGCGACATCACGAGGACACACCTAGGGCGCCAGATGAGGAGCAGGAGAGCGGTACTGAGGCCGCTCATGTTGATGATGGTGGTACTGATGCCACTAAGGATGCTGATTCTACAGGCGGTGCTGAGGCCGCCATTTCACCAGTTCGAGGAGGTGGTACTGATGCCACCCGACATGCCGAGCCAGAGCGCGGTACTGAGGCTGTGAGATGTCCAGTTGAGCCAGCCAGCGGTGGTACTGAGGCCACCAGATTTCATTCTTAGAGAGCTGTAGTTTTTCCTCATTCTGATGTATCTCGGAACCATGTTGTGAATAAAGGAAAAGGTTTAGTTTATTCTGGTCCCACTGTGGTGCGTGATGTATATGTGGATCCCGCCGTCGAGCCATCTAGACCTTTTTCTAGTCCTTCATCTGAGAAGGACCCAGTGATCCCCTTCCCTAGAGCCCTTCAGATGGGGAAGGGGAAGAAAAAAGAAAAAGATCCAAAAAAGAGAGAGCAGGTGGAGTTCAGCCAGAGCATGATTGATCGTTTCCATATCCAGCTGACCCTTCAGGAGGCTTTGCAGCACATTCCCCTTCTTCAGCGTTCGTTGAGAGACAGGACTACAGTCAGGAGGAGGAGGAGGAACCATCACTCAGAGATCCATGTGCTGACGAAAGCCACGTGCTTCGCGATTCAGAACCGTCTGTCGGCCAAGAGGCCAGATTCAGGAGCCCCTTATGTCAGATGTCATATTAGAGAGCAGAGGTTTGACCGGACTCTATTAGATAGCGGATCGTCTATCAACCTCCTTCCGGCAGCCCTTCTCGACCGCTTCGAGTTGGGCACTCTTAGAAAGAGCAGGACAGTCCTTCAGTTTGCTGATCGATCTGTCAAGAGGCCGAAGGGGTTGTTGCGAGACGTTGTCTTCACTATTCAGGGCCTGCAATTCCCCGTGGACTTCGTAGTGTTGGATATGGAGATCCCTGATTCAGTGACCGATACCCCCATCATTCTCGGTCGTCCGTTCTTGGCCACAGCCAAGGCGGTGACTGACCATGATAGCGGGAAGGTATACTTTCGCGTCGAGGGCGAAAGTGTACAAATAGAGACGGTCGAGGACTACAGAGCCAGAGAGAGATAATCCTCAGAGACCAGTTCAGATGCAGAGCAGCTGACAGATGCCGGGCTAGACATCCACAAGGACTGAGACTTTGTGATCACAGACGATGAGGCAGTATGGGCAGACCCAGCAGCACAGGCCATCCTCTCATTTTCAGACACAGCTGATGCCGAGATGACAGCAGAGGAGAGCTTGGAGAGCACAACCCTGGTTCAGGATACTTCATTGGCAGCAGAGCCGGTTCTCGATCGCGACACAGTTTTTAGTGATGATGGTGGTACTGAGGCCACCTTGTGTGACCGTGGTGCTGATGCCACCTTTGTTGATGCAGATCCCTCGGATTAAGAGTCTGATTGGGCAGATTGCGAGGATTATATGCCAGACCTGAGTCCCACGGAGCCTACAGCTGAGGAGGAGGTAGATGCCGAGAAGATCAGAGAGAGTTCAGTTGAGCAGCCTTCTTCAGATCCAGTTTGCGAGAGTACGTTCTCATTCTCCCAGGCAGATTTGGCAGCATACACGCATCTCCTTTCGAAGCCAGATCCACCAGCGCCCAGCTGTCCAGAGCTGAAGCCGCTCCCTACTTCGCTGAAGTATCGATTCCTTGCGGGCGAGCCTGAGATGTACCCAGTCATCATCTCCGCCGATCTGACTGGAGAGCAAGAATCCCGTTTGATGGGGGTTCTTGAAAAGAACCGCAAGGCAATCAGATGGAGCATAGAAGATCTCCATGAGATTAGTCCATCACGTTGCTCCCACCATATCTATCTCGAGGATGGGGCGAAGCTGTCGCGTGAGTTCCAGCGGTGGCTGAACCCCAACTTGAGAGAGGTCGTCATGAAGGAAATCTCGAAATGGTGGAGCGCATATTTTATTTATCCCATTTCTGACTCCAAGTGGGTCAGCCCCTTGCATGTGGTGCCCAAGAAGACGGGCATCACGACTGTGATCAGTGAGTCGGGAGAGGAGATTGCTACACGAGTACCCACTTCTTGGCGGGTCTGTGTTGACTACAGAAGACTCAACCATGCCACCAAGAAGGATCATTTCCCCCTGCCTTTTATTGACTAGATCATTGAGAGACTAGCAGGGAAGAGCCATTACATTTTCCTGGATAGGTACTCGGGCTACAACCAGGTAGCCATCGCTCTTGAGGATCAGGAGAAGACCACCTTTACCTGTCCCTTCGGCACATACGCCTTCCGAAGCATGCCATTTGGGATATGCAATGCCCCTGCGACGTTTCAGAGATGCATGCTGTCGATCTTTTCGGACATGGTAGGGGAGTGTTTGGAGGTCTTCATGGACGATTTCTCTGTTTACGGCGACGGATTCGACTCCTGTCTTGACTGCCTAGACCGAGTACTCCAGCGATGTATAGAGGTCCACTTGGTGCTTTCTTGGGAGAAGAGTCACTTCATGGTGACTCAAGGGACGGTGCTTGTCTACATCATCTCCAACAGGGGCATGGAGGTTGATCCAGCCAAGGTAGATGTCATTAGAAAACTCGCACCGCCGTCCAATTTGAGGCAGTTACGGTCATTTCTGGGGCACGTCGGCTTCTACCGATGATTTATTCATGATTTCAGCAGGATTGCCTGGCCGTTGACTGACCTATTGACGAAAGACACCGAGTTCCTTATCGATGACAAGTGTCTTTCATCCTTCGAGACTCTCAAGCAGTGTGTCATTGAGGCTCATGTTCTCCAGCCGCCTGATTGGTCTCTCTCATTCGAGATCATGACGGATGCCTCCGATTTTGCCGTGGGGGCCGTGCTGGGACAGAGGAAGGATGGAGTCCCCTTTGTTATCCACTACGCTAGCCGCACATTGGATTCTGCCCAGCGGAATTATACGGTCACAGAGAAGGAGATGCTAGCCGTAGTATTCGCCCTAGATAAGTTCCGATCTTATATCATTGGATCTAGAGTGACCTTGTACACTGATCACACCGCCATCCGATACCTCATGGCAAAGAAGCATGCCAAGGCCAGATTGGCTAGATGGATCCTTCTACTCCAGGAGTTCGACATTGAGATCAAGGATAAGCCTGTAGTCAAGAATGTGGTGGTGGATCATCTCTCCCGTTTAGAGCAGCCTGAGGAGTCCGAGCATATTGATCCCATTTGTGAGACCTTCCCAGATGAGGCGATCCTTGCTATCACCTCACTCCCATGGTATGCCGATATTGTGAACTTTCTCGTTGCTGGGAAAGTCCCACAAGATTGGCCCAGGAAGAGGCTTGAGACCTTCCTTGCGAAGGCCAAGTCCTACCACTGGGAGGATCCCATCCTTTACCACGAAGGAGGGGATAGCGTCTGGCGTAGGTGCATTCCTCAGGAGGAGCACCATAGCGTCCTCACATACTGCCACAAGCTTGAGGCAGGAGGACATCATTCTGGGAGGAGAACAGCACAGAAAGTGCTCCAATCCGGCTTGTGGTGGCCTACCCTCTTCAAGGACTCTGATGAGTTCATGAAGAGGTGTACTGGCTGTCAGAGTATGGGCACTTGTGGACAGCGTGATATGATGCCGATGCAGCCCATTCACTTCTTTGAGGTTTTTGACGCATGGGGCATCGATTTCATGGGTCCATTCCCTAAAAGTCAGGGATTTGAGTACATTATGTTGGCCGTAGATTATGTTAGCCGTTGGGTTGAGGCTATCCCCGCCCGAGCCGCTGATGCGAGGACAGTTTGCAGATTTTTGAGGAAGCACATCATCACGCGGTTCGGGGTACCTCGAGTATTGATTTCAGATGGGGGGTCTTATTTCATCAACGACCAGGTGAAGGCCCTTGCTAGCGAGTTCGACATAGACCATCGCGTTGCTACACCTTACCATCCACAGAGGAATGGTCTAGCCGAGGTGTCGAACAGGGAGATCAAGACTATATTGCAGAAAGTCGTCCACCCTGACCGAAAGGATTGGTCACAGCTTTTGGACTCGGTCTTGTGGGCATATAGGACGTCTTTCAAGACACCATTAGGCACATCTCCCTTTCGCCTCGTATATGGAAAGCCGTGCCATTTACCTGTTGAGCTGAGGAACAGGTCACTTTGGGCAGTCACCGAGATACTTATGGATCCAGATGATGTAGGAGACCAGAGGAGGGCAGAGTTAGCAGCCCCGGAGGAGTTGAGAGACACCGCCTGCTCAAACAGCCTACATTATAAGGAGAGAGTGAAGGAGTGGCATGATTCTCACATCGGCCACAAGCATTTTGATCCTGGACAGAGAGTATGGTTGTTTGATGCGAGGCTTCGTTTATTTCCAGGGAAGCTACAGAGCAAGTGGAAGGGACCTTATCTGGTGAGAAAGGTACACGACAACGGTAGCATTGATATATCCGAGTTGTCTTCTGAGAGTACCTTTCGAGTGAACGGCCAGCGGCTCAAGCCATTTCTAGATCATGAGCCGCGGGTCGTTGATGTTGCCCCGATTCATTTTGCGTGAGATGTGGTCTTTTGACTCACATCTATTGCATCTCACGCATGATTCTCACTGACCTTCCGACTTGTATAGATCCAGATGTCCATATCATCACATTCTTTAGTCCCACATCCCTTTATTCATCCTTTGATTATGCTATACTTAGGGTGTACTTTACCCTAAGTATAGGGGGGATGTAGGACCTTTGAGTATTTCTTTTGTTTCTGTCTACCCCTGTTTTTTCTGACTATACTTAGGGATATTTTACCCTAAGTATGGGGGGGTAGACCCTGTACATTCTCCACTCGGTTTTCCCATTGTGTACAACATGTTATACTTAGGATTACTTGATCCTAAGTATAGGGGGAAAAGCCGATAGATCCTCTTGATATTCTATTCATTCATTCGTCTTTGTATATAGCCTTCCTTTTCACTTCCCTATACCTAGCACGAGTTATGTCTTCTTCATCGCTCTTGACTCTGAGGACATCGTTTGAGCTAAGTATAGGGGGTGTGTATATATTTCATATATACTTTAGCCATAACTCGTACTTTGTGTAAGTGTGTAAATAAATAAAATGGCTAAAAACCTTAAAAACCACAAAAATTAAAAAAATTTCATGTACATAAACCTTCTTTTATTTGCACATAAATAGCTAGTGTACAAATTATTTTTGTAAAAATGTTTTCAAAAACCTTTTGTGTAAAGCTTGTGTAAATATTTTCTTATCAAAATTATGTATATAGTACAAAATATTTCCAAAATGTTTTGAAAATCAAAAGTTTGCAAAAATCTTGTGTAAATGTGTGTAAATACCTTTTGCAAAACTTGCACTTCATGCATCATCCATTCATGATTTCAAAACATTTTTCAAAAATTTTGCATGTTTATAAAATTTGTGTAAATAGCATCTTTTGTACATATGTATATAGTTTTTCTGGATAATAGTTGACATTTAAACTAGCCTAGAAACAAATTGGGAAATGGAGCTTGATTAAGATCTTAATCCACCTAATTTATAAGAGGAACCTTATAGGGCTTAGGTTTAAGGCTTTTCAGGTCCATGGTGACTTAATTCTTTGAGTCCACTAGGCTATGATCACATATCATCTCAATGAGCCTAAGTAGAGCACTTAACAACAACACATGACTCATATAGACAATGTCTTTACTTGGACACCAGCACTTAGCACCGAGCTCTCTACGGATGAGGTGGTGAGGAGGCAGTCATCCTTGACTTGGGGTAGCATATGAGGGTAGTACTTCTAGGCGGAACCTCTCTTCTTCTTTTAGTGAAGGAAGTGCGTCTCAACTTGGTCTGGTTGCCATGAGGTCTAATGACGGGAGTTGTGGATTGCAATAAAGCTTCAAAAGAGGGATAGTCTACTGGCTCAAGAGGAAAAACTCCTTGTATATATGCTACACATGTATATGTTGTATAGATGCACTTAAAAAAATGCAAAAAGAAAATAACTCCAAAAAAGTGGTGGGTCTGAGAGAAAATGATAATCCCACTGGAGTATGTATAAAGAGTGCAATAAGCAGAGCTTGAGTTTCATGATCCACCTTATGTAGCTTGCAGCTGGGAGACTTGGCTACACTGGTCAAGCTCCCAAGGATACATGGCTACACTGGCCATGATCCATTCTCTTCTTCCTCCTCTTCTTGAGCCGGTTGAACTTGAACTTAGAAGGGAATACCCCGCTCCTCGAGGAAAGAGTGGCCAGATTGAGGTCATAGAGTTACCTTGTTGGCGAGGGTTGTCAAGTTGCCATTTCTGAGGTGGAGAGCTTAGACCTCACATTCACAGGACAAGGAAAGATTCATGGTCTTCAGGGTTTGTGATTGATGACTTGTTCTGATCTGGAGCATTGAGGAGTCTTGGTTAGAGATTAGTGGAACTTAGAGGCTGTTGAGTTTTAGGCTTAAGTCCAAATAAGGTTCCGACACATTAATAATCCAAAGATCTGATCGAGCTCCATACCTTAATTTAATGAAGGCAAGTTTAATAATCAACCTTGATCCATGTACATTCTCTTTTTCTTTTTCTTTATTTCTTTTTCACTTCTTTTTCAAATAAGTGTTTGCTAAGGGACTAGCAAAGTTAAATATAGGGGGGTGATGAATACTGATTCATCACTCTTTATTCTTATATTTTAGCTACAAAAACCTTTGCAAATGCATGTATATATTTGTAAATATAAATAATTACCAAAAGCATGCATGGTGTAAATAGTAATAATTAACATGTTTTTGTGCAAAAATAAAAGAATAAAGATCAAAAAGAAAAAGAGGGAAATATTTAGAATAAATATTGAGCAACCTAACCCAAGGGAGGGCTCAGCATGGGTCTGACCGCATAAAAGCCAAAGTAGAGGGAGATAGGGGCTCATGGGTGTGAATATATATGTAAATAAAATAAAAATATTTTCCTCCCAAAAATAGACTAAAAAGGGCTTGTAAATACTTATATATATTTATAAATATAAAATCAAGATAAAAATAGAAAAATTAAAAAGAAAACAAAAAAAGATCACTTGTACATAATCACCATGTACATAGCCCCTTTATCTATATTTATTTTACCCTGTAAATAAATAAAAATTAAATTCCATAAAATTTGTAAATACTCTATATTTTACGGTGTAAATAAATAAAATAAAAACAATTAAAACAAAAACAAAATAAAAAGAACAAAATTAAAAACCCAAAAATACATTGTAAATATACCATGTATATACATGAACATATGTATTTATTTTACCCTTGTATATAAATAATAAAAATAAAATAAAAATATCTTTTTATTCCTAATTTTATGATATAAATAAATAAAATATAAAATGGGAATAAAAGTGTATAAAAATAACAAATTAAAAATCAAAAAGAAAAATCCATATATTGTATATATACCTATATATAGCCATATAATGTAAATACGCTATTTTTATTTCGAAAAATTAATTAAAAATCACTAAAAAATAGAAAAAATAAAAATAAAAATATTTCATGTTTTGACTTTTTAATAAATCGGCCATTTGCTATTTTTAAATGATTTTATCAATCTTTTCCACGTGGCCTGTCCCCATTGGTCCACGGGGGTGGTTGACCGCCCGGTCAATTCCCCCCCCCAGGACCACCTCCCACGGGTATTAGGTGCCCGACCCGATTTCTCTTAATTTTTGCACCTAAACTCGATCTCCTCTCGCCTAAACCCTGGGTCCGTTTCGCTCCTGCCACATCCGATACACTCGCTGGCACATCCGCCTCGGGGTCCGCGCTCCACATTGCTCTACCTGATCACTTCTAGCCGGACCTGCACCCATATAAATATCGAGCTCTGCCACCCTATTGCTCATCTTTGGCTTGTCATTCCTCCTTCCAGTGACCTCCACCTTCCGCGCGAGAGTGACAGCTTGCCCCGGAGGTGTAGCAGCGAGGCGGAGGGTGCTCGAACCACTGATCCGGCGGTTTGCTCCGCCGTGCTCCGCCCAGAGCAGGAGCCAGAGCCTGGGACGACGACAGTCCTTGAGGCAAGGACCCAGAGCTGCCCAAGCTCGTCCCCAGTCGACCCATCCACCCAGGTAGCTTAGATTTCTTCTCTATTTCCCGAATGTCGATTTTGCCCCAATTTTCGCCGTCGCCGACTATCGCCGATTCCGACCATCTCATCCTTCCACTCGATCATCGGAATCCATCATCGCATTCGCCCTTCCCCCATGCATCTTCTCCGCACTTCCACTCAACCCAGCTCGCACAGGAGCTGGGGATTCGAGCTCCTCCGTCCACCCCCTCGCTGGAGCTCGACCACTACGCCTCACCAATCACTTTCACCACGCCTAACGGGGTCGAGGCAGTTTGCCCTCGACCCGCGAGTTTGCTGGTGCTCTTTGCAGGTACATCTGAGCCCATCTGAGGGCTTGGACCATCAGGTCTAGCAGCTCCGCCTCCGCCCAACTCTTCAGAGCTCCTCGGAGCTCCATTGAGTCATCAGAGGCCTCCATTAGACGCGGAGGGCCTGCAGCTCCTTCTCCGATCTTCAACGAGCTTCCAGGAGGAGACCAGCGCCGTCACGAGCCCGGCGAAGTTCGTCGGAGCGCAGTTCATCCACCATCCTTCTCCGCTGTCCGATCAGCCTCAGCGCTCCAGTTCAGATCTCGTCCATCCATTCCAGGAGCAGCAGCTACCGCACGATCTTCAGGAGGACTGATCCAGACCGTCCGATGGTCTTGGCTTAGTCACGACACGTCTCCACCTTTAGATCCAGCACGTGGCGAGGCCCAGACCGTCCGATCATCCCGAGGAGCCCAGCATTGGAGTGCCACTCGTCCCTGACCGTTTGATCCACCACGTTGCATCCATCTGTCGGCTTCATTAATAAAGGGTAATTTACCCTTAGGGCCTGCTCTTTATTTTATTTAGCGTTTAGTCTTGTAAGTACATTAGATAGTTGTTTTATATTTTGGTTGCACTTTGGCCATGAGTTTTATTTTATTCGCATATATGCCCCTATGTATGGTGTAGCACGTGCATCGACGTGTGTTTTCTTGGGTATTTTGCATATTTAGCTCTGTAATTCTGCACTATTATGAAATGAATGAATACTTTTAGATAATTGCATTTATACCCCTATGCGTGAATTAATTGTGCATGTGCGTTTCTTTGTGGGTAAATTACAAACAAGTCCTCGGAATTTTGGTACCTGTTACCAAATAGTCCCAGAACTTAGTTTTGTTTACATTTAGGTCCCTGAGTGCCCCAGGCACGCGCTGTGCGTGTGATTCCTTGGGTATTTTGCACCGGACCCCCCAGAGCTTTGGGTATTTGCACTCAGGTCCCTATGCACAGTACCTAAGTTTTATTTTTGAATAAAATAGCAAATCAATTCCGAATTCAATGAAAATTGGACACATGGCTCCTGCCATGTTGTAAAATTTTCTGGAATTTTTGGAGACATTTTTGTTTTATTTGATATTTTTAAAAATTCAAAAACAACCATTTTTTTACTGTCTGTTTTAAAAATTCACAAAAAAATATTAAAACTTATCTAAAAATTACAAAAAATTAGATACTGTTTAGATTGTTGTGTTTGATGTTCTGGCCAAGTTTGGCTATTTTTCATTGTATAAAACTCTTAAAAATTGAAAAACACCTAAAAACTCATAAAAATTCTAATAAATAATTTAAAAATCCAAAAATCATAAATCCAGTGCCCAAATTTTCCTAAAACATTCTAGTTTATAGGAAAATTACCTCCAAGAACTAAATAGGCTCTTTTGCATTTTAAATTGGCCTTTTACTCCTGACTAGACAGTACCTTCAGTTTCTTACCTTGTTTTATTTTTAGAAAATTAAATAAAAATCAGAAAAATCCCAAAAATTCACTAAAAACAGTAAAAATCATGAAATATATAAAAACATTTTTATTTGAATTTTTGCTTGATTTTTGATGCATTAAATAAATAGTTGAATTGCCTTGTTTTCTTGTTCTCTTTATTTTTTTAATTAATTAAAAATCTAAAAAATTTATAAAAATTAAAAATCCACCAAAAATATCTTTTCTCTTATTTTATTTCCTTTTTCGACTACTTCGTAGACCGCGAGGCCATTACGTGCTCCTTGTGTTCGACCCTGGTCGCTATACCAGGTTAATAAAATAGCAAGACCGCTATTGGATTTTCGAGTTGATTTCGTCTTGTTTGGTGGTCTCTTTTTCTGGATTGACCGAGTCTGATTGCTTGGGTCGCAACGACCATTGACGACCTTTTACCTGAGTGATCAGGCCAGTCATCACTTACCTGTGGAGATCGAGCATAAGTCACTTTGGGCAGTTACTGAGTTATTATTGGATCTAGAGAGTGTAGGAGACATAGGAGAGTAGAATTGGCAGCCCTGGAGGAGTTAAGAGATGCATCCTTCTCAAGAAGCCTAAAATATAAGGATAAGGTGAAGATATGTCATGATTCTCACAATAGCCATAAATAGTTTGGGCCTAACCAGAAAGTATGACTATTTGATGCTAGGTTGAGATTATTTCCAGGGAAATTACGGAGCAAATGGAAGGGACCATACTTTGTAAGAAAGGTGCACGACAACAGAAGCATCGACATATCTGAGTTGTCTACTGAGTCCACCATTTGAGTCAACAGTCAGCGTCTGAAACAATATCTTGATCATGATCTGCTCATCGTTGATGTTGCCCCTATTCATTTTTTATGAGATGAGTTCCTTGACTCACATCATCTGCATCTCATCCCTGATTTTCACTTTTATCCCGCCTCTGTACAGATCCTTTTTGACTATATCATTCATTCATTTTATTTAAAACCCCAGATCCATCTTATGTATTTGCTATACATAGGATATACTCAATCCTAGGTATAGGGGGTACTAGACTTGTGATTATCCATTTCTCTATTATCTCTATTTTTTGTTGCCTATACTTAGGGACATTTTACACTAAGTATAGGGGAAGTGATGTATGTACATTCTACTCCTTGGTTTTCCCTTTTGTGTACAGTCTTCTATACTTAGGATTGATTGATCCTAAGTATAGGGGGACCACCGACTTCTATTGATTTTATTATTTTGAGTCATTGTACTATAGCATTCTTTTCACTTCTTTATACTAGGCACGAGTTTTGACTTCCTTCATCACCCTATGTTCACTCGGAGGACATCATTCGAGCTAAGTATAGGGGTTGTTTTATATAACGTATATATACTTTAGCCATAACTCGTACTTTTAATTACATGGCTATTATTTATAAAATAGGAATAAAAATGCTTTAAAAATATTTTGAAAAATCCTTGTAAAATGTAATTTTATACAAATTTTGTAAAAATGTTTTGTTTGCAAATAAGATTTGCAAAATTATTTCTGTATAAAAATTAGGTATAATGTATAAAACTTTTTGAAAATTATGTGGAAATAAAATGTTTGCAAAAACAATTTGTAAAAATAGTTTGAAAAATATTTGCAAAATTATGTTGTCACATGAGGAAATAAGTATGGGGTATGAAATCTACTTGTATATATAGGTACATTGAAAACCATTATCTACCCCTAAAATTATGTGTACATAAGTGCCCTTAATAAAGTCAACACAAGACCTTGTAGATAAAATCTATGCATATATATATACCTGTAATATAAACATCTTTGTGAATATGTATATATCTTTGTAAAAACATTTCTTTCTTTTTACTCCTTTTTCAAAAATACCTAAACATATGAAAATTAAAAATTCCATAGAAATTTGCGTAGTTTGAAAAATTCCCACTAAAAAGAGTTTTTGTTAATATTTGCATTTAAAATCATGGTTGATATTTTAGCTAGTCTGGAATTAAATTGAAGAATGGTTCTTGGTTAAGACCTTAATCCACTTAACTTCAAAGGAACCTCATCGGATTTGGTGTCAAGACTTTTCAGGTAATTCTTTGAGTCCACTAGGCTATGTTCACATGTTATCTTTATTAGCCTAAGTAAAACACTTAACAACTTACGCATGACTCTCAGAGACAATGGCTTGACTTGGACGCGCACCTTACACATAGCTCAACACATATGAGGTGGTGAGGAGGCAGAATCCTTTGGCTTGGAGTAGCATACGGGGGTAGTACAACTAGCCAGAACCTCCCTTCCTCCTATAGGGAGGGATGTGCATCTCAACCTAGTCTAGTAGCATTGAGGTCTAACGACATGAGAGTGTGGGTTGCAATAATGCTTCAAAAGATAGATAGTCTACTGCCTCAAGAAGAAAATCTCCTTATGTACATGCTGCACATTGTAGATATGTTGTATATATGTCAAAAATGTGCAAAATTGCAAAAAACTCCAAAAAAGGGGACATACCTAATTGAAAATAAAATGCATGCCGGAGTGTATATAGTTAATAAGCAAAGCTTATGTATTCCACCGTCTCATCTCAAGGAAGCTTGCAGAAGGAGATTTAGCTACACTAGTTAAGCTCCGAGGGATACGTGACTACATTGGTCACGGTCCATTCTCTCCTTTTCACCTCTTCTTGAGTTGGTTGTACTTAACTTAGAAGGGAATACCCCGCTCCTTGAGGAAAGAGTTTCTTGACTGGGGAAATAGAGTTACCTTATTGAGGGACGTTGTTTCTTTGCCATTTTTGAGATGGGAAGCTACATATCACTTACACAGTACAAGGAAATATTCATAGTCATTAGAGTTTGCGCATGTAGACTTGTTCTGACCTGGTTGTTAAGGAGACCTAACCATTGAACTGTGGAACTTGAAGGTTGTTGAGTCTTAAACCCGTTTCCCAATAAGGTTCCTCCAAATTAATAATCCAAAGGTATGACCGAGTTCTATACTCCAATTTAATGAAGATAAGTTTAATAATCAACTTTGATGCTTTTTTTCTTTCCCTTCTATTTTCACTTCTTTTTCAAATAAGTGTTTGCTAAGGGACTAGCAAAGGTAATATATACGGATGATGAATCTATGATTCTCATTCTTTATTCTTTTATTTTAGCTTTATCTTTTAGTAAAAATCATATATATATATAGATGTAAATATAAAAATTACCAGTGTGCATATCATTGTTAATACTCCATAATTAGCACATATTTTCCAAAAAAAATAATAAAGAGAAAAGAAGAAGAAAATAAGGATGTAATTATGTAATAAGTACATACTGACCCAAACCTCGAGAGAAGGTCAATAATTGGCATGATCCACAAGGAATAGGGGGAGATAGGGTTCTTTGCTGATTATATTTGTAAATATCTAGTTATTTTATATTTTGTGCATACTATATTTTTAAGAAAACATGTACATATCTCCAAAACAAAAATAAAAATTATATAACATAAAATAGAATAAAAAGAAAATTAAAACTTTTTATACATTAACCACGCATGTAAATATTGTACACAATACCTATTTATTCAATACCTTTATTTATTTTGTAAAAATCAAATAAAAATTGGGTTATACTCTTTAAATTATGTTATAGAAAAAAAATATAAAATATATTTTTGTAAAAATAATATATGTATATAATATGTAGGTACATTATACCTATACTTACTACACTATATTGTATATACCACGCAAATATATTTTATAAAAATAATTAAAAATCATAGAAAAATAGTTTGAAAAATTACAAATATTTTTTTATTCATTTTTTTATTTTGAAGTCATTTGTTATTTTTTTGTTTAATTATGTAAATCCCTACAATCTAATTGGTTGACCTCAAACAGTTGACCACGGTCATCCATCCCTTCTCCAGGCCCGGACTCGGATCTTCGTCGTCGAACTCCACTTCTCCCAAATTTTCGTCCTCGAATCCGCCAGCCATCCACCTTGAGATTTAGAACCGAGATTCCTCGTCGGTATGAGATTCTCGCAGATCTCGCTGATCCTTAATTTGGTCTGAATTTCCCAAGGGTTTCACGCATCCCCTCAATCCTTCTAGACCATAGGCTTACCTATTAATATTCGACTCCGGCCTCCCAAGCTAAAAAGTTTGTCCCTCATGCCAACATTCCTCCTTTAACACCTCCAAAATAGTGACAGGATTCCAGATGTCCCTTTGGGAGCTCGATTCGACACCGTGTAGCATGTACCTCATCATGTGGCCAGAGCGTCGTCGCGATAAGCCTTTAAGGTCTTCCATTCCCTGGTCATGGCCAGGATTTCACCTTCACCTCCACCTTGCTTCATTGTTCACACTAGACCACTCAGGTACCCCTCAATTCCTCCATTTCCTTTGTTCACTCCGATTTCGATCGTCAGCCATCCACCATTCTCTAGGATCTGACCACCGTGTTCAGAGCTTCGCGACCACATATACCTGCATCAATCGCCACCTCGTTCCATCGTCATCCTTCTCTCTCAGTCTGACCCCATGTATCTTGCTCATTAGAGCAAGATTAGGCTATATGCCCATCCTTCATTTCGCCGGATGTCGACCTCCATTCCCCCGCTGCTTTCCTTCATTTTTCTTTGCAATAACTAGACTAGAGCAAAACCCTCGAGTCCCTATACCCTTTGCAAGTGCAAATACACATGAGACAACCCTTTTTGAGCTTCGAGTGCTCATGCGGAGCAACTCCAGGTGGTGGAGTACTGCCACGTCGATCAGACTGTCCATCACCTCATCGGACCCATCGTCGTCTGGGGCTGATCGAAGCTCGTCTGAGTTGTGTTCTTCCAATATCCTCCAGAGCCATTAGATGAGCCTCGTCTTCCAGATCTGATCTGGATTGTTCTCCCATGCCTAAGTAATAACGATCCAACCAGGTCCCCACTTTATCTGTATTGTACATCGAAGCAGACCTGCAGCACCGTTGATAGACCCTGACGTGTCAGATCTGAGACACACGTCCCTCACATCCTCTGGCTGTCATATCCTTTTGCAGTAGCCCATCAGAGCTGTCAGACCTCCCATGCGATGGGAACATGCCTTCAAGGGTATATTTCCCTTTTTCCCCCGCATGTCTTTTTATTTTGTTTTAGTCCAATAAATATAATGTGTAGTTAAAAACATTTGTAGTAAGGACCCTATATTTTTCATATTTTTATTTCAGTCCACTTGAGTTGTAGTCACGTGTGCCTTCACGTGGTTTTTGGTGTATTTGTAGTTTTTTTCCTTAACTTACTAATTGTTATGGAATGAAGTTAATGTTTTGGGAATTTGCATTTATATCCTTCTCTGTGTTGTTTCACATGCTGCACTTGATTTGTGTAGATAAATTAGATATGGGCCCTCCTCATTTCTGATTGTGTTATCTACTAGGCCCTAGAACTTAATATAATAGCAAATTGGTCTATGTGCATTATTTTCAATTAATTTTCTATTCATTGCAATAAATAACAACTTAACTTTAAAAATTGTCAACTAATTACTTGTGGTTCCTGATTGTGTGTAGTATTTATGGCAATTTTTGCTTGTTAATTTTTATATATTTTTTATTATTAAAAATTCATAAATACCCTAAAAAGTCCCTGTTTGTTTTGGAAAATACATAAAATTTTGAAAAAACATTTAAATATTCTATTAAAATTATTGTAGCTGCTTTTTTATTACCTTTTAGATTCAATATATTTTTTGTTGAAAAATACCCTATAAAAACCAAAAAATTGGTAAAATATTTAAAAACTTATAAAAAATGATATAGAATCATAGAAAACTCAAAAAATAGTTATTTAATTTCATATTTGTAGGTATTTTGTTCTAGTTCATCTTCAAAATAACCTATAGGAATTTTGAGCCTTTTTTATTTGTTAATTTACAAAAAATCCTAGCTGTGCACTTTTTTTTTGTTTTTATCACTGTTTTGTTTTTAGAAACTCACAAAAACACCTTAAAAATATATACAAAATGCCATAAACATTATAAAACACGCAAAACCCAAAAATATTTTTATTGTATTTTTTGAGCATTTTTGACCTTTTAAAAAATACAAAAACTTTGTTTGTATGCGCCTTTGTTCATTGTGCTCATTCCCTTTATTTTGAAAAATTAAAAATCTGAAAAGTTAAAAACTACTAAAAACAATAAAGTTCTTAGATTTTTGAAATTCACTACTTAGTGTATAATCGTGCTTCTTATGTTCGACCCTGGTCGCTATACGAGTTAATAAAAGTAGCAAAACAGATTGATTTGCTTGCTTGATCTCTTAGTGGTTTATTATCTTGTTGATCGATCTAGTTGATTTAGGACAATGACAATTGCTTAATTTAATCAACCTAATCATCTCAAAATCGCATCATCAATAAGATATAGGTTTGCAAAGTTTTCTTTGCAGCTTTTTATTCTATGTGTTCCAAGCACACTGTGCATTATTTTCTAATGAAATGAATTTTGTATTTTTTATTCGTATTTTTATGTAAAACTTTCATATATATGATTTTATTATTTGAAGTATAAGAAAATAAAATGGGTCCTAAATGCAATATGCTGACAAAAGAACTAGGGTTTAATCCTAATTTCTGTAAAGTTTCTCTGCCCTATCTCCCCCTGCTTTAGTTCTTGTCGACCAAGTCATTATGATGACTGGGTCTTGGGATCCAGGGTCATTCAACGTCTTTGACACTTCGTTCCATTTCCTTTTATTTTTTATTCTTTAATTTTGGCATTAAATATAATATTTTATATCATCAATGAATGAATATTATTTTGTACAAATTAATTATATATACATGCATTTAACTAGGTATTTCAGGTTAAAATAAAAGAATAGATGTGATGAACTAGAAATTCATCAATGAGTTACTTGTGATACAAATTTTTCCTTTGCATCTATGCCTTAGGTCACTAAAGATCATGGATATCTTATGTCCAGAGGAACTCTAGCTCTGACACCACTTGTAGTGGAGCGAATTGTGTTGATGGATGGATGAATGTGACATTAGATTGCACGACCGAACCGTTAAAGAAAACATGCATGGTAATCAATGAGCATAGATAATATCATTCTCAAATAAAGTCCATTCAATTTAAGTGTTCCATTATTACAATTCTAACATGGGTAAATTTGTAAAGTGAACTAAGAAATGAAATAGAATGTCATATGTTCTTGTGGCCATACACATATACTCTAAAATATCATGAGATGGATCATACCACGTCGAGAATCATGTTGAGTCCATAGCACAATCCTGAGTACTCAGTCGACCTTGTTCATCATCTAAAATTGACAAACATAATTTTCATGAGCCTAATGCCTAGCATGCATCGGGGTCCATGCATGGAGATTCTGACGCTTTTTTAATCCGTTATAATTCTTTCAAAACCATGAGTATATATATGTAATATGCATAAGAATATATAACATACATTTCTTTCATTTTGTGGTGCATATTTCATAAGATTCTTGACATGCATATATTTTTGTTAGTCCTTCCTTAAGATGACTTTGCATTACTTGTGATGGTTTATTTAAATCAATTCTTGTATAACATGTAATGGTTTATTCTTTTATTAAACAATTTTCTTGCATAACTCCTAATGGTTTACCTTTATAAACAAGTTCCTGCATAACTTTCTTGTACATATCTTGTTACATTATCAATCATTGGTACTTGGGGTCCTTAGCATGACAAGAGAGTGTAGCGACAACTATAGAGGACTTAATTTTTGCCTCTGTGATTCCTTGCAATAATACGTCCCTTGACGGCATTGCTCCTTGGGTTAACATGACCTCTTGCGATCGTCCATATGACTCTTCATGAGCATGTACCTTAAATTTCTTTGGCTTATAGTTTTGAGGCATATTACTCAGTGATTCATTGTCATGTTTAGTTATATAATCATCATTACATACTTGCATAATAACAGAGACATGTAATTTATAAGGTACCATGTGCTACAGCATTTGTCATCTATCATATCATGTATAACACTTAAGATAGTACTAACACGGTATTCAATGCGAGTTATATATATTACATGATGCAATACATTATATTCGTAGAGAAAAAGTAGTTTTCCATGATAACATGTAGTCTCATAAGATAATATAGAACGTTTTACTCCCAAACCTATTTACTTGATGTCTCATCTCTTTATGTATCCTCCATGCGAGATCCCTAGATTTCAAGATTTTTTTCAATATTTTTTTTCGTTTCTATTGGTTGAATCTTATCTATTCACATTTTATAAGGTTCCTACTTGCAATTCCACGTGAATTAGAAAGAGAGACATTTCATGATTTGTTGTTAAAAAATTGCCCATCTTTGTTGCACAATATATCAATCCAGAGGTTTTATACTGTGTAATTTATAATAATCCTGCAAGATAAATCTATAACCCACACTAATAGTGGGTTTTTTACCTCCCCCTTCCCTCATCTGCCACGTGGCAGTATATACTTCCAAATTCACTCTTTCTTTATCTCTTCCCTCTCTGATCTCTCTCTCCCTTTTTCTTTCTCTCTCCACTCACTTTCTTCCTTTCTCCACGATTTTCCCTCCTCTCTCCCTCTCTCTCCCCCTTTCCATCAAGATCTCTCTCTCTCTCCCTATTTCTCATAAATTTTTTTTATAAATTTCATAATTTTCTTTTATATTTGTTATCTTAATACTTATATAGTCTTTTCTCTCTCCTCTAATATATTTGCAAAATTAGAAAGTATAAATCTCATATTTTCTTTTTTATTTATTATATATATACATATATATATATAAATATATGTTTGTATCATTTCTTTGAACTCTATAATCAGTTGTATCCACATTTACGTTCATAAATTTATTTTTATTAGACATAAAAGTTATGCTATCATAGCATTGATCACATTTGTACTCACATTAAATCTCAAATACTATGCATGTTTGTTGATATTATATTTCACAATATAAGCCATTTTTTATGTGCATTCTAAGCTATACAATATTGAATTTAAATTTGTCCATCTTATGTATATGATATAAATTCATGGTTGATAATATATATGATACATTAAAGGCTATGATAATAAATCGTACCACAATTAAATTTAATAAGTGGGCTTCTTATTCATATGAATTGTGACAAATATATTTTTCATCACATTTTTATGCAAATTTGATTTAAATATAGTAATTGATTGCTAATATTTTATTTCTCCTTATGAGTGTCATTATGATCTTATATGTTCTATATTGTTTATTGTTGAATTTAAATGCCATCATTTTTTTATGTAATTTAAATTCCATCTAAAATAATACTTATATTAAATTAACGACAATAATAACAACTCTTATCACAACTACCTATAACGGATAATGTTTTTTTAATTTTAAAATATTGTGGCAACTTGTGATGTATTTTGCACAATCAAATGGTAAACAATTAAAGATCATATATAAGTTGTTATTGAAAACGAGTAAATATCTCATATTTATTTTAAATTGTGTTTTTTCGATTTCATTTTTAAATGCTATGTTGGTATTTTTATAATCATAAATACGATAAATACAGGTTAATTTATAAATATATTAAAGGCAAGGATGCTCACACATTAAGATTATGTAGAACACGTTTTATTTTCCTCCGCAAAGCGCGGGTATGGACCCTAGTCCAATAAAAAATGAGCTTACAATAAGGAGAGATCGTTCTTCACCATGTAACTTAAAAAAAGCTTTGGCCTTAATGGATGAGTATTATAATACAAATATTTCCATAATTTAATGTAAACAACATGTTTTGACATGTACTAACCCATATCAAATCATATATTACGTGTACTTGTCGGCATTCAAAGGCCAATATTTCGGAAGTTGTCGTATAGTCTTAAGCCGACGCATACATTTATAAATCGTAATTTGGATTTGTTCGATGTGTTCATAAGTAAACATAAGACGATGCATATATTAAGAGGTCTATTTCGGATGTGATCATTGTTCATATAGAATCCTAGACAGATATATACAACGTCTTTGTCACGGTTGCCACAGCTCCTTCCGGTCACGTATATGCAATTCTTCTTTGATTCAACGCCGTCATCTTCTACGATGAAGATGAATCTACGGTCAGACCTTCTCTCCAACTCTCTGTCTCTAACTCTCTCCCTGTCCCTCTCGAGGAATCAAGTTGATAGCCAAAGTGATGTGTTGAATGGGAGGGAGATGTGATTTCAAGGCTATCAATGAAAAAAGTTAATGGAATATTAAATCTCATTGACTTGGGTAATAAAAATGACAATAATGGTACAATAGCAATGCTAATAGGTTTATTTGAGTTTTTCCCGTTATGGCATCCCCATCACCAAAATGCCTTGTCAAGGCATCTGACTTCAGGATTCCACTGTCAGGCCATCAATCGGCGAATTGTTCGTCGATCGGCAAACCGTTCATTGATCAATGTTATTCCGGAATATTTGGAAATGAGAATCGGCAAAACATTTGCCGATTCTCCATTCTAAATATTTTTATATATTATTTTTAATAATATAGAATCAAAAAGTTTTCCAGAATAATATTATATTTTATTTTTATTTATTGATCGGAAAACAATTCGCCGATCGGCGAACCGTTCGCTGATCGATACCCGATAGGAAAATACTGAAGTTAGATATCCTAACAGAGCGTTTGGGTCATTGGATGCCCGATTGAGGAAAAAATTCGATTTATTTTTCTCGAAATAAACCCAACTGTTACATCATGTCGTCTCCACCACTTGTACTACACACTCACTTCACAATCTGCAATTGAGATATCGGGCCAACAATCTCACAAGCTCGAACAATCTTTGTTAGGGTAAA
The DNA here is from genome assembly GCA_037367405.1 of Ottelia alismoides. Classification (NCBI taxonomy): domain Eukaryota; kingdom Viridiplantae; phylum Streptophyta; class Magnoliopsida; order Alismatales; family Hydrocharitaceae; genus Ottelia; species Ottelia alismoides. The sequence continues at coordinate 251,432 of JAZKJV010005826.1, forward strand.
TTACAGAAAAAGGATTTATCTTTACACTGAATCCTAAATTAGGGACTGATCTTTAGTTTGTAACAAATAAGGGACCAACATTTAACTTATCATTCTAGTCCCCAACACCCTAAACGGGGGCTCAATCCATCTTTTCACTTGACTAAATTACCCCTGACAATATCATTTACCTTCAATTTCCCCCAATTCTAGCCTCAAACAAGCAGACCAAACCAAGATGGCTGCTCCGCCTCCACCTCCCCTAGACGATGGTTACTCTGACGTTCACCGGCTCCAGACCACGATGCAGCTTGTCGGCGTCTTCCTCTTAGGAGCCAAACTTACCTGAAACTCGGCCGCACCAGGTATGTCGCTTTTCCTTTCTCCATATTGCTGAATTTTTCATGTATTTACCTTCGAGAGAAGGATTTGCATGCGTTGTCAGGGGGGTGTTTGCGTGCGTGGTCGGAGAGGGCAGCCCGAACGGAGGAGTTCTTGCTCGTTTTCTCTTTGCTCTTACCCTACAGCACTAAGTTGAGCCCTATTATGATCAGAACTGCTCATGTTTTCCTACATTTTATTTGGGGAAAAGAAATTATAAAATTATGATTTAGACAATCTTTCCTCTCTGGCAACACCTCTCCCGTTGAGGAGAATTTCCGCAGGAAAACCTTTCTAGAATCTGGGAAGGTTTGCGATAAAATGTCCTATACTTTTTCGATAAAAGAAGTTCAGAGGCAAATATTTGTAGTAAAGGACAGATACAAGAACTTTCTAAGAAAATTCCGTGACAAGATGACATTTGATACCTGCAAATGGCATCCATATTTAGGAAGGATAATAGATGCAGAATCTCGGCCAAGCATGTCATGTAATCTGGTACTACCTCTCACCTGCTAGACTAATCACCCTTGTCAACTTGCATGCTGAGACATGGATGGTTTTTCTTTTTGGGGGGGGGGGGGGGGGGTCAATCAAGGAATGCAATGCGGCCAAGACAACTATTTTGTTTAACAGATGAGATTCCATGTCTACCTTGTTTGAGGATCATACTAATTGAGGATATGTCATGTTCCTTTTCATTTGCATTGAGATGCCAAAGGGGGATCATCATAGGATGTATGGGGCCTGAGCATATATGCATTGGGAAAACAATGGGTCCACTTCTTGGAAGGCATTTTATCCATTAACCAAGGATGTGCTCCCTACCCTGTTCTATATTAAAGCGACCCTTAGAGTGATTCTCGTCGTTTAGATTCTTTGCCTTAATATACCAAGGTGTTCTCTGTATAAGGGAATGAGACCTTTCATCCTATGCAACCATTCAGATTTGTTCTATAACATTTAATGTGAAAGAATTAAAAAGATTGATGTGTGCATTAGATCATCTAACTTCACTCGGCTCAATGGTTTTTCTCGACTTATATTCATTAGGAGTATGTGAAATATTCATAAATCCATGTCTTTTCCTTTTAATTTCAGGAAATGATGTCCACCTCATCCTTATATGGACAAATAAGGTCGGTGCTTCATCGTAATGAAAGGAAAGAGTACGAGATACTTGAAAAATGTAAATGTGGAGTCAAAGCTGCACTGCAAACTTCTTGGACTGACAAAAATCCAAGTCGAAGATTTTATAAATGCTATTGATATGATGACGGTGGTTGCAATCACTTTTGTTGGTTAGATCCGCTAATTTTCTATCGAGGGAACGACGTCATATGTGAACTTTTACTAGAAAATAGAATGCTTCACTCCGAGTTGATGAAGTCGAAAACAGATTAAGGGCACATTGAAGTCCTATTACTATGTTGTTTCATGGTTGTAAAAATGTGGATATTTTTTATAAGGTTTGAATGTTGTAGAACCTAATGACATGTTATGAGTGAAGCTTTAAGATGATCTATTCTTTGCTATGTTGTTTCATGATTGTAGTAATGACTGAACGTAATGACATGTTATGAATTAAGTGGTTATTTATTAAATTAATGTCTCGGATCCTTATTCAAGATCTTATCCATGTGCCATTTGACAGTAAAGATTACAAAACAGATTCCAAATCAATATGCTTTGAATCCATGTAAAGATCAGTCTCTTTTTTGTATTTTACCCTTCACTTTACATGATACATCCAAAAATCAACAATATACAATGTCCGCTAATATTCAAGAGAAACAATATCAAGAAAATATCTTCTACTAAAAATCACCATAAGAAGTGCATTATCAATTTACATCGGGTCAACAATGTTCATTAAATAACCACCCTCGTAACATATAAGAATGGCCAAAACTAGCAAAAAACTTTCCAAATATCATCATATGTTTGTCATTGGCCTACATAAAAAACAACTATCATAATTCCCATCAACAGGTGCGGATGCCCACCTAAAAAACACTATTATCCAAACCAAATACGTAACATATGCTCCACTATCAAGTGAGAATATCCAGCCAAAAAACTCCACCAATATCCACCTTAGCATAATACATGCAACAAGGATTTGTAAACGATCGATCCTTCTCCAAAAATTATTGGATGAATATAGCTTGATATGCATACCGATTTGCCCAAAAGAAATGCAAAGATCATCAAAAACACTCCAAGAATCCCAACCTCGCAATATGGAACAATGATAAATCACCTACGTTATAGAGATTATCAGTACTTCAAAGTAAACAATTTACGGCTTCAAATTTACGTTACTTACATGTTAATGCATGATGGAAGAAACTTCAGATGATCCCCTATAGATTCTTCTTCCCCATTGTGATGGACCCATCATCGGAGCGTGCACTTCAGTATTGGAAGACCCTCTTGCAACAGTAGGCCCTCTTTTAATGATATGTTTTTTTCTCATATGGATTCCTTTGCAAGTTCTTACATTGTGTCCATAGTATCCACAACTACCACATTTCATGATGCTGATGCTTTTTCAACTTGTGCGGATTAAGTACCTCATCTACTGCCTTCTTTCATTTTTTTGGGGTATCCCTGGAGGAGTAGGAACATTTGGAGGTAAAATAGCATTTGCATCTACTCTTGGCCAATGAGAACTATCAGGCACTGGTTTAATGATTGGAGCATAACTCTTGAGATAAGTAGATATATGATAGCAAGCTTCAACATAATCTTCAGGCTTTTCATTAATTGCAAATATTGCTGCTATCCCATGCTTGCAAGAGATTCTAGTCAAATCCCATTCTCTGCATCCACACATTTTCAATGTCAAATCCACTTCATAGACTTTTCCCCTGCAATCCACCTCAAACTTGCGACCCCATGCATATAGGACTTTCGCATATGCAACTTCTCTCTTTCTGAATTCTAACTTCGATTGGACCGTAGGGCAAATCGAGCCACTATAATTACTCATGGAGTCCCTCTTAGTATGAAATCTTGCCATCAGCTTCTTTCTTATGGATTCTAATATCGTCACGATTGGTTTGTCACGATAATCAGGTATCATCTAATTCCATGAATCGCAAGGGTTATTTATTAAAAGGTCGTATTTTGACCAAGATTGGAAGCCAACACATGACCATAGACCACTTTCATCCTTCATCAACCAGTTGTAAGCATCATCTCCATTTGTCTCCTTTTTCAAACATGTCATTGCTTCATCAAATTCTAGTAGATGCCCTAGCTGCTCTCCAAAAAATGTTCTTCATGGCGACACATTTGAATTGCTTCTTGAAATTCTTGTACAAGTGTCGTGCACAAAATTTGTGTTCAATATTTGGCATAATAATGTTGAATGCTTCCACAAGACCCTGGCATCATCAAAAAAACTTACATATTTAGTAAAATGGAGTGTAAAATATTAATTTGTTTTGCTAATCAAGAGATTGAAATATGAATTTTTTACCTTCTGTCTATCAGAGATGAATGTTCATGCAAACTCTCCAATGGAGCCAATAATTTCTAATAAGTACTCCAAGAACCATATCCATGAGTCCTTTGCCTCTTGTTCTCCACAGCATATGCAAGGGGAAATAATTGATTGTTACGATCCCTTGCTATGGCACTAAGAAGATGTCCTCTGCATGGTTCTTTTAGATGGCAACCATCTAAGCCAATAAAGGGTCTGCATCCTTCCAAGAATCCCCTCTTAATTGGCTCGAGACAAATGAAAAACCTGCAAAAAGTGTTGTTCTCAATCTCCAATTTCATTATGCTCCTCGGCATCTTTAACCTAAAATGGAGGCATAATCCAAAGGCGTGTGTACTGCTCTTTGTGTGAGCCTTCTATCTAAACCACTGCCTTTCTTTTTGCTCGGTATGCCTTCATTTTCCCAATATTAGCCATGAAATCCCTCCTTGCTGAAGATTGTATGGTGCCAACCTTCCATTCCGGATCATCATTAATCATGTCTAAATATAGATTTGCTAACCATTTTGATGAAATCAAATGATTTTGCAATTGTCTTGGACATGTATGATGTGGGTAGAAGGGCTTGATTTCAAATGATTGCTCTGAAGTCATCCATGATGCATATAACTTGTAATGGCATGTGGCATCTTTAAGCAACCTGGATTTTTTGTGGCTTGTTTGCAAGGAATTTAATGTGATTGCCACTTAAAATATTTACTTGTCGAAAGGCTTGCTTCAGTTCGCTCGGACCAGAAAATTTCATACCAAGTTCGAGAGTGGGATGAGACATTTCTTTATTCATATCTTTGTACTTTGTCACAACATCCATCTCGATGTCACTGCAATGGAGACTAATTAAGTCATCAGATGGAAAGTCATAGTCTGACATATCTGAATCATCTGCAACATTCTTTCCCTTGTTACTTGGTAGGTTCGATTCCACCAATGCGAGACATCCGATACCTCTACCATCACAATCAGCATCACTTTCATTCACTGGTTCATCTTGCCTAAGACCCTCTATATGAGAGAAATCTCTATCATCCATATTGTCATCATCACTCTCAGTTGACATTTGCAATTCAACTTCATCCGTGTCTTTCATATTATCTTCAATGGCACATGTGCTTGTGCAAATTTCATCTAGTAATTCAACAAGAATAACCAAAGGCTCTAATTCTTTGTGAAGAGTAAATATCTTTAATGCAACTTTACCTAAATTCACTAAGATCAAATTTGAACCTCTACTTGTTGGCTTGTACTACATTTGACATTTATCCTTGTCAAGACCAAGATCACTGAGGTAACCTTCCATCTCAAATAAAGAAATTAGATCCGGATCCACATTCTCCACATAATCTACTTTACCGCCAACATAGTCTCGACTGTCAATAATTCTGCCAGAATGTCGGATCTCTAACATGTGAAATTGTGTAGCCATTTCTACAAAAAATTATATCGTTTGGTGCAAACCATCAATATATAACTAACAAGAAAAATTTACCATTTTACCGAAATGAACTCCCGTACAGACATTAACGCACTCAAATCTCTTTATTGATTTAATAAACAAAAATTAAGGTTAGGAATGAAAGGATTACCGGTTAATTGAGGCCTGAACACTGATATTATTTTATTCTGGTATAAGAATATGCAATCGCATATTGCAGGTTGGGAATTAGAGGACTGCCAGCTAATTGAGGCCTTTAACTTTGAATCAATCTCAACATAATATATGCAATTGCTCTAAGTTGAAAGACAAAGAAATTAAGGTCTTAACTTATAATCAATCTCATCATAATATAACTTAATATTTAGTTATTAGAGTAACGCTTCCAAGGGAACAGCCTAGATTGCCCCCCACCCCAACCATCCATGCCCCAGCATGAAGGCCGACAAGGCTGATTGATCTAGCAGGTGATAAGTAGTAGGAGATTATATGGCATGCTTGGATTGTTCGACAATCTGCATCTGTTTTCCTTCCTAAATATGGACATCATTTGCTGGTATCAAATGACATCTTGTCACGGAATTTTCCCAGAAAATTCCTGTATCTGTCCAAATAGGGCTCAACTTAGTGTTGTGGGGGGAGAACTGATGAATCCACGATTCATCATCTTAATATCTTAATCTTAGCAAAATCCATGAGTAAAATCCCTTTTAAATATCCATAAAATCAATAAATTAACAAAATAACTCTTGTAAATAAAACTCACTAATTACTGTATATAAGATTTTACAAAATAAATTACACATAAAAAGCCGCAAAAATAAGGAGTTTTATACATATAAATAGCCCAAAACTTCATGTATTTTTAATAATTTCATTTCAATTCCTTTTTGCCTAATTCTTTCTCTAACTTGTTTATAAAAATGTATATAAAAAAAATACAAAATAAATTTCATCTCAAATAAATGCTCCTAGATCCCAAAGAGAAAAAGCCGTAAAGTCCAACTTCCAAGCCAAATTCCCGCTCCGTATGAACTCCAAATTCACCAAACTCACTTTTAAAGTTCAAGTTAGAAAATTATCTATCCAACGGAAGTGGTTTCATTAAAATCGGAGCTCATTTGCAAAAGTTGGGTTTTGGGACCTAGATGTACATTGTACATTATGTATATATTCATACTTTCTTCATTTTTTATTATATCTTTCTTAATTATTAAAAATACAAAAAAATCATACTTGTGTTGTATTTTAATTATACTATTTATTGTATTTTTTTCGTTGTAAATATCTCTCATTAAAAAGACAAAAAAATTACATATTAGAAAAGTAAAAAAAAAATGTACATGGTGTTTTGTCTTCTTTTGTAAATTCTCCACTATTTATCTTCTCTTTTTATTTTATTGTATTTAAAGTAGACAACTTTATTTATTTATTTATTTATTTATTATTTAAATTCCATTCTCTACAATAACCACCAATTCAACTCCATTATTCCACCATTTTTTCCCAACTTCCCATTCAACTCCATTAATAAATCAACCTCCCATTCAACCCCACCACTTTAATAACCTCTCATCCCATCTTCTTTATATACATGCCATTCTCCTCATTTTTGCCTTTGATCCATCTTTATGTGAGGAGAGCCAAGTTCCCAGAGTTGAATCGGTGACAGCGATGCAACCGCGGTCGAGCGACGACGGCCCTCTCTCCGGTGTGATCCGTTGGCTTTTTGGCCAACATCGCAGCCGCAACCGCGCGCTGCTCGAGCTCATCGCACGCCGGCGATTTGAGCGAAGACCGTGCTCACGTGAGCACACCATAGGCGACCTTCCATCTTAGGTAATTTTATTTTCATTTTCTCGTCATCATTTGTTTATTGGCAATTTTTTTTAGCACATCACATTACCACCCATACACCCTTCATTTGTTCCATATCATCTACTTCATCACCATCATCATTATATAATTTTGTTCTCCGTATATATGTGTTCATATTTCCTGTTTTAAAAAAAAGTTAAAAAAATTAAAACAAAAAAAATCCCTTTTTTATTACAGTAAAAAAATCAAAAAAATTAAAAAAAAAAACAAAAAAAAAACATCCGCAGCAAGCAGCAGCGGCTGCCACCGCCGCCGCCCCCCTCTCCACAGCCGGCGGCTCCGCCCTCTCTCGCGGCCTCCCCGCCGCCATCGCCGACACGCGGCTCGCCGCGCGCGGCCGCTCCGCCTCGCCACGCCCCTCCGCCGGCCGCAACTCCCCGCCCTCTTCCGCCCCCACCGCGGGCATCTCCAAGGCGCCGCCGGCCCCTCCAAAAGTCCCCACCGCCCGCCCTCTTCCGCGACCTCCGCCACCGTGCGACGCCGCCACCGCGCGCGTGGCCGCGCCCAGGCCTCCGTCGGGCCGCCACCGCCATCACCCCCGTTGGGTTCATCTCCAGCAAAAACCAAGGAAGAAGAAAGGTTCACTTGTTTAATTTTTTTTAATGTAATAATTGCATTTTGTTTATTCTAAGTTTTTGTAATTTCATAACAGTCCCTGTGCATAAGTTGCTTTGTATATCTTGTTTTCTAATTTGCACATAGACCCCTGTGTTCGCACCATAAGTTGGACTTCGTTTATGCACATTTTTGTTCAATGAAAAATGGTATCATGTTGAGCAACTTATCCTCTATCATCTGATTATTTACTTGTGTTTTTATTATAGTTGGGTAATTAATTAAAATTGTCAAATTGAAATTCTGTGTATTTTACCCAATCTGTGCTCCTAAATTTATATCTCACACACCGTTGCTCTAAAAATTCTAGAAAAAATATATATGATGCCTTGATATGTGATGAATTTACTGTCCAAATTTCATCCAAAATGGAGTTGTCTTGTACCTTAAATAAATTGTAGAGTGAATTTAGTAATCGATTTTTATTTAAATCCACAAATATTTTTTTTGAGAAATTTCACCTCTACTGGATTGCTCATGAAAATATCTTTTTGGGATAATTCGCACTCTGATTAATTTTATAATGTGGATTTATTAGAAATTAATTACTCACTGTCACTCTGTTTCCACTAAAAAATACATAAAAAATTCATATTTTGTCAGAAAATTCCAAAAAAATTACTGTAGCTTCCTTGCATCATGTTTTCATTCCAGTAATTTTTTCATAATTTTTGCTTACTGTTTGTGTGAAAAATTGCGAAAAACCCCATAAAAAGTGTGCATTTTTAGTTATTGCATTTTAACCCCTAAAATTCCAAAAAAATGTGTTTTGTGTTCCCTACTGGATTAAGACTTTAGGAAAAATACGAATTGGCTAATTTGAACTTCTTTTCTATTAAAATTAATTTGGCCTTGTTGTATGTTTTCATCTGACGAGTCGCTAGATACGTTGTTTAATTGGTCAAGTTGTAGCACGTGTACTTAGCGAGTCGGTCAGAACCGAGAGAAGATCTCCGTGAGGAGTTTCTCGGTTTAATTTATATCCCGGGCAAGTCCGGGGTCGAGCTCAGGGAGGCAAAGGAACAACTTTGGGGTCAATTAGCAAATTTAAGATCTAGATATCCAATGCGGTTTTTTTATATTTTTTTAATGCAAATCGGATGCCAATGCAGGTGAATTAAGCACCTAAGAAAGCCTACAACTTAGCCAAATTAAGTTTAATGTCAAATCAGTTCAATTCAGCCAAATTATATTTTTCCTAAAGTCTTAATCCAGTAGGGAACACAAAACACATTTTTTTGGAATTTTAGGGGTTAAAATGCAATAACTAAAAATGCACACTTTTTATGGGGTTTTTCGCAATTTTTCACACAAACAGTAAGCAAAAATTATGAAAAAATTACTGGAATGAAAACATGATGCAAGGAAGCTACAGTAATTTTTTTCGAATTTTCTGACAAAATATGAATTTTTTATGTATTTTTTAGTGGAAACAGAGTGACAGTGAGTAATTAATTTCTAATAAATCCACATTATAAAATTAATCAGAGTGCAAATTATCCCAAAAAGATATTTTCATGAGAAATCCAGTAGAGGTGAAATTTCTCAAAAAAAATATTTGTGGATTTAAATAAAAATCGATTACTAAATTCACTCTACAATTTATTTAAGGCACAAGACAACTCCATTTTGGATGAAATTTGGACAGTAAATTCATCACATATCAAGGCATCATATATATTTTTTCTAGAATTTTTAGAGCAACGGTGTGTGAGATATAAATTTAGGAGCACAGATTGGGTAAAATACACAGAATTTCAATTTGACAATTTTAATTAATTACCCAACTATAATAAAAACACAAGTAAATAATCAGATGATAGAGGATAAGTTGCTCAACATGATACCATTTTTCATTGAACAAAAATGTGCATAAACGAAGTCCAACTTAAGGTGCGAACACAGGGGTCTATGTGCAAATTAGAAAACAAGATATACAAAGCAACTTATGCACAGGGACTGTTATGAAATTACAAAAACTTAGAATAAACAAAATGCAATTATTACATTAAAAAAAATTAAACAAGTGAACCTTTCTTCTTCCTTGGTTTTTGCTGGAGATGAACCCAACGGGGGTGATGGCGGTGGCGGCCCGACGGAGGCCGGGGCGCGGCCACGCGCGCGGTGGCGGCGTCGCGCGGTGGCGGAGGTCGCGGAAGAGGGCGGGCGGTGGGGACTTTTGGAGGGGCCGGCGGCGCCTTGGAGATGCCCGCGGTGGGGGCGGAAGAGGGCGGGGAGTTGCGGCCGGCGGAGGGGCGTGGCGAGGCGGAGCGGCCGCGCGCAGCGAGCCGCGTGTCGGCGATGGCGGCGGGGAGGCCGCGAGAGAGGGCGGAGCCGCCGGCTGTGGAGAGGGGGGCGGCGGCGGTGGCAGCCGCTGCTGCTTGCTGCGGATGTTTTTTTTTTGTTTTGTTTTTTTTTTAATTTTTTTGATTTTTTTACTGTAATAAAAAAGGGATTTTTTTTGTTTTAATTTTTTTAACTTTTTTTTAAAATAGGAAATATGAACACATATATACGGAGAACAAAATTATATAATGATGATGGTGATGAAGTAGATGATATGGAACAAATGAAGGGTGTATGGGTGATAATGTGATGTGCTAAAAAAAATTGCCAATAAACAAATGATGACGAGAAAATGAAAATAAAATTACCTAAGATGGAAGGTCTCCTATGGTGTGCTCACGTGAGCACGGTCTTCGCTCAAATCGCCGGCGTGCGATGAGCTCGAGCAGCGCGCGGTTGCGGCTGCGATGTTGGCCAAAAAGCCAACGGATCACACCGGAGAGAGGGCCGTCGTCGCTCGACCGCGGTTGCGTCGCTGTCACCGATTCAACTCTGGGAACTTGGCTCTCCTCACATAAAGATGGATCAAAGGCAAAAATGAGGAGAATGGCATGTATATAAAGAAGATGGGATGAGAGGTTATTAAAGTGGTGGGGTTGAATGGGAGGTTGATTTATTAATGGAGTTGAATGGGAAGTTGGGAAAAAATGGTGGAATAATGGAGTTGAATTGGTGGTTATTGTAGAGAATGGAATTTAAATAATAAATAAATAAATAAATAAAGTTGTCTACTTTAAATACAATAAAATAAAAAGAGAAGATAAATAGTGGAGAATTTACAAAAGAAGACAAAACACCATGTACATTTTTTTTTTACTTTTCTAATATGTAATTTTTTTGTCTTTTTAATGAGAGATATTTACAACGAAAAAAATACAATAAAATAGTATAATTAAAATACAACACAAGTATGATTTTTTTGTATTTTTAATAATTAAGAAAGATATAATAAAAAATGAAGAAAGTATGAATATATACATAATGTACAATGTACATCTAGGTCCCAAAACCCAACTTTTGCAAATGAGCTCCGATTTTAATGAAACCACTTCCGTTGGATAGATAATTTTCTAACTTGAACTTTAAAAGTGAGTTTGGTGAATTTGGAGTTCATACGGAGCGGGAATTTGGTTGGAAGTTGGACTTTACGGCTTTTTCTCTTTGGGATCTAGGAGCATTTATTTGAGATGAAATTTGTTTTGTATTTTTTTTTATATACATTTTTATAAACAAGTTAGAGAAAGAATTAGGCAAAAAGGAATTGAAATGAAATTATTAAAAATACATGAAGTTTTGGGCTATTTATATGTATAAAACTCCTTATTTTTGCGGCTTTTTATGTGTAATTTATTTTGTACAATCTTATATACAGTAATTAGTGAGTTTTATTTACAAGAGTTATTTTGTTAATTTATTGATTTTATGGATATTTAAAAGGGATTTTACTCATGGATTTTGCTAAGATTAAGATATTAAGATGATGAATCGTGGATTCATCACCCCCCTATACTTAAACTTTGCTAGTCCTCGAGCAAATAAAGAATGAATAAGTTGGGTTAATCCCTGACTGTGCATGTGAATACAAGACTTGATCCATTCAAGAACTCTCGGTTTTAGAGATCCTAAAATTCTAAGCTGAACCAAGCTCTAGTCAAAAGGTACCCAATTCCCCTAATCATCAGACTCTCTTTGTATACGTATATATAAGGGATATGACTTTTAGTGTTGACTGCAGTTACAAGAGTAGAGTCACAACGTCACCCAAGGTTCCAGTCCAAGAGACTCTCCTATGGACCCAATCCTCAACACTAGGGAATAAATCATTTCTTGCATCCAATCCACCGTCTCTTTAGTTGTCAGACTTAAAAGTGTAGATGGAAGGCCAGTTGATGGAGGGCATAGGATTGTGTCATTTCTTCTCTCCCTCTCATTGGAACAAGGATCCTCTCAAGTGCCTTATTACGCAACGCATTTTTTTGGTGTTGATCAGTGCGTCCGTCAAGAGATGTTGGAGCCGTCTGCACTTGTTTTCCTGGGAGTACACCGGGGTGTGCCTTTTTTGAGTACCTATCGTACCTTCAACACCCAGACTTGTAGCATTTACGATGCAGAGCCCTTTTTTGGTGCAAGCCCGACTCTTGGTCCTAATAGCGGTGGTCCAAGTGGACACTTTGAAATGGTTGGGAGCGCTCGCCTTTGGTGGAAGCTCTTTTGATAATTGACTTTGTGGAATGAGAGCTTTTCTTTGACATTTCATTGCTTGGTAGTATTTTTGGCTAGCTCCACTGCTTTTACCAAAAGTTGGCGCACACTGATCAACAATTTTTTTTATTTTTTCACACCCTGGCACATAGGTAAATATCAAGAGATAGTACAAGAACCATGTTCTCATACTGGCTAAATGTGCTGACACTCAGGTTTCATGAAGCCTTCATTGATTTTATCCCATCCTCGAGCATCATTAAATCAAGTCCAAACTCAAATCCCTCATCCCAGTTCCTCAAGTGAAATTTCAACTCGTCTCATCGTAACTGCAGTCGTGTATGTGAGGTGCAGATCATATTCTTAAGGTAGAGACTAAGCATGCAATATAGCACACACATCTTTCAAACTAGGGAAATGTGAATAATTAAGTCAAGGACCCTAATGACTAAGGCTGGTTAACTCAAAATCTCAAGACCTCATAAACCAAGTGTTCTTGAACATCACTAGTCTTGTGTGAAAGTGGATTGTGTCAGGGATTAAACCAACTTATTAGTTAGTTTTTTTTTTGTTTTTTGTTTTTTGTTTTTTTTTTGACAAACAAAGGCAAAGAAGAAGTTTTTTTTTTTGGTTAGAAAAGTTTTGCTTTTTTTTTTCAAGAGTTTTTTTTTTGAAAAAAGATAGGTAAATAAGAAAAGATTCTTCTTCTTTTTTTTTTTGAAAAAGTTTTGTTTTTTTTTTTGTTTTTTTATCCCACCCCATAATTATTGTATAGTATATACAAAAATACGTGAAAGTACGAGGTATGGGTAAAGTATATATGCAATATATACACGCCCCCCTATACTTAGCTTGTGCTATGTCCTCATGGCACTAGGTGACAAAAAGACATAGCTCGTACTAAGCGTAGGAAAGCTAAAATAATAAAAAGTATAGAAGTCGATCCGCCCCCCCCCTATACTTAGGCTCTGGACAGCCTAAGTGTAGAAGAAGAGCACAAATGGGGCGGACGAGGTCAAGAGGAGAAATGATGAGTAAATACACATGGCGGGCATCGGTCCCCCCTATACTTAGGCTTTGGTCAGCCTAAGTATAGGACAAGAGTAAGTGTGAGAACCGACGTGATCTCGAGAATATACAAAGAAGAGAGAATATGCACAAGAGTGATTGAATCTTCTAAGATGTTGAATCTTGATGTTGCATCTTCATGAGAGTAATAAGATGTATCTGCTCTGTGCTCACTCTTTATGAAGTTGATGACCTCGACTTGGACTAACTGCTCTTTGGAATCAACAAAATGCTTCAACAGTTGTCCATTCACCACATGAGATTGTGCACCATCTGTGAGATCAGCTATCTCTACACTTCCATTCTCGTGCACTTTCTTAACCACAAAGGGACCCGTCCATTTAGATTTGAGCTTCCCATGGAACATCTTCAACCTGGCATTGAACAACCATACCTTTTGTCCAGGGACAAAGTCTTTGCACCTAATGTGCTGATCATGCCATCTCTTTACTTTGTCCTTATAAATCAAACTGTTGTCATATGCCCTGTTTCGGAGTTCCACGAGCTCGTTCAAGTTCAAGTCTCGACAAAGTTTTCCTAGGTGACAACTCCAATTAATCTTCTTAATTGCCCATTCGGATTTATGAATCAATTCTGCGGGCAAATGACATGGCTTTCCATAGATCATTCTAAATGGTGAAGTACCCAATGGTGTCTTGTAGGCTGTCCTATAGGCCCACAGAACTTGGTCCAAAAGCTGAGACCAGTTCTTCCTATCGGGATGAACCAATTTCTGCAAAATACTCTTCACCTCTCTGTTCGAAACCTCTGCCATGCCGTTGGACTGTGGGTGGTAAGGACTAGTAACTCTATGCTCAAATCCATAGTCCTTAGCTAAAGATCTCATATCTCGGTTCACAAAATGGCTACCCCCATCAGATATCAAAACTTTTGGCACCCCGAACCTAGCAATAATATGGTCTTTCACAAACTTACAGACAGTCTTGTTGTCTGCGGTTCGGGTTGGGATAGCCTCCACCCACCTAGATAAATAATCAACCGCCAACAAAATATACTCATGTCCTTGGCTGTTGGGAAAGGGACCCATAAAATCTATGCCCCATGCATCAAAAACATCACAAATAATCATCGGTTGCATGGGCATCTCATCTCTCTGTCCAACTGTCCCTCCCATCCTTTGACAAATTGGGCACGACCGCACAAAATCAATGGCATCTCTAAACAAGGTCGGCCAATACAATCCGCATTGAAGTACTTTGTGAGCGGTTCTCTTTCCCGAATGGTGTCCTCCAGCCTCAAGTGAATGACAATATGTGAGGACACTATGGTATTCCTCCTGAGGAATACACCTTCTCCAAATACAATCCGGTCCTTCGAAGAAAAGGAAAGGATCGTCCCAGTGGTATCTCCTCGAATCCGACTTCAGTCGATCAATGCTGCTCTTAGTCCAACCATGGGGAACCTGCTTGGAGACAAGATAGTTCACCATGTTGGCATACCACGGGAGTGAGTCAATAGCACAAATTGACTCATCTGGGAAGGTTTCTCTAATCCGCTCATGATCAGGAGAATCCTTAAGTTCAATCCGAGAAAGGTGATCAGCCACAACATTCTTCACTCCAGGTTTATCTTTAATCTCCAAATCAAATTCCTGGAGGAGTAGAATCCACCTAAGAAGACGCGCCTTCGCGTCCTTCTTTTCCATTAAGTATCGAATGGCTGTATGATCAGTAAATATTGTCACCTTAGAGCCCAAAATATATGATCTGAACTTCTCGAGGGCCCATACTACCGCGAGCATTTCCTTTTCAGTCACCGTATAATTTTTCTGTGTAGGATCTAAAACTTTGCTCGCATAGTGAATTGCAAACGGAATCCCCTCTCGTCGTTGTCCTAACACAGCTCCTATAGCGAAATCTGAAGCGTCAGTCATGATCTCAAAGGGGAGAGACCAGTCAGGAGCTTGTAGGATAGGCGAGGCACAAATCTTCCTTTTCAAGAGCTCAAAGGCCTCCAGACACCTGTGATCTACAACGAACTCTATGTCTTTCCCTAAGAGCTCAGTCAGTGGGCGGGCGATCTTTGAAAAATCTTGAATGAATCTCCTATAGAATCCAACATGCCCTAAGAATGACCGCACTGACTTCACGTTGGTAGGTGGATCGAGTTTCTTGATCACCTCCACCTTGGCAGGGTCAACCTCCATTCCCCTTTTGGAGATGACATGCCCCAACACGATACCCTCCGTCACCATAAAGTGACTCTTCTCCCAGGAGAGTACCAGATTCACCTCTCTACACCTCGTGAGGACTCGGTCCAAGTGCGCTAAACATGTATCAAAAGAATCACCATGTACCGAGAAGTCATCCATGAATACTTCCAGGAAATCGCCCACCATCTCGGCAAATATGGCTATCATGCACCGCTGAAATGTGCCCGGGGCATTGCAGAGCCCGAATGGCATGCGCCTGAAAGCATAAGTGCCGAATGGACATGTGAATGTGGTCTTTTCCTGGTCCTCAGGAGCTATGGCCACCTGGTTGTAGCCTGAGTACCCGTCAAGAAAACAGAAGAACTCTTTCCCTGCGAGTCTCTCCAAGATCTGATCAATAAAAGGCAAGGGAAAGTGATCTTTCTTGGTCGCAGCATTCAGGCGTCTGTAGTCAACACAGACACGCCACGACGTGGGTACTCGTGTCGCGATCTCTACCCCCTCCTCGTTGGTGACCATCTGAATTCCCGACTTCTTCGGGACAACATGAAGTGGGGCCACCCACTTGGAGTCAGAAATAGGGTATATGAACCCTGCCTTGCACCATTTCTCAATTTCATTCTTCACTACTTCCCGTAGATTGGGATTAAGTCTCCTCTGAAACTCACGGGAAGGTCTCACGTTATCCTCAGTAAAAATGTGGTGCGAGCAGAGAGCGGGGTTGATGCCCACGAGATCTGACACTGTCCAGCCTATTGCTTTGCGGTTCCTCTCTAAGACTTCTAACAACCTAGACTCCTGCTCTAAAGTCAAGTCTGAGCTAATGATGACAGGATATCTCTCTTTGGGTCCCGCAAGAAAGGCGTACTTGAGTGTAGGAGGTAGTGATTTCAGTTCTGGCAATGTGGTATCATCAAGCAGATCTGGCTGAACTGAATCTGAATCTGGTTCCGTGCTGCATGGTGGGCTAATCTTGCAAGGTGGGCTAAGCTGAGAAGTACTCGCCACCAAATCAGAAGTATCGGGAGTCGGATCGTCAAAAGTATCCAAACAATCGGCAAAAGCCACGTCCGACTCGTCATCTATGTCCCATGATTGTTCCGAAGAGGATGGAACTAACAGATCCGGATGGATCTCTAAGTCATCATGAGAATAGGTTGATGCATCTCTAGCAAGATCAGACAACACCTGGCAAACTGCATCATGCACTATATCCTCTCCAGATGAAAGGGTCTCGCTCTGTCCTGAAGGAATCTGTCCCCAAATCCCAACTGTGCTAATCATACTGCAATCTGCCTCTGAAGATGAGTACTCTGTGCTACTCTCTGAATCGGGTCGCTGACACTTGGTTTGCTTCATCTCAAGGTTCACTTCTCCGCCTGGAGAACGGAACTTCATCATTCCCGTACCATAGTCGAAAGCTGCGCATGCGGTCCTAAGGAAGGGTCGCCCGAGAATGATCTGAGATTCTCTCCAATGATTGGGGGTCTCCATGTCTAAGACTGTGAAGTCCACCTGATAGTTCTGCCCCTCAATCGAGATAACGACGTTCTTCACTTCTCCCTTAGGTCTCTTCATTGAACGATCTGCGAATTGGAGTAAAGCTCTAGATTTGCGAAGTGGTCCCAACTCCAATTTCTGATATAATGCTAAGGGAAGTAAGTTGATCGAAGAACCATTATCTAAGAGTGTGCGTGCAAACGCAATGTCGTCAATACGACTCTCCACATAGTGAGCACCCATGTCTCTCTTTTTCTTTGGCAAAGTCTGATTCTTGAGACAATAGGTTGTGGCTACTGATAAGACATGTGTCTTTATATTTCGGTTATCTTTCTTCCTGCTAACCCTTCTAGGTGTGCATCTCACCTTAAGGTATTTTTGGAAGGTAGGATGGTTAGCCACATATTCATCAAATGGCACCTTAACTGTGATGTTTTCTTTGCAAAACCGTGCCATGTCGAGGTCATCTTTCTGAATCTTTTTGATGCGCTTTCCTGCCTTAAGAGCACGGGGGAAAGGGATTGAAGCTAAGGAAACAGAGGATGAAGAATCTGAATCATGAACTGAAAGATCATTCTTTGCATTAACGGAAACAGAGTTCTTCATACATGAATCTTTTTGATGCAACATGGACTCAAAGTCTAAACTATCTACTATAGGTTGTGGAATAGAAGCTGGAGTGGTATCCGCCACAACCGGAGATGCAAGGTCCTCCGTAGATTCAGAAGAATATCCATGCTGACGATGCTGCATACGTGCTCTCCTCCTCCTCTCGGCTCCCTGAGTAGAAATCCTCGAATGGTGCTGATGGGGCTCTGAAATATGATGCCTTTCCTCCTCGTCCTCTGAAGACTCCTCAGGTAGAGCTCCAGAGATGCCCCTCCTCGTGTCCCTCGCCCGGTCAGGTACGACCACGGTCCTTCCGCTCCTGAGTGACATGTGGTTAGCCTCGTCACACGAAAGAATCTCATGTTCTGATTTAGGAGATGCTGAATAGTATACCTGACCAAAGTGCTGCTGAGAACTAGAACGGTTCAGGCTATTGGGGTTAGCCTGAACTTGGGCTGGGATCGAGGTAGAGGGTGCAGTCTGCTCGTCTCGCCATCTGGACAGGCGGTTGACATCCACCCGTAAGTCCTGAAC
This sequence comes from Ottelia alismoides, assembly GCA_037367405.1. Taxonomy (NCBI): domain Eukaryota; kingdom Viridiplantae; phylum Streptophyta; class Magnoliopsida; order Alismatales; family Hydrocharitaceae; genus Ottelia; species Ottelia alismoides. Next base: position 269,660 of record JAZKJV010005826.1, read on the forward strand.
CTCGTTCCTGTAGGAACGTAGCTCGTCGAGTATCTGCTGCTGAATATCCACGGGACTAGACGATGAAGGAAGTGGATAAGACTGGGAAGAAGAACGGGAAGACTGGCCCTGCTGGCCAGTGTACTGCCTCTGCTGCTGCTGCTGGGGTTGCGGGCCCTGCTGGCCCGCCTGGTAATGGCCCTGTCGGCCATACTGCTGGTACTGCTGCCTCTGCTGCTGGGGTGGATGGAATCCAGGGCTCTGTTGTGAAGGAGGTGGTGCGGAGGTGAATGCGGTGTTGTGAAAAGTTGGGGGACGCTGATAGGTCTGTCGGTCTCCCGTACTTCCCTGCCTGGCAGGGTCCTGAGTATACCATATCCCATTCACCTCCCAAACTGGTGGAGGCTCCTCCTGGACTGTCTCTGCTACTGGAGGTGGCTGCTGGAAAGAGTGGGTGTAGGATTGGTCCTGCTCCCACGTCTGGGGTTGCCCTGACACCAACTGCTCCTGAACATGGTGAACTCGGTATACGGGAGTAGAGGGTGCAGTCACGGCGGGTATCCTTATCTTAGATACCTTCTCAGTCAACTCCTCCATCTGTTTTGGAAGTTTGGAGACGCTCCGGTCTAACTCATCAATCCTCCTGTCGATCTTCTCCACTACAGTAAGCTTGTCAGCAAGAAGTCCCATGCTAGGGATCACGTCCTGAGAGAGATCGACTACAGCTGATTTTCCCCCTCCAAGTGAGAGTGAACTGGGGGATGGTGTATAGGCCCTGCTGGCCATCTGTGAGCGGCTAGTTTCAGCCATCTGCTCGAATACCCTCCAGACGGTATCCGCTCCTCGTGATGTATAGCTGCCTCCACAGGCAACGCTCACTAAACCCTGCATCTCAGGGTTGAGACCAGTAAAGAAGGATTGTACCAAGATGTTGTCATCTAATCGATGACAAGGACACTTTTGCAGAATGTCCTTGAATCTTTCCCAAGCATCACAGAAGGCTTCATTGGGTAATTGGGAAAAACTCGTAATGCGCGTCCTCATCATGTTAGTTCTACTCAAAGGGTAGAACTTCTTCAAAAATAGGTCCTTAAACTGGGCATAAGTGGTGACGATGATCCCAAGATTCTTTACCCAGTAATCAGCTTTTCCACCCAAGGCAAATGGAAGGGCTTTGAGCCTAATATAATCCTGGCTAACATTATTATGTTTGAGGTTAGCACAGATGAGCTCAAAGTCCCTTAGGAATGCATATGGCTCCTCAGAAGCATTCCCATCAAAATGTGGCAGCAGGTTCAGGAAATGCGGCTTCAATTCAAAATCAACTTCGGGTTCGGCCGGACTCAAGTAGTTATGAATCTGATATTGTCCGGGGTTGTATGCCGCATCCATTGGTAGTTGGACCCCAACATTTAACTGTCCCAACTGAGCTCTCAATAATGCTTGTTGCTGCTCAGATGCAGCCAATCGGGCCAGTATCAGTTTCATCGGGTCTTCATGGTTCTCTTCTTCCTCTTCTTTCCTCTTTGGCATTTTACTCGAATCTTCTTTATGTCCTGAATCAGCAAGGTGTTCTGGATTAGAAGAGGATTTATGAATCAAGATATTCTCACCGAGGCGATGGTCTTCCTCGGTGAGGTGGGAAGAGAGAAAGGGAATGGTTTGAGAGTAACCATCCCGAGAGTGAGTGATCCTGGGCTCAAGAGGGTCATGAGTCCAGGTTGATCCAAGTTGCGCTTGGACCTTTGAAGACGTACTTTTTGAAGGGTTCAACGAGAGATTCGCAAAGTCCGAATAAATACCCCCCCAATCAGTCATCTTCGATGTCAAAAGAACCGATTAGAACACGATAATCAATGAGGCGCTAGTTCTACGGTGCACGTAAATGTGCGGAGTGAACTCACACAATACAAACGCAATTCAAACCCCCAATTTCACCAACTCAACACATGATGGCCGTAAGAGTTCGGCCGATTTATCTGGTCAATTTTAGTTGGCGATAATACAATCTTGGAAAGATTAACGAGCTGTTAGGTGCCCGTATTTTCCTACAGACTGGCCCGGTTCTTACGACTAGTTTGACCTACTTTCAGCCAGTATAGGAGTAAGTACGGACCGTAAAAATACGGCTACCCGTTCCTTGAGGACTAATGCGTCCTCTAAACCTCCCACTCTGCTAAGGAAGTCCGGACCGTTTACCGGCTACCCGTAAATCCTCACTGAAAAGTAGCTAATCGCCTAAAAATAAAGAACCAGTAGTAAGTAAGAAATCCAGACTTGGCTCTATCCTAGGGTCGTCTCTCTCTCACTTGCAGTTAAAACAAACAATGAGGGTTTTATGCACCCGAGAACAAGGGTTCTTTTTATTCCAATTAATTAAATCGACCTGCTCAATTTAGTCCCAATTTTAGAGTTAGGTTATCACTTGAAATTTATGTGAACACACAAGCATGTCTACCGTTCAGTCCCAATTTCCTTTTGACCTTAAGTTGTAAAACAAGATGGGAATCGGAAATCAGAATGCAAACGAGAAACTATGATGCATGCTTAGAAGGAGGTATACTTACAGTGAATCCCAGCACTCTTCATGCATTATGCAAAACTGAATTTGTAAATATTACACTAAATGCATGCAGATCGAGGAAACCGTACCTAAACAATATACTATTAGCGGGGAAGAATTGATTGGATTTGAGCTAAGTAGTAAGTGTTTATGTGCGTCTCATTATGAATCTTATAAGATATGTGAATCTTCTAAGATAAGTGTGGCCTAAATTACGATGGGCATAAACAAATTTGATTCTAAACTACCGTGTGCCTAATCCTTAATTTCGCCACTCAAGTCAAGCCCCACCCTCACCGGAGAGTGAAACAGGCTCGACACACTGATGAATACCCATTCATCACTCTTTATTCTTATATTTTAGCTACAAAAACCTATGCAAATGCATGTAGATATGTGTAAATAGGATTAATTAGCAAAAGCATGCATGTTTGTAAAAATAGATAATTAGCATGTTTTTGTGCAAAAATAAAAGAATAAAGAGTAAAAAGAAAAAGAGGGAAATATTTAGAATAAATATTGAGCAACCTAACCCAAGGGAGGGCTCAGCATGGGCCTGACCGCATAAAAGCCAAGTAGAGGGAGATAGGGGCTCACATATGTATATATTTGTAAATAAATAAAACTATATATTTTCCTCACCCAAAAATATGTTGTAAATATTTGTATATATTTTGTATATATGTAAAAGCTATTAAAAACAAAATAAAAATTAAAAAGCAAAAATCCAAAAATATCTTTTCACCATATACCACCTTCCTTATCCATTTCACCTTGTAAATAAATTTATTTATCTCTAAAACTTTTTGTAAATATTCTAGATTATATTTTGTAAATAAAATAAATAAAAAGAAACAAAACAAGAATCAAATAAAAATCACAAAATTAAAAATACAAAAACATATTGTACATATACCTATGTATAGACCTATAATGTACATACCTTATCCTTATTTCCAAAAATTAATTAAAAATCACCAAAAAATAGAAAAAAATAAAAGAAAAATGTTTCATGTTTTAAGTTTTTCTTAATTCGGCCATATTCTAGCCTAAAATAAATAAACAAAAAATTCAAATACGTGGCAGCTCCTGATTGGTCCACGGGGGATTGTTGACCCCAGTCAACTCCCCCGCGGACTCTTTCCTTTTTGAGAAGATACGCACCGCCCCGCCTTCGCCATTTTCCCCACGCGCCTCCAGCCTGTCACCCACGCGAACCCCGCGCCCGGATCCTTCGCCGATCATCCGACATCCTCGCCAGATCCTTCGCCGTGAGATCCACGCATTCCATAGCCGTCACCTCCCAACCCTAATCGGGCCTGTCTCCATATATATCTCGAGCTCCGCCGCCTCCGCGCCTTATCTTTGGCTCTTCTCCTTCTTCCCAGTGAACTCCAGAGGCACCGCGAGAGTGACAGCAAGCGATCGCCCTTGTTGCAGCGAGGTGAGGAGGTGAATCCACTGATCCGGCGTGTGTCGCCGCCGTTGCTCCGCCACAAGCGTGAGCACCGAGCCTCGGGCCGAGACGACCCTTGAGGCTACGACCAGGAGCACCCCCTGCTCTTCCCCAGTCTCTCCGACCGCCCAGGTAGCCGATTAGTCCTTCCGTTTAGCGTAATTTTCCATTTCCCCCAAATCGCATCTCCGACGTATTCCGCTGATTCCGGAGCTCCCCATTCCGACGCACCATGCACCTTCACGCCGCCTAACCGGGTCGAGGCAATTCGCCCTCGACCCGTGAGTCTTCTGGTTCGTTTTTCAGGTCAAGATAAGGGTCATCTGAGACCCTTCGCCATCCAGCTAGGAGACCCAGCTCCGCCGCCTTCGCTCAAGCTCCTCGGAGCTCGGTGTGCTCGTCGGAGACCACCAGCAGACGCAGGAGCCTTCCGCGATTCTTCTCCGACCTTCAGAAGGCTCCCCGGAGGACCATCGCGCACTCACGAGCCCGGCGAAGTTCGCCGGAGCCCTGTTCGTCCATCATCCTCCTCCGCCGTCCGATTGACCCCCGAGCTCCAGATCCAATCACGTACGTCCATTCGAGGAGCAGCTTCAACCGTCAGATCCATCCGAGGGTCGATCTCCACCGTCGATCCAGCGAAGCTCAGCCTCGTCGTCTGCCCACCGTTCGATCTGCAACGTGGCAGCACCTGGACCGTCGGATCGTAGTCGAGGACCGGAGCCTTGGGCGCCTTCGCTTCTCCACCGTCGGATCTACACGTGGCGCACGCTCCGCCCTTGGATCACAATAAAGGGGTAAATTACCTTAGGCCCCCTCGTAGTTTGTGGTTTTTATTTGCAGTCCTGTAAATATTTTATGCATTTTATTTACGTAGGGTAAATTGCACTTGGAACCTCGCATTTGTTTATATTTGCATTTATGCCCCTGTTTGTCTGAGACACGTGCTTCGACACGTGATATTTTTGGTGTATTTACAACTCTACCCCTGTAGTTCTGGATGTTCTTTAATGAATGAAATATTTTCAGTAATTGCATTTATGCCCCTGTGAGTGTTTTATTTGCACATGTGCGTTTTATTTTGGGTATTTTGCAGATAAGCCCCTGGACTTTTGGTACTTGTTACCAATAAGCCCTCGGAACTTATTTTTCTTACATTTGGGTCCCTGAGTGCCCCAGGCACGTGCTTGGCACGTGTTTTGCTGGGTATTTTGCACCAGACCCCCCAGAACTTTGGGTATTTGCACTTAGGTCCCTGTGCACAGTGCCCCTCCTTTATTTTTGAATAAAATATCAAATCACCTCCAAATTCGATGAAAATTTGACACATGGCTCCTGCCATGGTGTAGAATTTTTATGAATTTTTGAGGACATTTTTTATTTCATTTACTATTTTTAAAAATTCAAAAACCCTTATTTTTGTCACTGTTTAACTTGGAAAATCATAAAAAAATATAAAAACACCCCCAAAAATTCTAAAAAAATTAGATATTGTTGTTTGCTTGCTGTTTGATTTTCCAGCCGAGTTTGGCTATTTTTCATCACTTAAAAACCTTAAAAATTGAAAAACCCCTAAAAACCCATAAAAATTATAATAAATAATTTAAAAATTCAAAAACAATAATTTAGGTGCCAAAATTTTCCTTATTCTTTCTAGATTACAGGAAAATTACCTCAGGGCTTATTGAGATCTTAAGTATTTTATTTTTGGGTTTCAAGCCTTGCTGGACAGTACCTTTCCTTTTTAGCCTTGTTTTATTTTTAGAAAATAAAATATACATTAGAAAAATCCCAAAAATTCACCAAAAACACTTAAAAATTTAAAAAACATAAAAACATTTTTGTCTGAATTTTTGCATTATTTTTGGTGTGTTTAATAAATTGTGCAAGTGTGTTTGTATTTACTTTCTTTTATTTTCTTAACCTTTTAAAAATCCTAAAAAATATAAAAATTAACAAAAATCACTAAAAATCACTTTTCTTTTATTTTATCTTATTTTTACTACTTCGTAGGCCTAGGCCAATCCGTGCTCCTTGTGTTCGACCCTGGGTGCTATACCAGGTTAATCCTATAGCAAGACCACTTCTCTGTGTTTCATTGATTTATTTTCATTTGTGGTTCATTTTTCTTGATTGACACGTTCTGAGCGACTGAGGTCGCAACGACCTATTTTCTGTACCTTCTACCTTAGTTGCTCGGGATTTCGTGTCATCAGAATGGCGCCGTTGCCGGGGAGCACGGCTTAGTAGTTGTTTTTTATTTTTATTTTCGTTTTATTTTTCGCGGTTTTTCGCGGCTCTTGTTCATAGTTTCTTTTTGTTTTATTTTGATTTTCTTTTATTTTTGTTTTGTTTTATTTTGTGTGAATATTTTATTTTTCTCATTCTTTTGCACATATACCCTCACTTATATTTTCTTTTATTTTTCTTATTGTTTGATTATTGTTTATTGGTCTGACCACTCTTCTGTCTTTCTTGCGAGGGCCCGAGGACCGCGGAGGTGACTTTCGAGGAGCCGGTGCAGCCGCGAGACTCGGAGGCGGCTTCCTTCTCTACGAAGCCGCAGGAGAGAGCGAGAGGAGAGAGTTGAGTGGAGTGAGGCAGTAGGATAGAATTTTATTCATTCATTATTATTTGTAATAATACAGGACATTCAGAGACTCTTAGACACTTAGACCGTAGCGGGTCTGTTTCGCCGAGCACCGGTGTGCTCGGGGGACCCATTAGGACCCTCGGTTTTTACACGGCTTTTTACGCGGTTTTCTTTTTATTTCTTACTGTCATTTTCCGGATTTTTCGCGGTTTTTGTTCGAGCCCCTAGACATAGGATTTTTGTTGATTGTGACGTAGGATCTCTAAGGCCCAACACTTAATAGAATATCTGTTCCTATAGAACGTAATTGGACCTTACTAAAATTCACTGAAAAAGTTAATTTGATTGGATTTGAGACCACGTGCCGTTAGGAGTCACATACAGCGCTGGCAGGACCCGTTGTGGCGGGCACCGAGTGACTCCCAAGATCGGACTCCGGACTCGATTCGGTTGACTAACTATTGTTCTTCACGATCAATAGAAATTGCCTGTTTAGGACTCGGTTTTTACCGTTGCATCATATAGCTTAGTTTACTTTTCTGTCTTTATTTTATGCGCGGATCACTCTGCATGTAGAGAGCTGGAGGCAGGTACGCATTTCTTTCTCTGCATGCATCATTGATTTCTCGTGCATCGGCTTTTTCGACTTCTTCCCCCGTTTTTGACTTAATAATCAGGAGAATCGAAAAATTCGTTAGGCCGCTTGTATTTATTTTGAAAAAAATTAAAAAGAAAAACAAAAAAAAATATTGGGACTGGATAACACTACTGACCCTAAAAGACACTCACATTAAAAATTTGTCTTGGGGAGAGCAACCCCCTCATTGTATGGTTTGGATGCGCGAGAGAGTGACCCGCACCCTAGGTAGAGCCCTCCGGTGCTATTTCTAGCTGACTACCGACTCTTCCGTGCGGGCCAGTCGGTTGGAGTAGCATCGGGTATCCTAACAGGTCACGTAAGCGCTCTGATATTCTGTATGTTCACCAAATAAAATTGACAAGATAAATTGACCGAGCTTTCACGGTCTTCAGATTGTGTTGCGTTGGTGAACCGGGGGTTTGCTTTGCTATCATATTTTCTCCAGATCCCATCCGCCTAACTCGTCAGATCAAGATGATGGGTAGACGATCTCTTAGGCAGCCTTTGGCTGCACCGCTTTCAGGCACGTCTACTTCACCATCTAGGTTGGCCCGTGAAAGTCGAGACCAGCTCTCCGGGCCCGAGTACGATTCCACCCTGTTCCCCCTCGATCCCCTTTCTTTTGCTACTGAGAGACATGAGCCCGAGGAAAGACGAATTGATTTGACAGAACCTGAATTGGGCTCATCTGATTTTGCAGACGTCACTATGGCCGGAGCCGGCAGTTCAGATGATCGCCAACCCGAACATTTTGTACTAGACCAGGGAGCGATCAACTCCACCCTGATCGCGTCATTAGAGACAGTACAGAAGTAGTTACGCGATCAGGGAGCGTTCATGATTGAGATGAGAAGGGAGCTGGAGCGACTCAGAGATGTGAGAGATCAGAGCGAGCCTGAGGACATTCCTGATGCTGATGCAGAGGCAGCAGCAGCTGCCGCAGCGGCAGCCGCCGCCGCAGCGGGACCACCGAGACCGATGCGGGAGTTACACAACCCCGGATCTACACTGATGCACCATTGGGTGGTGGTACCTGCCATCGTGGGGGATTTCAAGTTCCCTCCAAACACCCTGCAGATGCTTCCTCATTTTCACGGACTAGCCACTGAGGAGCCCCACCTCCATCTCCAGGAGTTTTTGATGATCTGCAGCACTGTCCACGACCGTCATGTGGACCAGGATACGATTCGGATGATGGCCTTCCCTTTTTCACTGGCAGATAGAGCAGCCGCCTGGCTGAAGCATTTAGGGAAGTTTGTTTACACCTGGGAGCAGCTCTGCACCGAGTACTTGAACAAGTACTATCCACTCGGGCGGACGAATGCAGCGAGGGCCCTGATCAACAACTTCTCCATGCTCCCTAACGAGCAGTTTCACGAGGCATGGGAGAGGTTTAGAGAGCTTCTGGATAGATGCCCACACCACGACATTTCCAAGCCGAACCTAGTTCAGAGCTTCTTTAGTGGGATGACGCCAGAGCTTCAGGGTCTGGTGAATGCTTCTTGCGGCGGGTCCTACTTTGCCAAGGACCACGACCAAGTCTGGGCCATTTACGAGGAGATGGCCGAAAATTACATGGTGATGTCCCAGACTCGGTTGTACACACAGAGATCTCAGCAGCCGCCAGGACCCGTGCAGTACCAGCGGATAGCACGGGTTGATGCAGGTCCATCCAGTTCGTCCACAGTTGCAGCCGCACAGGCAGAGTCGGCCGCTGCGGACATGGGGATTATCAGTGAGAAGTTGGACCGCATGGAAATAATAGAGAAGAAGCAGTGCCAGGGCATAACTCAGATGGAGTAGATGGCACAGACTCTGAGCGACGTGAAGACCCATCTCTTGTGTCTTCAGGAGGCACAGACGGCTTCTCAGCCCCGTCTTCAGTCGCGAGGCGATTCCGGCGGCAGCCGCAGCTCGTCCCAGCGCTCCAGCTCCTTGCAGCAGCCTAGACAAGTTCACCTTGTACAGGCGGAGCCGTACCAGCAGCAGCAGCCCTCTTACCAGTCACCACCATCTCCAGACTTACAGATGGTGGTATATCAGCCGGATCAGCCTCTGGCAGTACTGCCGCCAGACCCCTTCGATGCAGAGCCGTTGATGGATGTCAACGGGATTTGGTATGACCGTCCTCAACCTGGAATCCGACGAGACCACCCCGGATTCAGGTGGGGGAATGGGGGTAACCAGTTCCAACAGCAGCCAGCCGGACAGGGAGGGCAGTACTCCCAGCAGAGAGATCACCAGCAGCCCCCAGCATACCAGCCACACCAGCCATCATCCTTCGTACCTCGTCCCTACCAGCAGCAGGGACAGAATTGGAGACGTGAGCAGCAGGCTCACCAGCAGCAGCATCCCTCCTTTTACCCCTCTCAGCCGCAGCAGCACCAGGTCCAGCAGCCTCATTTCCAGAGAGGCAACCCGTCGGGCTCCCATGAGAGCCCCGCCTTGGATGATCTAGCCCGCATCTTCACAGAGCAGCAGGCTACATTTAGACGGGAGATGGACGAGTTCCGCCAGGATATGCGGGACCTGATGAGAGGGAAGGCCGCCATCCCTGCACAGATCGAGCCTAATCCGAATAGCTTGAAGAGGAAGTCTGAGCAGGTAGTTCACACTGAGCCTACCACTCTTAGTGACTCATTTGATGATATGTCGTCGGATCTATTTGATGCTGATTTTGTTACACTTAGGAGCGGTAGAAGACCAGCAGGCGGCGCCTCATCTGAGCGACAATGCGAGGATCCATCCAGAGCGCCAGATGAGGAAGAGGAGAGCGGTACTGAAGCCGCACATGATGATGACGGTGGTACTGATGCCACCCGAGATGCTGATTCAACCGGCGGTACTGAGGCCGCCGCTTTACCATATCGAGGAGGTGGTACTGACGCCACCAGCAGAGCTGAGCCAGCCCGCGGTACTGAGGCCGCAAGACGTCTAGTTGTAGAGCCAGCTAGAGGTGGTACTGAGGCCACCATTATTCATTTTGATGGAGATGTTGTCTTTCCTCGTATGAATGTATCTCAGGACTCTATTTTGAATAAAGGAAAAGGTTTAGTTTCTTCTGATCCCACTGTGGTGAATGATGTATGTGAGGATCCGGTCATCGAACCGTCTAGGCCTATTCCTAGTCCTTCATCTGAGAAGGACCCTGTGATCCCCTTTCCTAGAGCCCTTGAGTTGGGGAAGGGGAAGAAAAGAGAAAAAGATCCAAAAAAGAGAGAGCAGGAGGAGTTCAGCCAGAGCATGATAGACCGATTTCACATCCAGCTGACCCTCCATGAGGCTTTGCAGCACATCCCTCTTCTTCAGCGATCCTTGAGAGACAGGACCACAGTCAGGAGGAAGAAGAGGAACAACACCGCAGAGATTCATGTGTTGACAAAAGCCACGTGTTACGCGATCCAGAACCATCTGCCTACCAAGAGGCCAGATTTAGGAGCCCCATATGTCAGATGTCAGATTAGTGAGCAGAGGTTCGACCGTACTCTATTAGATAGCGGATCGTCGATCAACCTTCTTCCGGCAGCCCTTCTCAACCACTTAGAGTTGGGCACTCTTAGACAGAGCAGGACATACCTTCAGTTTGCTGATCGGTCTGTCAAGAGGCCAAAGGGGTTGTTGCGAGATGTTGTCGTCACGATTCAGGGTTTGCAATTCCCCGTGGACTTCGTAGTGCTGGACATGGAGACCCCTGACTCGTTGACCGATTCCCCCATCATCCTCGGTCGCCCGTTCTTGGCCACAGCCAAGGCGGTGACTGACCATGACAGTGGGAAGGTATTCTTTCGCGTCCAGGGCGAGAGTATACAAATAGAGACGGTTAAGGATCACAGATCCAGAGATAGATCCCGCTCAGAGGGCAGTACAGATTCAGAACATCTGACAGATACAGAGCCAGACATTCACCAGGACTGTGATTTTGTGATCACAGATGATGAGGCAGCTTGGGCAGATCCTGCAGCACAGACCATCCTCTCATATTCAGACACAGCTGATGCACAGATGATAGCAGAGGATAGCCTGGAGAGCACAGCCCTGGTTCAGGATATTATTGAGTCAGCAGAGTCGGACCTTGATCGCGACAAATTTTCAGTGATGGTGGTACTGAGGCCACCCTACTATACGGTGGTACTGATGCCACCGCAGTTGATACAGATCCCTCGGATTCAGAATCTAATTGGGCAGATTGTGATGATCAGATACCAGACCTGGATCCACCAGAGCCTACAGATGAGGAGGAGGTAGAGGTAGAGCAGATCAGAGACAATGCAGAGGGCCCACCTTCTCCAGATCCAGTTTGTGAGAGTTCTCTATCATTTTCCCAGGCAGATTTGGCAGAATTGTCAGCATACACACATCTTCTTCAGAAGCCAGATTTGCCAGCACCCAGCTGTCCAGAGCTAAAGCCGCTCCCTACTTCGCTAAAGTATCGATTCCTTGCGGGAGAGTTTGAGATGTACCCAGTCATCATCTCTGCCGATCTGACTGGAGAACAAGAATCCCGTCTGATGGGGGTTCTTGAAAAGAACCGCAAGGCAATTGGATGGAGCGTAGCAGATCTCCATGGGATTAGTCCCTCGTTGTGCTCCCACCATATCTATCTCGAGGAAGGGGCAAAGCCGTCGCGTGAGTTCCAGCGGCGACTGAACCCCAACCTAAGAGAGGTTGTCATGAAGGAAATATCAAAATGGTGGAGTGCAGATTTTATTTATCCCATTTCCGACTCCAAGTGGGTTAGCCCCTTGCATGTGGTGCCCAAGAAGACGGGCATCACGACTGTGATCAGTGAGACGGGAGAGGAGATTGCTACACGAGTACCCACCTCTTGGCGAGTCTGCGTTGACTACAGGAGACTCAACCAGGCCACCAAGAAGGACCATTTCCCCCTGCCTTTTATTGATCAGATCATAGAGAGACTGGCAGGGAAGAGCCATTATTGCTTCCTGGATGGGTACTTGGGCTACAATCAGGTGGCCATCGCTCCTGAAGATCAGGAGAAGACTACCTTTACCTGTCCCTTTGGTACGTACGCCTTTCAACGCATGCCATTTGGGCTATGCAACGCCCCTGCGACTTTTCAGAGATGCATGTTGTCGATCTTTTCGGACATGGTGGGGGAGTGTTTGGAGGTCTTCATGGACGATTTCTCGGTTTACGGCGACGGATTCGATTCCTGTCTTGACTGCCTAGACCGAGTGCTCCAGCGATGTATTGCTACCCGTTTGGTTCTGTCTTGGGAGAAGAGTCACTTCATGGTGACTCAAGGGACGGTGCTTGGCCACATCATCTCCAACAGGGGCATGGAGGTTGATCCAGCCAAGGTTGACGTCATTAGAAAACTCGCACCGCCGTCCAATTTAAAGCAGCTACGGTCATTTCTGGGGCACGTTGGTTTTTATAGGAGATTCATTCATGATTTCAGCAAGATTGCCCGACCGTTGACTGACCTCTTGACGAAAGACACCGAGTTCCTTGTCGATGATAAGTGTCTTTCGTCCTCTGAGACTCTCCAACAGTGTGTTATTGAGGCTCCTGTCCTTCAGCCACCCGATTGGTCTCTTCCCTTCGAGATCATGACGGACGCCTCCGATTTTGCCGTAGGGGCAGTGCTGGGACAGAGGAGGGATGGAGTTTCGTTTGCCATACATTATGCTAGCCGCACATTGGATTCCGCCCAGCGGAATTATACGGTCACAGAGAAGGAGATGCTAGCAGTAGTGTTTGCCCTAGATAAGTTCAGATCGTATATCATTGGATCTAGAGTGACTTTATATACTGACCACACCGCCATCCGGTACCTCATGTCAAAGAAGGATGCCAAGGCCAGACTTACTAGATGGATCCTTCTACTTCAGGAGTTCGACATTGAGATCAAGGATAAGCCTGGAGTCAAGAATGTGGTGGCGGATCATCTCTCCCGATTAGAGCAACCTGAGGATTCTGAGCAGATTGATCCCATTAGAGATACCTTCCCAGATGAGGCGATCCTTGCTATCGCCTCACTCCCGTGGTATGCCGATATAGTAAACTTTCTCGTTGCTGGGAAAGTCCCACAAGATTGGCCCAGGCAGAGGCGTGAGACCTTCCTAGCGAAGGCCAAGTCTTACCATTGGGAGGATCCCATCCTTTACCACGAGGGAGGGGACAGCGTCTGGCGTCGGTGTATTCCTCAGGAGGAACATCATAGTGTCCTCACTTACTGCCACAAGCTTGAGGCAGGAGGACATCATTCTGGGAGGAGAACGGCACAGAAAGTGCTCTAATCCGTCTTGTGGTGGCCTACCCTCTTCAAGGACTCTGATGAGTTCGTGAAGAGGTGTACTGACTGTCAGAGGATGGGCACTTGTGGACAGCGTGATATGATGCCGATGCAGCCCATTCACTTCTGTGAGATTTTTGACGCATGGGGCATCGATTTCATGGGTCCATTCCCTAAGAGTCAGGGATTTGAGTACATTCTGTTGGCCGTGGATTATGTGAGTCGTTGGGTGGAGGCTATTCCCGCCCGAGCCGCTGATGCGAGGACAGTTTGCAGATTTTTGAGGAAGCACATCATCACGCGGTTCGGGGTTCCACGAGTTCTTATTTCTGATGGGGGATCTCACTTCATCAACGACCAGGTGAAGGCACTTGCTAGCGAGTTCGGCATAGACCATCGAGTTGCTACACCATACCATCCACAGACGAATGGTCTAGCCGAAGTGTCGAATAGGGAGATCAAGACTATTCTGCAGAAAGTCGTCCGCCCTGACCGAAAGGATTGGTCACAGCTATTGGACTCGGTCTTGTGGGCATATAGGACGTCTTTCAAGACACCTTTGGGTAAATCTCCCTTTCGTCTCGTATATGGCAAGCCTTGTCACCTACCTGTTGAGCTGAGGCACAAGTCACTCTGGGCAGTTACAGACATTCTCATGGATCCAGATGGTATAGGAGACCAGAGGAGGGCAGAGCTAGCTGCCCTGGAAGAGCTTAGAGATGCAGCTTTCTCGAGCAGCCTACATTATAAGGAGAAAGTCAAAGAGTGGCATGATTCTCATATCAGCCACAAACATTTTGAGATTGGACAGAGAGTATGGCTGTTTGATGCGAGGCTTAGATTATTTCCAGGGAAGCTCCAAAGCAAATGGAAAGGACCTTATCTGGTTCGGAAGGTACACGACAACGGTAGCATCGACATATCTGAGTTGTCTTCTGAGAGTACCTTCCGAGTGAACGGCCAGCGGCTCAAGCCATTTCTAGATCATGAGCCGCGGGTCGTTGATCTTGCCCCTATTCATTTTGCATGAGATGTGGTCTTTGATTCACATCTAATGCATCTCACGCCTGAGCTTTACTGATTCTCCGCTGTACATAGATCCAGATGTCCATATCAGCACATTCTTTAGTCCCACATCCCTTTCTCCATCTTATGATTATGCTATACTCAGGGTGCACTTTACCCTAAGTATAGGGGGGATGTGAGACATTTCGGGTATTTCTGTTGTTTTTGTTTACCCCTGTTTTGCTGCCTCTACTTAGGGGTATTTTACCCTAAGTATAGGGGGGGTAGACCCTGTACATTCTCCACTCGGTTTTCCCTTCGTGTACAGCCTGCTATACTTAGGATTACTTGATCCTAAGTATAGGGGGAAGACCCGAGTCCCTCTTGACTTTCATTCTCTTTTGTATAGCCTTCCTTTTCACTTCCCTATACATAGCACGAGTTATGTCTTCTTCATCGCTCTTGACTCTGAGGACATCGTTCGAGCTAAGTATAGGGGGGTGTGTATATATTTCATATATACTTTAGCCATAACTCGTACTTTGTGTGAGTGTGTTAATAAATAAAAATGGCTAAAAACACAAAAATTAAAAATTTTCATGTTCATAATCTTCTTTTATTTGCACATACATAGCTAGTGTACAAATTATTTTTGTAAAAATGATTTCAAAAACCTTTTGTGTGTAAAGCTTGTGTAAATATTTTCTGTATAAAAATTATGTATATAGTACAAAATTTTTCCAAAATGTTTTGAAAAATCAAAAGTTTGCAAAAATCTTGTGTAAATGTGTGTAAATACCCTTTTTGCAAAACTTGCACTTCATGCATCATCATTCATGATTTCAAAACATTTTTCAAAATTTTGCATTATTGTAAAATTTGTGTAAATATGCATCTTTTTGTACATATGTATATAGTTTTCCTTGGATGATAGTTGACATTTAAACTAGCCTGGAATCAAATTGAGAAATGGAGCTTGATTAAGATCTTAATCCACCTAATTTCTAAGAGGAACCTTATAGGGCTTAGGTTTAAGGCTTTTCAGGTCCATGGTGACTTAATTCTTTGAGTCCACTAGGCTATGATCACATGTCATCTCAATGAGCCTTAGTAGAGCACTTAACAACAACACATGACTCATATAGACTATGGCTTTACTTGGACAACCGCACTATGCACTGAGCTCTCTACGGATGAGGTGGTGAGGAGGCAGTCTTCCTTGACTTGGGGTAGCATATGAGGGTAGTACTTCTAGGCGGAACCTCTCTTCTTCATTTAGTGAAGGAAGTGCGTCTCAACTTGGTCTGGTTGCCATGAAGTCTAACGACGGGAGTTGTGGGTTGCAATAAAGCTTCAAAAGAGGGATAGTCTACTGGCTCAAGAGGAAAAAACTCTTTGTATATATGCTGCACATGTACATGTTGTATAGATGCACTCGAAAAAAAAAAATGCAAAAAGAAAAGAACTCCAAAAAAGTGGTGGGTCTGAGAGAAAATGATAATCCCACCGGAGTATGTATATAAGTGCAATAAGCAAAGCTTGGTTTCATGATCCACCTGTTGTAGCTTGCAGCAGGGAGACTTGGCTACACTGGTCAGGCTCCCAAGGGTACTTGGCTACACTGGCCTTGACCCATTCTCTTCTTCCCCCTCTTCTTGAGCCTGTTGTACTTGAACTTAGAAGGGAATACCCCGCTCCTCGAGGAAAGAGTGGCCAGATTGAGGTCATAGAGTTACCTTGTTGAGGGGGGTTGTCAAGTTGCCATTTCTGAGGTGGAGAGCTTAGACCTCACTTTCACAGGACAAGAAAAGATTCATGGTCTTAAGGGTTTGTGATTGATGACTTGTTCTGATCTGGAGCATTGAGGAGTCTTGGTTATAGAGTAGTGGAACTTAGAGGCTGTTAGGTTTTAAGCTTAAGTCTGAATAAGGTTCCGACACATCAATAATCCAAAGATCTGATCGAGCTCCATCTTTCAATTTAATGAAGGCAAGTTTAATAATCAACCTTGATCCATGTACATTCTCTTTTTCTTTTTCTTTTTCTTTCTTTTCACTTCTTTTTCAAATAAGTGTTTGCTAAGGGACTAGCAAAGTATAGTATAGGGGGGTGATGAATACCCATTCATCACTCTTTATTCTTATATTTTAGCTACAAAAACCTATGCAAATGCATGTAGATATGTGTAAATAGGATTAATTAGCAAAAGCATGCATGTTTGTAAAAATAGATAATTAGCATGTTTTTGTGCAAAAATAAAAGAATAAAGAGTAAAAAGAAAAAGAGGGAAATATTTAGAATAAATATTGAGCAACCTAACCCAAGGGAGGGCTCAGCATGGGCCTGACCGCATAAAAGCCAAGTAGAGGGAGATAGGGGCTCACATATGTATATATTTGTAAATAAATAAAACTATATATTTTCTCACCCAAAAATATGTTGTAAATATTTGTATATATTTTGTATATATGTAAAAGCTATTAAAAACAAAATAAAAATTAAAAAGCAAAAATCCAAAAATATCTTTTCACCATATACCACCTTCCTTATCCATTTCACCTTGTAAATAAATTTATTTATCTCTAAAACTTTTTGTAAATATTCTAGATTATATTTTGTAAATAAAATAAATAAAAAGAAAAAAAACAAGAATCAAATAAAAATCACAAAATTAAAAATACAAAACATATTGTACATATACCTATGTATAGACCTATAATGTACATACCTTATCCTTATTTCCAAAAATTAATTAAAAATCACCAAAAAATAGAAAAAAATAAAAGAAAAATGTTTCATGTTTTAAGTTTTCTTAATTCGGCCATATTCTAGCCTAAAATAAATAAACAAAAATTCAAATACGTGGCAGCTCCTGATTGGTCCACGGGGGATTGTTGACCCCAGTCAACTCCCCCGCGGACTCTTTCCTTTTTGAGAAGATACGCACCGCCCCGCCTTCGCCATTTTCCCCACGCGCCTCCAGCCTGTCACCCACGCAAACCCCGCGCCCGGATCCTTCGCGGATCATCCGACATCCTCGCCAGATCCTTCGCCGTGAGATCCACGCATTCCATAGCCGTCACCTCCCAACCCTAATCGGGCCTGTCTCCATATATATCTCGAGCTCCGCCGCCTCCGCGCCTTATCTTTGGCTCTTCTCCTTCTTCCCAGTGAACTCCAGAGGCACCGCGAGAGTGACAGCAAGCGATCGCCCTTGTTGCAGCGAGGCGAGGAGGTGAATCCACTGATCCGGCGTGTGTCGCCGCCGTTGCTCCGCCACAAGCGTGAGCACCGAGCCTCGGGCCGAGACGACCCTTGAGGCTACGACCAGGAGCACCCCCTGCTCTTCCCCAGTCTCTCCGACCGCCCAGGTAGCCGATTAGTCCCTTCCGTTTAGCGTAATTTTCCATTTCCCCCAAATCGCATCTCCGACGTATTCCGCTGATTCCGGCCATATCGTGCAACTTCTCAATCATCGGAACGCACCGTTACCTTCGCCATCCCCTCACGCACATCCTACGCCCCTTCACTCAACCCAGATCGCACAGGATCTGGGAATCGAGCTCCTCCGCCGACCACCTTCGCCGGAGCTCCCCATTCCGACGCACCATGCACCTTCACGCCGCCCAACCGGGTCGAGGCAATTTGCCCTCGACCCGTGAGTCTTCTGGTTCATTTTTCAGGTCAAGATAAGGGTCATCTGAGACCCTTCGCCATCCAGCTAGGAGACCCAGCTCCGCCGCCTTCGCTCGAGCTCCTCGGAGCTCGGTGTGCTCGTCGGAGACCACCAGCAGACGCGGGAGCCTTCCGCGATTCTTCTCCGACCTTCAGAAGGCTCCCCGGAGGACCATCGCGCACTCACGAGCCCGGCGAAGTTCGTCGGAGCCCTGTTCGTCCATCATCCTCCTCCGCCGTCCGATTGACCCCCGAGCTCCAGATCCAATCACGTACGTCCATTCGAGGAGCAGCTTCAACCGTCAGATCCATCCGAGGGTCGATCTCCACCGCCGATCCAGCGAAGCTCAGCCTCGTCGTCCGCCCACCGTTCGATCTGCAACGTGGCAGCACCTGGACCGTCGGATCGCAGTCGAGGACCGGAGCCTTGGGCGCCTTCGCTTCTCCACCGTCGGATCTACATGTGGCGCACGCTCCGCCCTTGGATCGCAATAAAGGGGTAAATTACCTTAGGCCCCCTCGTAGTTGTGGTTTTTATTTGCAGTCCTGTAAATATTTTATGCATTTTATTTATGTAGGGTAAATTGCACTTGGAACCTCGCGCTTGTTTATATTTGCATTTATGCCCCTGTTTATCTGAGACACGGTGCTTCGACACGTGATATTTTTGGTGTATTTGCAACTCTACCCCTGTAGTTCTGGATGTTCTTTAATGAATGAAATATTTTCAGTAATTGCATTTATGCCCCTGTGAGTGTTTTATTTGCACATGTGCGTTTTATTTTGGGTATTTTGCAGATAAGCCCCTGGACTTTTGGTACTTGTTACCAATAAGCCCTCGGAACTTATTTTTCTTACATTTGGGTCCCTGAGTGCCCCAGGCACGTGCTTGGCACGTGTTTTGCTGGGTATTTTGCACCAGACCCCCCAGAACTTTGGGTATTTGCACTTAGGTCCCTGTGCACAGTGCCCCTCCTTTATTTTGAATAAAATATCAAATCACCTCCAAATTCGATGAAAATTTGACACATGGCTCCTGCCATGGTGTAGAATTTTTATGAATTTTTGAGGACATTTTTGATTTCATTTGCTATTTTTAAAAATTCAAAAACCCCTATTTTTGTCACTGTTTAACTTGGAAAATCATAAAAAATATAAAAACACCCCCAAAAATTCTAAAAAAATTAGATATTGTTGTTTGCTTGCTGTTTGATTTTCCAGCCGAGTTTGGCTATTTTTCATCACTTAAAAACCTTAAAAATTGAAAAACCCCTAAAAACCCATAAAAATTATAATAAATAATTTAAAAATCCAAAAACAATAATTTAGGTGTCAAAATTTTTCTTATTCTTTCTAGATTACAGGAAAATTACCTCAGGGCTTATTGAGATCCTTAAGTATTTTATTTTTGGGTTTCAAGCCTTGCTGGACAATACCTTTCCTTTTTAGCCTTGTTTTATTTTTAGAAAATAAAATATACATTAGAAAAATCCCAAAAATTCACCAAAAAGACTTAAAAACTTAAAAAACATAAAACATTTTTGTCTGAATTTTTGCATTATTTTTGGTGTGTTTAATAAATTGTGCAAGTGTGTTTGTATTTACTTTCTTTTATTTTCTTAACCTTTTAAAAATCCTAAAAAATATAAAAATTAAACAAAAATCACTAAAAATCACTTTTCTTTTATTTTATCTTATTTTTACTACTTCGTAGGCCTAGGCCAATCCGTGCTCCTTGTGTTCGACCCTGGGTGCTATACCAGGTTAATCCTATAGCAGGACCACTTCTCTGTGTTTCATTGATTTATTTTCATTTGTGGTTCATTTTTCTTGATTGACACAATCTGAGCGACTGAGGTCGCAACGACCTATTTTCTCCTTCTACCTTAGTTGCTCGGGATTTCGTGTCATCACACACCACAAATAAAGTCCAAGTCTTTTTACATGCGCGAGCTCTCAAACAAGAGCCGCTAGAAAGGAGCAACTACCTAAATAATTACAATAATTTACAAAAAATTCTCTCAAAAATAAATAAATTATCCTCGCGCTTCAACAGTCGGCTCGCGTCGCGTCCGTCGACCTCCGATGCACTCCAAGTCCACCGGGCCCTCGCAAGGAAACAAAGATTTATATTAGAGAGATAAACAACAAGATATATACAAAAATATGAAGAGAAATAATTGCAAAAAAATGGAATAAATACAAGTGGCTCGGGGGTCAGACTACCCGAGTAAATGGAAAACTAAATCCAAATTTTTATTTTCAAATTAATACCTAAGCCGTTGCCTCCCCGGCAACGGCGCCATCTGTATCTGTCCAAATAGGGCTCAGCTTAGTGTTGTGGGGGGAGAACCAAGAGCAAACGAGCAAGAACTCCTCCGCTAGGGCCGCCCTCTCCGACCACGCACGCAACCTTCCCCCGACCACGCACGCAAAACCCTTCTCTCGAAGGTAAATACATGAAAAAATACCCGGTGAGGCTGAGTTTCAGGGGAGTTGGCACCCAAGAGGAAGACGCCGACAAGCCGCGTCGTGGTCTGGAGCCGGCGAAGGTCGAAGCAGCTGTCGTCTAGGGGAGTTGGAGGCAGAGCAGCCATCGTGGTTTGGTCTGCTTGTTTGAGGCTTGAAATGGGGGAAATTTAAAAGGTAAACCCTATTGTAAGGGGTAACTTCATCAAGTGAAAAGATGGATTGAGTCCCCTGTTCACGACGTTGGAGACTAGAACGATAAGTATAACTTTGGTCTCTTATTTGTTATAAACTAAAAATCAGTCCCTAATTTGTAATTCAATGTAAAGATCAGTCCCTTTTCTGGAATTTATTCTCTAATTACCCTGCAACCATGAAACCACGGTTGCATGCAGTCCACATTATTATTGTGAATCGTGCAGAACATTGCTTCCATCACCGAGATGGAGATTTAATATGGCTATTCTACAGTCTGCCACTAGATTTCGATATCCTCGACAATACAATGTTCTTGATCTGCTATCCTCCTCAGCCAACGGATAAGGTCAGACCACGGGAAACAAACACCTCACGTTGTGGATATAAAGGTGCATGGCATATGCAAGCATCTATGTTTTCGTGTAGGTGAAGTGAGGCCCTTTTCGTGGTTATTTGGATAAGGACGAGGACAGTTTGCTGCTTTTCCCGTGGAATCTGCTGTGAACAAGTCTATATGGGCTAGGGAGGCCTACTATCCCACCCCTGTTCTCCACATGCAATTTCGAGGATAGTGATATCCTCGGATGTCCGTGAGGATAGTGCCTTTTTGAAGGTCTTGATTAATGTTTGTACTGAATTGGATCTGATTCGTGCGTGTTGCTCGTCTGAAGACGAATGTATTGGCATTTGCACATGCTGACACGCATATACTTACATCACTTTATAGATATTTGCATAAAGTATTTGCTTACACCAAAAATTTACTCCTTACCACTTAATCCAAGATCATAATCTGATGCAGAACTTAAAGAATATGCTCCACAGAGAACTTATAGAATATATTCCATTATCTTATGCCTGCTTTGTGCATATCATATCGCTCTTTTTCTCTGTTAAATTAAAGCGTACAGACGTTGCTCTATGAGCTTTTCTCAAAGACTTGTTCATCGTTAATACCTATTTCGTGCTTAACAATAATTTTATGTTAAACAAATAGTTAGCAATAGTGGATATCAACGAATCACTTCTTATGCTTTTCCCTTGCTGTCTGAAAGTTAACAAAAAAAAAACAGCTCTTGCAAAGTTCAGATATGATGCTGCAGGTACAGAGAATACTATATATTACTCTATGATAATTCCTCTTAGCGGACAACTTAATTTTAATTATATAACAGATGATGCTGGGAAAATACAAAACTGACTACAAATTCAAAAAGCAAAAGCTGATAAGATTCCGCTTCACCTGCAGCCATTCCAACTTGCATGCGAAGATTATTTGCATGTCTTGTTCCAGAAAGCAGCTATATGCATGAGAGCTTGCTGCCTCTCCCAAAGACTACCATCATCATATATACGATTTGCTAAACCACAATCATTAAGGTTCTTGAAATGAAAATCCACGCAGTGATATCTATAGGAGCAAAAGCAAAGGCAAGGAAGGTGTGGAATGTAGGAAGAGCATATATATTTGGAAGGAGGAACAAGGTAAGGGCACGTATATATATGGACCCCATCACACTGCCCCCGCTCCACTGACCTTAAGGACGAGGTCACTGCAGATGTCCTCCCCCATGAGACCCAACCCAGTGGACTCCAAAACACAGGACGGTCCCACCACTATTCCTTGTCTTCCAACCCTAAACCTCACTTTGCCCTTCTAAGGTTAATCATCTGTCTAAACCTAAATTTTTATGATTTTTTTTGAAAGGATACAAAACGGTAGTTGAGCACTCGAAAACTTATGTTCACAATTTAAGTAATGTAATTTACAAGGGTCGGCAGTGATGTCGTCCACGCCCTCCCTACATTGTTGATAGGAGTCATCTGATCTGCCAAACAATCTGATTCTACTAAATAGCTACATAAAAATCTTGACCGGTTGTGGGATTCTCTGCGTCCAAGTCTTGTCCAAGGACGGCAAAGCTATGGCAAGAAAAAAAAAGTCAAGCGAAGCCGATAGCACCTTAATATGACCTCATCGTCATAAAGAACTGACGATCCACCCAAGCCCAATCATCCCACCTAGCTAAAAGGACTCTCCACTCGAGATAGCATCTATGTGAGGCACAAAGGTCTCTCATATGATGATCTGAAAACTTCACCTGAGATGAGCAAACACCATATACCCACGCCTCGCTCACACGCAATGACTATCAATATTTTAAAAACCGCACTGGACCAGGTAGTCCGACCGGTTCAACCGTGAACCGGTGAACTTTCGGTCCGTCCAGTCGGTTCTGACATTTTGGCTTAAAAATAATAAATCGCATTTAAATCGATTCACTCGGACCGGTTTGACCAAAATGGACCGAACCTAAGAGACCGGATTTCTCGATTTTCTTGGGAACCCGAAACGTCACTCCTGTACCTTTCGTCTTCACTATTGTAAGTTTTCCCCAGCTGAGTCACATGTGACTCCAAGTCTCTACCCATTGACCTCGGTCGATTCCCCATTCCCTCTGGAGAAGACCTCGCATCCAGTGACGATGGCCTCCTCTCCGACAATGTCTTGTAGGTTGATGTTATACTTGCTGACATCACCCTCCCCAATCAACCTGCAAGGCTAGTCGGTGACTGAGCGAGTGACACACACTGCAGACCGGCACCATCCTCTTTGATACCTTCAACATTGTAACTTGTAAGTGCATGTCTCTTAAATTTATTAAGGGGTCAATTGTCCCTCCATTTTTCCGGTCTCATGCAAGAAGCAACTATATTATATTATTGTTTGCAGCTCTAATTAAATCTAGAAGGTTAATGATCTCCCCAAATTGCAAAAGTTCTTGCCTTTTTCTCATGTCACAATCTCAATAATAATAACATCGAAGCTAAACATGTCTGATTTATTTGAAAAACGCCTTCTCATTGCATATTCTTGAGGCATATAACCATTGCAGAATTTATAAAAATAATAAATAATATAGGTTGTTACTAACTTATGTCATTTTTCATCAAGCACTCATAATGTTCTCGCAAGTCTGGATGTTATTCTCAGCCATTTCAGAAAAAAAAGTGTTATAGTTGTCAATTTTTTTAAAACATACAGTATATTTTTAATGTCTAGTAGGAAACCATTGAATGATACATTGTATATTTTTAAAACATACAATGTAGACGAGTGACCAAGTGCATTTAGACAGTGTTTAACACCTCCGATGTTCAGTACAAACTTTACAATGTGCATAAGCATCAATGCCCAACTAATTGGATA